>CAIGQV010017835.1:10026733-10053110 GCA_903798115.1 Danio jaintianensis | reverse complement strand
ATAATAATAATAATAATAATAATAATAATAATAATAATAATAATAATATAAAACAAAATTAAAGGGACTAAGCCGAAAAGAAAATGAATGAATGACTGAATGAATAAAACAAAACTGCCTAATTTATTTTTTATTTACATGAGAGTATTTTAAAATGTTTGTATGAAAATGTTTTTTTTTTAATCGTGTGGGTTCTATCACGTTTTCAGACAGTGGGGTGGTTAAAACTTATTTGTTGTTTTATTAAAAAGAAAATGAGAGTGTGAAAGTGTGCTTTGATTGAGATTAAACCTAACACGCTACTTTGATTACTGTAGCCTCTGCTCTTTTGCGCGCTTCACTCCACGCTGCGCTTTGTCCCGCCCTTTTTTAGAGGCGCGAAACCAACCAATAGCAGATGACAACATCCGGTTTAGTTTTCTGAGAGGGAAGTTCAGAAAGAGATTTTGTACAGCCGCAAAAAATTCAAATTGCATTCCGCGATGCCCTGTAGAGTTACTTTAGATTATTGATAACGTAGGACAGTAAATGAATGTCAACAGATGCCTAAACAAAAAGCACGTCGTAACAGTGAGCGGCTGCCAAACACAACAGCAGTTTGTCCTCGCAGACCTCATTTAGGCGACACCCTTCAGCCCGCTAATTCAAAAGGTAACTTGTGAAGTTTCATTTGTTCATTCGCATGTAAATATGCCTTTAGTCCGACTGTGTGTGTGTGAGATTGTTCTGTAGTTTTGACTGTCTGTCAGAAGCTCCGCGCACTTTTAAGAGCGATACCTTGCTCATGAATATTAATAAGATTACGCAAACGCCAGGGATTTTATTATTCATCACCGTGCAATATTTTTTTTTTTTGTGCTTTAACAATACAATCATATTAATAATTAGCATAATATTGGATGACATCAACTATAATAGTAAAACAGGGAACCAATGAAAATTAAATAACAAGGATATAAATAATACTAGTATTAATAATAACAATAATATAAAAAAGCTAGGCAAAATGGTTAAATTATATAATATTTACAAAGTCCTTAAAAAGTTTCACAGTTTTTACACTTTTTTTTTTTTTTTTTTTTTACCATAAACATTTTGTAATGTAGTAATTAAATAATTTAAGTCACAAAGAAAATTCAGCAAATTAGCTAATGGTGGAGAAAGTTTACATTTGTGAATATAATATTTACCCATTAAAATGAATAAATTGCCTATATAGTCTGTTATGTTTGTCCTGAGAAAAGTAACAAATTTTATCACACATAGAAAAATCAATGTTAAACTTACATTTTGATGTAAAAAAGAACAGATAAGTTGGACCAAAACACTTTAATATGGGGGCATTTGACAAAAAGATGATTAATCGATTCAATACTTGAGTTACAAAAAAGACACAATTTGAATTAGGATTACCAAATTTACATATAATCTTGTTTGTGGGGTAGATATTGTGTAACTTTTTAAAGTGTAATTCATTAACACAGAATTTGTAAGGTAAGAGCCAAGCTTTTTTTTTTTTTCTTTCAATTAATTTGATTTATTAGAGAATTCCAAAGGAATTTTCCCCTCTGAGTGATTCTTTTCTTTGACTGAAACACAGTACTTATACTTGTATTACTACGTTTTAGGTTGTAAAATGTATTTGTCTTCAACTAAAAACTTTTGCTCATTTTTAACAATCACTTCAAATGATAAGTGGCAATTCATTAGATGAGCAAGGCCATAATCATAGTATGAAATTCTTTATGAATAACAGGGAAATTATATTTAACCAAAAAAAAAATCACCATATGAATAGAAGTTCCCTGTTCGTGACTGTACTCTTAATGTAATTTTCTTGTGGGGACATGAATGTGGTTAAACTAAAGTGAATTACTACTGGCCGACAATTGCCCAAGCCAACTGACTTATGCTGAAGACAGTGAGAATAAAACATGTATTTCAACCAATCCATGTTCAATATTGAAACAAGAGGGTTCAGATTTTTTTAATATTGTACAATTATTTTTAAATAATCATTATTTTAATCTTGTAAAACATAGTTCAGATAAACATACTTGTTAAATAGCATAGCGTGTTTGACATATCAGACATGTACAAACAAACCCCAGTTATATTGAGTTATAATGGCATTATTATGCAATTATGGTATATTGTGGGGTTTGTGTACTGGTTTATGTTTCTTTGATTTGTTTAAATTCAAAGCGGAACTCTGTTTGTGTTTTTGCAAATTAAGTAAAGAGATTATTACAGACAAAAAAGACTAGAAGAAGACATTAAAAAATACACTTGAAAGTTTTTTTTTTGCTTTAGAATTTGTGTCTGTAAATTTTCATTTGAGTACTTAATTTTAAAAACTGTTTTCTCCCAAGAGTCTTTTCTCCTTGTTTTGTTTATTTACTATTTGCTTGGCTTCATACATTTTATTTGTCTAAAACAGTATTTTTGCAGTGTATTCTGATTTACAGAATGCCCTGTTTTACTGTAATTGTTAACAAAACAAGAATTTTGAACCTGGCTTTTATTAGGGCTGCACAATATATATTCAATATATCACAGACATGTTTGATCAATAAATAAATTTTATGCATTGGTTGTTTATCTGAATTTTCAGTCGGGGGCCTTCATATCTGCCCAGTAGTCTCCCAAAGGTGAACCCAGAGCTGAAAATAAATATGGATGGCGGTAGTCGAGACAAAAGCGAGAAATGACAACAGCAAATCAGAGTCAGAATATCTGCGTGAGTTAATATCTAAATGAGGTTTTCACTCATTAGTAGTGTTTTAAAGAATACATGTTTGCACAATGACCCAGTTTTTTAGTCTGAATTAGTATTAATTCGATCTGAAAAATAGCTTTTAGCGGTTTATTTTAATATCATTAAATAAATATATATTTTTTAAATCCATAGCTAATAAAATTATCACTTTTCTAGGGAAATGTTATATCATTATCGCAATTGTTATATTAGTATATTATTGTTCAGCCCTTGCTTTTAAACAATCTTTAGATTTGTATTCTTTAAATATATACAAATGTATTTAATTTTAAAATATTATGTTTCCCCATTTAAACTAGACATTCCAGAAAACTTTTAAACGTGAAACTTTTAACTTTTAGATTTTTTTTTTAGTTAAAAGTAATGTAATCAGTCAGCTGGTAAAGTATGGACTCAAGATTATTGTGTGAACAAAAACAAAACAAAACAGATTTACTTGATCATTCTGATGTTTTTTGGTCTTGTTACATCATGTACTGCTCTTTTGTTTAGATGTATTTGGTCTGTGTTGCATATATATTTCATAATATCTTTTCAATGGCCTCTATTTGTTTGTTTGGTGTTCACCAAGCTTCAGATAGCCGCGTTCGCACTTTCTGAAAGTAATTGCAGAAACACGGCAATTGCACCAGAGCTCATTTTAATCATACTCAAGACACCCTCAGTCTGCTAAAATGTACCCCTAAATGTACCCCTCGCCTACAATCAACTGCAAGCTCGCATTCAGCTCCTCTAGCTCTGTTCAATCAACCACTGATGAATAGAAGCAAGTACTGTAGATGTTTTCCTTTTTCATTAATTATAATAAGGAAAGAAGAAAAGAGCTGCAACAATTTCCTTTCACCACAACCTCATCAGCAATAGATCAGATCATTCTAAATATAATATATTGACCTTAAAAAATGCTAAAACATTAAACATAGAGAGATTTATTATCAGACAATATTGTGACTCTCAAAAGGTAAGAGACATCACGCGGAATCAGTTATAAATCAGTCCATCAGAAGATCAAATCATCTGAACAGTTTATTATTGGGACGTCAGGGATGATTAAATAATGTGACATTGTTGGGTGGAGTACAAAAACATGTTTGCCCTCCAGCTGAGAATGTCAAATCCATTAGCACCATGGTAAATGGAGCTTCAATAACAGCTTCCCTCAGACACCAGCTGTCTGAACAGACATTTTTTATACCCGTTTATTTAATTTTGGTTTAAACCAGCCAACCAAACCAAATCAAACGATTGTCAGGCAGACCTGTTTTACTCTGCTCTTGACTGTTGCTTGTCAAGGGCCTAATTATACATTTGTAGTCATGTTTTTTTTTTTTCTGTCTGGCATACAGTCAGGACATTAGTATGTGTTGGTACGTGTCAGTGTTGACACTCTCCAGCGCATAAGCCCAAATAATTTTACACTTGCACAAATTCAGCTAGCGCTCCACCAGTATTCTGTGTTGGAAATTACACCCATCTTGGCCGTGGCAGTTTATTGGCCAGGCGTCTGCGTCCCCCGAAGGACTGGTGAAAGCTGTGCGGGGATGACAAGTCAACAAGAAGCGTTTGTTCATAGTTTGGTTTGATGAAAAAAAGGAAAGAAAGGCTAATTATATATTTACATTGTCTCACCCAAGGGATTTTTCCAGCAGGGGTGATGGCAAGACATTAAACGACTCCGCCGTTACGAGCGGATCATAAAAACACTCCCTTGTTGTGTCTTTCACAGACCTGTCATTAAGACTAAGAACAACAATTACCCACAAACTCCTGCTCCTGCACACACAAGCTGTTTGAGCGCCTTTTCTACCCCGTTACGCAGTAACTTCACCAGTGTGAGAACTTCACCTCCCAGCAGGACACAGATGAGGATGTGTCTCCATTGATGGCTTCAGTCCTGTTAGCTTTTGTTTATTTGTCAAAAATACTTCAGCGCTGAGTTAAGATCATTCTGGAAGTTTACAATGATGTCCACGAAGAGTTTATTGCAGTACCCAATATCTCTTTTATGTTTTTTTCCCCCCTCTGTTTTCAAACTGGCCGGCTCATGAAATACAGGCTGATGACAAATTAAGAGCCCTCAATTGGGTAACACATTTTCAACTCCCCGTTTCCTGATTACAACCCCTGTCATCTCAGACTCTGTACAAAATGCATCATTATAATGGATTTAACTCTTCTACTTTTTTTCTGAATTGAGAAACACACTTTTGAAGTATAGTCGATCCGCTTGCCAAAAGATCAGGAGATCACAGCAATGGCAGACGACAGCAATCCAATGAGATAACCGATTCCAGATGAACAACATTTACTTCGGTCCTATATTTGTCTCCGTTTAAAGTCCTAGATGATCACAACTTCTAATTCATATTGACTTTAAAGAAATAGTTTTCCAATCAAAATTCCTTGTATTTTCTATTGATCTGTCCTTGCAGATTTGAGAATGGCGGCGGGTGTTTCTGATGTGCAGTTCTGGATGAATAAAGCAGTGAACTGGGCAGAGGCTACGTCATGTTCAGCTCTTCTGGACACAAGCAGACACCTTGGCCCTCTGAGGAACTTTCTCCAGCAAATTCTGCAGGGGTTGCAGCAACTGGTATGAAAATTGTCTGAAAATTTAGCAGGTGTAGGATTTTTGTGAAACAGTTTGCATAGGTATTAGTTGATCTTTGAAGTTTCCTGTTAAATTTTGGGAACCAGTTGTGATCTAATATTGCTCAGCATAACAATATTCTTCATTCTTCACCAGGAGTTTTGTTGGATTAGTGGTTGCACTGTCTATAGTTTAGATTTGGAATGGACAAAAATCAGGTTTATTATATTAAACTAAAACTAAATCCATAAATGAAAGTAATTTTTGCTACATGAAATAAAATAAACAATAATTACATAATAAAAAAACCTTAATTCTTAAAAATGTTTTATTTCAGCCAATTGCCAAGGAAATATTTCTTATTTTTGTTTGGTTTACCTAAAAAAGCACAACACACATCGCACAACATATAACTCACTAATAAAAACCTCATTCAAACTATCAATAAAAACTGCAATAACTCTTCTGTGATACTAAAATAACCCTGGGCCAACAATCTCATTAGTGAGGCCAACTATTGTACATTATGATTTTTACGTTTTTATCGTTTTGATAAGGCTTTTTTTTCTTTTCCTCTTTCATTGACCGCAAAATACTGTCATTTTAAAATATGGGGTCAATACATTTTGTATGTTTTTTATTTTTATTGAAAACCACTCCAGTCAAGACAACAAAAATTGACTGTCCCTGGAAAATGGGCACATCTGCTCACCATACTGTAGGGTTGTTTGTTATTTACTGTGTATCTTTAAGTAAGAATAATAAAAAAGATGCAACTGTCTGGAGAGAGTTTTAACCTGCTGACAGCATGCTGGGCTTTAATGTGTTAAAATCTAAACAAGTAACTCAAGAACTCAACATTTAGTCAGTTTTGAAAATATATATTTTCCTTGCATCATCACTGCAGAGTTCATAGAATTGGCTTTAAAATTAAAGTCATAGTCCTTTAACTATTTCTTTTTAGCACCCCTAACAGAAGCCGCTCTGTGGATGAAGGCTGGACATTGGCACTGCATTGGTGATGATTTAGCAGACTAATAACCACCCAGGGACTGCCAGCGTTAACCTAATGTATCCCTGCATCAAGCGTTGCAAATTTGGAAGAGGCAGCTTGGGCTATAGGACGACTCTGTGAAGGACCAGTGTTGAGAGAAATTTTCTGCCTCCCACTGACTCTCGCCACCTTGAAAGAAGCTCTTTATTCATCCTGCAGAGGCCTTTTGCACCAGCAGATCTCCCGTTGGCCCCATGCACCATGCTGCTTGGTGCCCGGCATGTCGGAAAAGAAAACAAGATCTCGCAGGCTTTCTTATTTCAACTCACAATGGCCACCCTGCCAAAATGCAATCACGCCTTCTGTTTCCATCACGCTCGCCATGCGTCAGCCTCTCTTGCAGCATTCAGCAACGTGACGGGATCGGGATTTCTTAATTGGCCCTAAACCGTATTCCCGGCAGAGCCTCATAAAAACGACCCGAATGGAGCGGATCTGAACAGCAGTGCTTGGATGAGTTAAGGACGTGGCTCGCGCCTAGGGATGAAAAAAATGTTGCCTTTATATCAATTTCCTCATTTGCATTCCATCAGAACCATCAGTTTTCCCACTCCCTGCTTGGTAGTGCTGGAAAGGGGAGGTTTGACGGTCCCGTAAACGATTTTCTTTCTTGCGCTGGCACAGCTGGGTGCCCACTGGCAATGCGCCCGTGCTCAAGGGAAAGCTGAGAGGTGCATGTGTGTGAACACATTTGCTATTTGCTGAATTATGAATATCTACATAAAATTTTTGCCCCTTAACTTGCATGAATTACATGTCTGGGATGCTGCATGCAGTGACAAATTTGCATGTACCCTTGTGATAGGGATGGATTTTGACTTTGGGATGTTTATGAGAGGTCTCTAATGCATAATTGGATGCATTAACTGAAATTAAATATAGTATAGTGGCTCAGTGGTTTGCACGGTTGTCTTACAGAAAGAAAGTAAAGAGTTTGTATGTTCTCTCCCTGATGGCGCGGGTGGTAATGGGAGAGCGTCCTGGTTACGTCCATAACCCACGTTCCCCGAATAAGGGAACTTCAACGTGCATCTGGAACAGACTATGGGAGTACGTCAGACGACCAACCACTTTTAATATAAAAAAGGGGTGGTAGGAACCTCGGCACAAGCTGAACCGGGGTCTCAGGTAAACGTGAGAGTAGGCCGGTCCATATTCCTGGCACGATTCGCTGACCGAAAATGCCACCGGAATCCTAACCCTCCTGACTGATACCAACGCGACCAGCAGAGCTGCCTTCATGGACAGAAAACTTATAGATACTGAGTCGAGTGGCTCAACGGACCTAATCATAACCGCTGGGGCTAGAGAGATCCCGAGAGGGCAAGAGAGGGGGGCGGGGATGGAATTAACCATCTCGCGCCACGCACCTCTGAAGAACCGGCTGATAAGGTTATGCTTTCCCAGCGCGCTACCATCCGCCGCCACAGAGAGCGGGGATGACAGCATGCCAAACCTTCAGTCTGGAGGGTGACAGCCTGCGCTCCAGTTATCCTAAAGGAAGAAAACACAACACTAATCTGGCATGTCCGGGGTTCTTCTCAGAGACAAAAGCTCCACATAACGAATAGACTCCACTACAGGACATAGGCTTGCCTATACAGGGTGCTCTAGCCTGAGTAACGGTGTTAACCATCTACTCATAGTTCACCTAAGTCTACCGTGCTCTGTCTAGAAACCCTCAATCAGGGTTCCAGAACGCTGCGCGGGTGCCAGAGGGTGCCCGTCCCAGAAAAAGGAGTACTTCTTCCGGGGAATTCGTCAGGGAGGGCCATCACAAGGAGTGTGAGTCTGGAAACTCGGGTCCGGTTGGGCCAAGGAGGCGCAACGAGCGAGTCCCGCACCTCGTCTCCCCGACCTTGCACAGAGTCTGCGCGCACAGGCTCACTGGGGAAAACACATATTGCGTAAACCCGGGGCCAGCTGAGAGCCAGCGCATCCATGCAGAGCAGGGAAAGCTGCTGGCGAAGGGCCGCTCGGGAGAAGCGGCAGGATGTCCTGGGCCTCTCTGAAGCGTGCCCATAACAGCTGGACTGCGGGGTGGAGTCTCCATTCTCCCAGAAACGTAACTGTCGTGAGAGCATGTAAGCTGGCACGGTAGAGCTCGTATGGGATATGAACGGCGCGCAGCTATTAAGCCGCATGACTCCGGAGGAACAGATGGCGAGCGAGTTGAGACATGCAGCTATGCTGGCCGTCCTAACCAACACATGTGCCCCCTCCCGTACCGGTAGGAACCGGCGGAGAGCGAGAAACACTGCCAACAACTCCAGGCAATTGAATGCCAACGCAACCGAAGTCCGATTTACAAACCTGCGGCTGCATGCTCGATATACACAGCCCACCAGCCCATACTGGAAGCATCTGTCAGAATGACAGCATTACTGGACACATGTTCTAAGGGCACCCAGGCCCGTAGAAGGCAAGGTCCATCCAGGGGCTAAAGGTGCGGAGACGCAGCGTAGTGATGGACACCCGGTGCGTCTCCGCGTGCCATGCCCATCTGGGGACCCGATCGCGAAGCCAGCGCTGAAGTGGTCTCATATGAACAATTGAGCGGCGTGATAGCGGCTACCAAATGTCATATGCCCCAGGAGCCTCTGAAAAACTTCAGTGAAACCACTATAACTGCCGAATTAAACGGACAGGGCAGCACTAGCCCAGCGCGCTAAAAGCGCACCGTGATGGAGACCGGGTCCAGCTCCAACCCAAGATGAGAGAAGCTCTGCCCGGGGGAGAGCTTGCTCATTCTCGGTTGACCCGAAACCCCAACAGGCCGAGGTGCCAGAGCACCAGGTCCCTATGCATAATCGACTAATTCAAGGTCTGAAAAAAAAATAACCCAGTCAAAGAATAATCAAAAATGCAGATGCGCGTGCGTCGAAGAGACACAGGGCATCCTCCACGCATGGAACAGGGAGAGCCCGAAGGGGAGGACCATTTACTGCCATGCTCGGGCCCCGTCGCACTTTAGGAGGGAGAGAGCGAGACATAGAGTGAGCGTCCTTCAGGGGTATAGCTGCAACCAATCTCGCGGACGGACGCACTGGGGGATGCGTTTCTGCATGAGCACCCTGATCAGCATCCTGAACGGAAGACAGATCAAAACGCGCAGATAGGATTGGTATAACCCACCGCTCTTCTTCGGCACGATGAAGTACGGGCTGTAAAACCCACATTTCATCTCAGCTGGAGGTACCGGCTCGATTGCATCCTTCGCCAGGAGGACAGCAATCTCCTCTCGCAAGACAGGGGCGCTCTCGGGGGAACCCTCATAGTATGAACACCCGTGAACCTGGGAGGGCGGATAGCGAATTGAATCGCATAGCAGAGTCTGATCGTCCGCATGAGCCACCGTGACGGGCTGGGCAGCGCTAACCAGGCTGGCAGAGCCCGCACTAATGGCACCATCGGACTGATCAATGACATGCCAACGGAGGGGCAGCTCGGGAGGGGAGTGCTCACCCCGGGAAGCAGAGCGGCCCGAGGAAGAGCTGAAAATAAGAGAGAGTCTCTTACCTTCCTCCCAGGATCCCGCAGAGAGGCTGGAGGTGCGAGAAAGGAGATCATCCTCTGGCGCCCTCAAAGCCTGTGGCGAAGTGCACCAAAGCTGAGAGCTGGAAGGCAGTGCGTCCCATACTGGCAGCAATTGGGCTTCCACACCCAGAGGGAGGAAGAGCCGCTCTTTTCGGATCGCTACATTCGTTCTCGGGGGAGCCCCAGCCCTCCACCGGGGAAAGAACGGTTCTCCTCCTCTCCAAGTGACCCGCCTTAGGTTCGCTTCGCGGTCCGATTACCGGACTTTACGGCGACCTATGACGGGAGCGTCAACTTCCCGCGGCGAGGCTCGGCGCGTTCACTAGCCAGTGTAACGGGCTGTGACGGCGGAGCATTTTGGAGCCGCGGGAACAGCGTTCTCGGCGAAGAACAGCCAGCGCGGACGGGTCCGGTGGGGGAGCAGTTTTCCGATCCCACCAGGAGATGACCCGCTCCATCGCGCACGGCTGATCTCTCACCACCGAGGACTCCTGGGTAAAGTCCCCGACAGTGTCGCCGAGTAGGCCTGCCTGGGATATGGGCACACCAAGAAAGCGTACTTTGTCGGCGCGGCGCATATCTGCCAGGGTAAGCCAAGGGTGGCATTTCCGGACCACTGTGTGGCCATCGTCCTCCCCAGGGAACAGGCGGCCGACTTGAAGGTCATGAGAGCATAGTCGACCACCGTGCGGTGCTTACGCATAAGCCTGGGGAAAAACCGCCCCTGTGCAGCACAGCAGGTGCCGTGGTGCAGGGCAGAAGCGGCATGGCCCGCAACGGAGTGGGCAATGGCCATGAGAGACACAGAAAACACACCCGCCTTGGACGGGGGTCTCAGCTTACCCCTCCAGGTGGCGCCAACCACCTGAGGAATAGCTTCGTACCCACTGGCCGCCTCGCCATCAGGGGAGGTGAAGGCGGAAGTGCACGAGGACCGGGCAGAGAAAAACGCCCTCTATGCCAGCGTGCGCTCGCTGTGCGCCCCTGGGAAGAAGTGGACGGGAGCTGGAAGATTCATCTTACATCAGCCCGCACACCACACCTCTGGTCGGTCCGGCGGTGAGACTGGGGGACAAGCCATCTCCAGCCACACCACCGAAGCAGCCCAGGAAGCGCAGCCATCATGTCTGATTCGAGAACCGTGACTACGCATTGCACCCCGTAGGACGGAAGCGAGCCCGGTCTGTCATCTGAGCATGACAGCTCGCCCTCCGATGTCGCGATGGACATCTGATCTCCGGATGTTTAATGTTAATGGAAACTGCTCTTTTGTGCACACCAGCGAAACGCCCAGGGGACAGGAAGCCCAGATCGACTGCCGCTGTCGCGTCATCTCCCGCACTGGTGAGTAAACTGGTTTCAGTTTTGAAATCAGGTTGGCAGATAGAGTGTCTTCAGTCTCTGTGAGAGGCTCTGAAGTAATTAAATTCTGAGGCTCACTCCACAGCGTGCAGCTTATATAGCGCTGATGGCTCATTGCTGCCAGCTGTGGAGCAGAGCTCTGCCAATTCAATTTGGCATTTCATTGGCCCGTTTTCTTACTCTTCAGAGTGATTGGTCGTCTGACGTACTCCCATAGTCTGTTCCAGACGCATGTTGAAGTTCCCGTATGAAGGGGAATGAGTGTTTTCCTGCATTGGTGTTGCAGGAGTTGGTGCAATCTCAGAACTTGGTTGTAACAAGAAGGGCATCCACCAGTTAAATGTGCCAGAGTTATTGGCAGTTCATTCTGCTGTGGCTGTGTTTTTGTAGCATTTTTGGTTGGTTGCTTGCCCATTAACAATATACATTACTGGTTTTAAAGTTGTTTTCAATTATACACATGCAGATCACGATATGAAATGCTGTGTTATGGTCTCAAACCAGTAGCATGTTTAAATCACAGCCTGTGTAATGTGAAAATTGTCTAACTTTATGATTATTTTTTTATTTTGCAGCCCTAGCTTTTAGCATCAACGATTTTTAAACCTACCGTATTAGGTTTTATGTCTGCAAATTGCAGTTCCCTGGCTACAAATAATTAGTTTAATGTGTTCTCTATGTTCGTTTTAATTATTTTTTTGGCTGCCACCAGGTCTTCTGTGAGGCTCTGTCTGAAGTTCCACTGGAATTGTGTCATTCTCTTCATGCGTGCACTAAAATCATTTAGCATCCAACAATGTATGTGCCTATGGAATGTAAAAAGGCTCAGATCCTTTGTATAGCTTCCAGTGTACAGTAAATTGGCAGGGCACATCTTGAACTGATGCGAAAAGCTGTGATCCTCAACATGCCTTTGCATTAGCGCGCTGGTTTTCATTAATTACGTAACTGACTTTAAAGAACTGATCAGTGACTCTCACCGTCTGTCTCCGTGGGAATAGTTTTATGAAAAAGCCATCAAAGGGTTTTATAATATTTGGCTAAAATAGGTCTTTGAGAAATGGTATTTTTTTCTTTCATATAAGCTAATTGTTCATACTTGTGATGTCAGCTAGCTAGGCAAGTGGGGTACATTTGTTGTGCACTTAAACTGTCAGTATTGCTTACGAAAGAATTTTTTGACCACAGCTGATAAGTTGAGACAGGATCTGGTGTTGACAGTTCATTCTGATGAGGAAAATTCTAGGCTATACAGTTCTGACATGGGATAATTTGTTCTTGCTGAGTTCCTCTCCACAACCATCAGACCCTCCTTTATGTACCAAAAAAACAATTCTAGCAGACAGTCCTTTAAAACAGTTCTTAATGCTGCATTACAGAGGCCTTTGTAAATTGCAAAAAAAAAGGCCACCAAAGGAATTGTCATTTGTGGTAAAGAGACATCTATTTTAGAGTACTTTATATATGAAATGTGTGTGATGGTGTGAAAGCTGCGAATGCTGAATCTTCATGCAGCCTATGCTGGTGTGGTCATCAAGGAAGAAAGTACAGTAGAGGAAATGAAAATGGTCCTAAGACACATCCTTGTGGAATGCCAGACAATATGACTGTTTAATCACTGGGAAAGCTGTCATCACTCAACAGTTTTTGGCTACATTTAGAAGATACATTGCACTAAAACTTTTTTTTTTCCTTTTACATTTTTGAAGAGTTTCAACATTGATGGAAACATTGTAACAATTTCATTCATTACAGAATGGCATTTTGTAATTGTCACAGATTTTTTCTTTTTTTTTATGAAGACACATCTTTGTCCATTGCAGAGTCTCGTGTTTCTGTCAATGGCCTCTTAAAAGTCAAACCAGAATGACTAAAAATATAACACCAACAGCCAAGTGTAATATGGTAATACTGTCATATTGTCAGTCTAATTAGATGTATATTATCAGTGTCTAACTGTAATGTTCCCTAATTTTACAAATCCAGAATTCGTGGATTTAAATAATAAACTTTTCAAACTGTAAAATTCAGATGAATAAAGTCCAGTACTTCAAGTGTCAGTAACATAATCTATGATTTGATTACTGCGCATTTGAAAAAGTGAGGTTTTAAATTCAAAGGTTTCTAACTGAGCATGCAATCTGCACATTGAGCTTTAGTCCTCAGTTTGAATCCAGCTTGCAATCTCAGTATTGTTCATCCCTTATTTCCCCATCATTTGTATTAATATATCCACACTGCCAGAGTCTCATTGTGTAGAGTCATTTTTCATTATACGTAAACAGGTTCTTGCCATTTACGTCTCAGGCATTTGTGTGTTTACTGTATAACAGAACTCCACTAGTGAGGCCATGAAGACGTTTCCTTTTGTGGGCCAGTTCCTGGGAAGACTTTGTTGGAACTCATGTGTTACTGCGGATGGTAAATTTATGACTCTTCTACACTTGGGGGTGTGTTTCCTATTTGAGACCAAGAAATGTGTCTGCATGGGTTGGGTATTTACACTAATTTTCCAATGAACCCTGTAGAGGCCTGCTGGGCATTTGTTCTGTTATTTGACTCTCTTTCATTCACAACCCCTCTCTCTTTGTTTGTTCATCGAATCCCTTTCGTAAAATTTCATATCAGACCTGCTGTATTGTTCACATGTAGCATTAAAAATGTTTTTAAACGGATGTGATTTATTGCTGCACTTTTTATCCCATTATGTAAAGTGGGTTCCACAAAGTCTGAAACTACTAGTGAGTGCTTCTATTTATTCAATAAAAAAATGTTATTAAAAGAAAATTATATTATAAATGTAATTTAAATGTACACTAGTGGCCAAAAGTAATGTCTGGCCCTGTAAATCTCATGTCTTCACCCTTTATTCAAACATATCACTACACTAATGTAAGTTTTCTGAGCGTATTGTGAAGTTTTGATTTTATGCATAGTTTCAACTGTGGTAAAGCAAGAAAATATGGTTATCGAGAGATGCACAAAAAATGCCAGCTAATCAAATACAAGAAGAACCAGTTAAATAATAATTTACATGGTTATTGTAGTCAGTATGTACTTTGTTAGGTTTTTTTTGTTTAGTTTTTTTGCATAGTGAATTAAAATCCATATTTAATGTTTTTCTTGCCAACAAATTTTGTAATAAATACTCCATTTAGTGTTTTCCCATTCTAAATATAACATTTTCCTCATATTTAGCTGTTTTAACATTAAAGCATCATTAAATATCAAGCAAATATCTTTTCCGGACATAATGTTTGGCCACTACTGGATACATATTTTGTTTTTATTTTGTCAATAATTACAAACAAGGAAATATGACATTTTGTATGAAGCACATCATTGGTTTCTCATTAGAGATGAATAATGTGGCCATTTTCACATCTTATAAATGGCATTTTGTCTTGTGGTCTTGTTTATGTATGCTCAGAGAGGAGCCAGAAACTCCTGCTACAATGTTTGAGCTGCCTGTACAGCGCTGAACCACTGAACGCTGTCGAACGAAAAGCCAACATGTGGATCAAGGTAAAGCCAACCTCTTTTAACCTCTTTTCAGACCCTGAAGGTTAAAGCACAGATAAGGAAATCGCCAACACTTATTAACAAATATATATCCTGACAGATATTGGGCCTGTTTTATATTTGATCTATTTTTTTTCCTGAATTATCTTATATTTTTTCCAAATTGTGTTTTTCACAAACCAGAAAACATGTCCATTTAATTCAAATTCATTTATTTTATCGTTTATTTATTGAAAGTTGAACAAAAAAATTTATAGTGAAACTGTCCTAAATTATTTTCTTTTCTGTTCTTGTTAAAAGTAAAACACAGAAAAATGTGTAATTATTCCTAAAAAATACATTTTATTAGTAATTGTGTTTATTTTTATTTATTGTGATAGCAATATATCTGTCACGAGCCGTATTTGTCACATTTCACACAAAATATGATTCTTTCTTTTCACAAAAAACAGTAAGATGCTGGTGTAATGATGACTAAGCTCTTATGAGGAAATTCAACACACACACACAGACGTATATATACTGTACAATAAATAAATTGGAGCCTTCATCCACACAGACATGCAGCCTTATTTATTATAATTTATTTTCACAGACATAAGGTGATTTGATTAGGTGGACGGCTATAAAACACTTAGACTAATTATTATATTATTAATCAATAATAAATGATTGGAATTATTAATCAGAAAATTGCTAAATTCCATTACATTCCGTGTATACCCTAGATTCTGTTTTTTTTTTTATTTTTTTTTTTTTTACGATATCGGAATCCACATCTCGAAAATAATAACCCCAACTGAAATTTCGTAATTTAGTTTTATTAATTTAAAGTGTGAAGACGTTATATTAAAATTGGCAAAAAGTAATATAATTGGAAATATCTAACTTCTCCGACTTTTTCAAATTCTGTGCAACATTGAATGTTTGGAGCCATTTTGTGTTTGTAATGTACCTAATAAATGCCATGCTCTTCCAGACCCCTACAGTTTTCCAACTGCCAAAAGTGTTTTAGAAATTTCCAATGTACACTTTTATATTTAAAGAGATGTAATCGGTTAGGAGAGCGGGGTGATGAAAAAGAGCTCAAATAATTGTACACTTTCAACTTTTTACAGAGTTCACACAGATGGTTTACCATAAGCAAGACAGAACCCCTCGCGTTTCTGCCAGATTCAAACGTGTGTGCATTCGTTTGATTATTATTATTTTTTCATCTAATAAAACATTGCGCTAATTAAAGCAGGGCTTTTAAAGTAAACTTTTAATTTGCCAGATGTTTTTTGACCTATACGAAGGGAAGTGGAGTCAGAGGGAGGTGTGGGTTCTCTGTCAGGGGTTGAGACATGGTATTTAATCTTACATTATTTATTTACTTAGCTAACAATCCCTGGTGCTCCAGCAGTGTGTGTATGTATGGTTTGTTGGGAAATTATACAGGACACAGTAGGGATTAGGACTCGCTTTGTGTGAGGAAGTTACAGATTATAGACATGTGAACATTTACTTGATGGATGAAATTTAGGATGAGGAATACCGTCTGTTTTGTTTTTCAAATGCCTGACATACAGAAGGTTACTTAATGGTAGGCAGGTCAGGCTCCTTCTGCTTATTTGAGTTTAAGAATTATTCCATGTTAATGCTTATTTGAAGTACCATTTGAATGATGTAAAAAAAAATGGTACTAAACCATGAAACCTTTTCCAAGGAACATGGCTTTGTTTAGGGATGGGTGCTAAGTAATATCATTCTGAAATCGCAATAAAGTTTTTTACTGATAACTATGATAAGTGTAATATTTTTTGCCATATCTCTTAGCTAAAATTTTCTAGGTGTTTACACACCACAATATTATTGTAAAGCAATGGTTTTTTTAAAAGTACCACTTCAATTACCATGCAGAAATCATTATTGGCTTAAAGTTTGATCGCACTGGCCTGGAAGGTTGCCATTTTGTCTTTTTGTTTATTGGCAGATCACATTTTCAGTTTCTGTTTCGCTGTAACTTAATTACTGTCCGGTGTCTTCACTCTCTTTCTTCATGTGTTTTAGCAAATTGATTTGGTTTGAGTTCATTTCCCGGGGGTCTTTCTTCTCATCCCAGCCTGATGTCTTGCCTCTCCCAGCAAGCCACTGATCTCTTATTTTTCCATCCTCGTGTTTGTTGAGCTCCTAATGGACTGTGCATTTTTTCCATTTACTCCGTCCTTGTTTGTTCTGAGCGCTGTTTACTGTCACTGTCAACATGTGAAGGCTCACCCATCTGAGAAAGCCTTCATGTTGATCAGCATGGGTTACAATGTGATTCTCATTTGGGATGATTCCAGCTTGTGTTTCTTTAGCCACTCGGCATGAATAAACAAACAGTCCTGTCATTCACAAAGCCAGTTGGTTTGTGCTCTTCGTGTGGGTGGTTTAGCCCAGAAGAAGAGACTAAGAAGAAGGGTTTTTCTACAGAGCCACGCACTGATGTTTTTGTCTGTTATTAAAGGGTCTGTTGCCCATTCTTCAGTGATCCTTTGCTCTGGAGCGCCAGCTTGACTCGCCTTCTCCACATCAGAGAGACCAGACGGTGTCTGTCGGCCCCTCTGCAGCTTCAGGGCTCCTGGGGGTCTGGAAGCAGTCCTCAGGGAGACTTGTGTGGTCTCTTTTAGTACATTTACCTCTGCATACACATTCAAAAGCTGTTTTAGACTGAGCAGAATGACCCTGTCTTTAATATCGCTGTCACTTTTGTCTTCTGATGTCTCTTTTGTTCAAAACCATAAGCCTAACCCTAACCCTAGTGGATTAAACTTTTGCACAAAACCATGTGATGTAATTAAGCTCTCAAGCTTCACAATCTGAAGACATTTGCATGGACTTAAAGGTTAAAAGGTCATAATGTAACTCAATAACATAATGTTACTGATGAGTAACTCAATTAACTCACCCAGGTCACAATAAATCATAATGCAAGGTTAATTAATCTGTTTATTTAATTGTATTAATTTGTTAAAAACATTAAAATAAAAATTCACTCTCCCTCAGCTGGTTACAAAACTTCATAAGTATTTTTTCCGTTGTTGATCACAAAAAAGATGATAAATTTTGATCAAGATTGACATCCATAGTAAAAAAAAAAAAAACATGTATGCCAATGACTACTGTTTTCCAACATGCTGTTAAAATAAAATAAAAATAAACGCCTAGAAGTTTAGAACAAGTTAAGTGTAAGTAACTGAGAAAATGTAAACCTTTAGGCACAGTAACTCTTTAATATTTAAATGACATGTTGCCAGTTCGTTTGAAGACCTTGCAGCTACAATAGTTGTGTGATTAGATGAAAACATCTGAGAAGTGAATATTTGTATAATATCTCAAACATTATTTTCCCTTTCTTTCATTTTAGGCATTTTATAAGTTGTTTTGATTTAGCCAGTTCATCCATGTGGTTTAGTACTGTCTAAATTGCCACCCAAAAAATATTATCATGACAGATTCCATGTTTCTCCACCCCTAGGTAGAGAAACAAACTAGAGAATATAGAAAGGCTGTGTTTCATTGGTCTTGCACTGTTGCCACAGCCCAGCTTACAGTTACGTGTGATCTGCAGTGTGTTTTTGCTGTTCAGATGGTAGTAATTGAGCCTCTTTGAGTCTGTGGAGGACATCTTAGCATACTGTAAACCTAAAGAAACCACATGGCCCCACCGCAAGCAGACATGTTTTCTGTCAAGGCTTAAACTTTGCGCTTTCATAAACAGACAGGCCTTGCCACCCGATCCATTGTCTTTTTTTCTTTTCTTTCTTTCTTATTATTTGTGTGCAGCATGATGTGTTTATGATGAGCAAAAGTTGTCCAGTTATGCACAGACAAATCAAAGCAAAGCAAAATAATATGCAGTTATTTGATAGTGTGTGATTAAATGTCCGCTGTAAATGGAGGGTGTTGTGTTTAAAAGCTGTCATCAGCCTTGTTTTCTGTTATGTATCTGTTCTGGACAGAATATGTTGTGTCATCTAATCTCTGAGGAGGAGGGCAGTGTGGCTCATGCTACAGTAAAACATGCTGGATCAACCCCGATGCAATACCACACAGAGGCTCTTCAGAAGGTTTGGGAATTATTGTTTAATGTTGGTCTTTGGTATCTTTTTCGGTCTGTTGGTGATTTTTGAGCATCTATCTTTTCCCCCCAAACACTGAAACCACAGTTACTACAGCCAAGTAGATTTCAAATGTTAAGTTCAAGAATAGGGAGGGGTGTGCAGTATTTAACGTCTACGATAATATCTTAATTGTCGTTTTAACGATGTGTGAGCTGACATTATCAAGCATGTCAACTTGCTTAGCCAAAAAACAAACAAAAACATTTCCAAAAGCATTCACTGCATGAAGCCTATTTGAATGCGGTTAGAATAACCGTAGTCCAGTTATGAAAGCAAAACTTTTTTTTTATATATGAAAAAGTTTCTAAATGGTTTTTTTTTTTCAATTTTTTTTTCATATATACTTAAAATACATGATATGGCTAAGAAATATCACACAGATAAGAATGTCAATTTCCTTCCGGAATATCATCTTGAGAGTATGATTGAAAAAGATAATATCGAGTAAAAATCTACACACAGCATTGTTTGTTTTTCCCCCAATATAAATAGTTCTAAATAAAGCCAAAGCAGAACATTTGTTCAAATAAAAATTTAGATTTTTTATTAAAGTCATTGACGATGCAATTTTAAATCACAGAATAATCCTAATAAGTAAATTGTGTGTAATGGATATGTCACCCAGCACATTTGTTTTATCAGGTTGTGTCATTGATGATAGAGGAGGTTTCTAAAAGCTGTGACTGCTTGCCAAATGCATCAGTAAGGTAATAAAACCTTAATATCATTTTGTGTATTAATATGCTATTACAACTATAAAAAAAAAATATTTTTTCCAGTTACTTCTTCTCAACATTTTAAAGAGCCCCTATTATGCATTATAAAAGTTCATATTTTGGTTTGTTACAGGCTGATATGCATGCAAGGTTAAAAAACACTTTCATTGTCTTATAATATGCATTTATTTTTACCTAATTATCCCAACGACTCCCATATGATTTGTATAGCGATTCATTTGTTCCCAAACCCCTCCTTTGCGTGAGGCTAATCTGCGCTGATTGGTCCGATGACCCAGTCTGTGATTGGTCGACTGGGTTCAGCGCGAGACAGAGAGAAACACCCACCACGGTTATGAAGTAGCACAGAGTATGTGAGAGCCCAATGCACGAATGCAGTAAAGCAATGCAGTAAAACACCAGCATATTACTCTACTCTTAAACCTAACCCTAAGTAGGTTACTTGCTGCTCCTTCCTTTAATAGCAAATGGCTGACAAATCCCGCGTTGTAGCGTAGGTTATTGTATAAAAAATCAGCAAAATGACAGGAACAAACACAGCACACGGTTGGCTATACTGTGGTATTGTTGTGAAAATTAACTTTAACCCTTTATTCCCCACAGCCGAATCTCCATCTTTCAGTGATCGTCATCTTTGTGTCATGATCAGTCCTGTTATCCCCCGCGCTCTGCTAGTGTCTGAAGGGAAAGGCGCTTTCACATTTTACCGGATCCGGCACTACATATTTGGTCATGTACTATATCGACGTCGATGCATTCAGGCAAAAGATCTGAACCCAACACGATTCATTTATTCTACTCTGAGTCGACTATTTCGTTAAGGAATCAATAGTTTTAAACACGGTGCACTTTTAGATTTAAACCTCAGCTGGATGTTTTCATTCACTTAGTGCTGTGTTACACACTGCATGGAAGGTCATTTTCAAAAACCCATAATAGGGGCTCTTTAGATCAACTGAAATTGTGAAAGTTATCCACTCTTATTCTAGCAATTGATTTTTCATTTTGTATTTGAAGATGTTCCAATGGAAACATTCGCACCATGTCCACAGCATGCATTGCTTTGGTCACATGCACTCAGATGGCTCCTCTCATTGGAGCTCTATTGAAGCATTCAGAGTCGTGTGGCTCTTCCTGTCTCAATCAAGCGTTCATCAAGGAAGTCGGTGAAGCCTTTATCAGGTATGTGTCATTATGACGCATCAGAGCAGTGTGAATTGGGCACAAAAATGCTCAGTGGATTGTGTTTGCTGTCCTGTCTTTCAGTAAGAGGTTGGTGTTGGAGGATGAGGCTGTAATTTCTCTGTGGTGTCAGAGCGCGTTAAGTCTGGAGGGGGCAGCAGTGAACCTACTGGAGTCAGTGCTTTCTGACCATCAAATGGTGACCCAGAGTCTGGACAAGCATGTTAATGACTCATTACTGGTAAGCTTGATTTCTGACTGTCTGATTGATCTTTTACAAAACAAATTTTCAGTTTCTGATGAGCAAAAACGTTAAGACAATCATGTGATTTTTTTTTTTTTTTTTTTTTTTTTTTTTAACTTTTCACTTTTTTAAATTGTTATTCTGATAATATAAACCCTTTTTAAATGAAATGCGAAACCAAAGCATTTTCACTGGCGATATCAGTCTTTTTGATCAGTGGTATGCTGTATAATTGCACATTGTCAAAATATTAATAGTCATTACTCTTAAAAGCCTCTAGATATATCAGCACCTTATATCAACACACGATCACCGTGTTTATTAGCAACAAGTTCACACTGCTATGTTTGATGGCAACTAGTACCGTGTGTCATAATATTTGCTTCGGTTGCTAATTAATTTGCTGCTGTTGTGTTGACAGTAAAACTATGGCAGTAAAGAAGGAATTTGATGGTCTGTTGTTTGTATGGTACACAGTGTGTGGAGATTAACGGCACTGCATGATATGCTGGCCTCTTTGTCAAAACATACGCAAACGGCGTGACGCGAACCAGGCCCGGCAGTCCGTACACATCTTTATGAGACCTTTTCATTCTTGCATAAAGAAATGTAAATGACTGAAATCAAGGCATTATTTACATGTCTGTCTAAGGATGTCAAACAGTCCTCGTGTATCTGATATTTGAGGTTCAGTTTTGATCTGTTTAGCGTCTCAAACGGGAGAGGTACAGACAGGTAAAATGAGGCCCAAATGCAGCTGCGTTCAGCTCTTATTTGTTTGTGCTTGAGAGAAGATTAAATTGTGCAGTGTGTTTACGTTGCAGGAATGAGTTGTTTAAACTGCAATCAAAAAGGGGAAACAAGAAATTAGTTTCACATTTCTGTTTTCATCCACCTTCCTCAAAGCTTAGGTCCAATAACAATAAACAGTATCCTCCAGCGTCCCACTGCCAGAAAGGGGATGTTTTTACCATGCTGTAATTGACCCTCCCTGAAGTGTTAGAAGAAGGTATGGATGAGTGTTTGGAAAGCCCATCTGTTTTCACTAGGGAGAGAAAGCTTCAGCTTTCATAAAATATAAAAGCAGACAGTCATTTCCTACACCTTTATCATATGATCTCTTATTTGAGATTTTTGAGACTTTGTTTTTTCAAAGTGTTTTTGAGCAATTTGTTTTACTTATCTTTATTTTTCCTTCCTGATAGTTTGCTCATCCTCATGTTGTTCCAAAACCTGGTCTGTTCTGTTTTAATGAAGAATGTCATGGCCACTCCATGTAAGTTTCCATATAATAAGAAGACTGGGGGTTTCAAACACACATGATCATTAGCTATGTGTCCATGCACCTATTTTATGTATATTTTGGCATAAAAACATTGTGCCTCATTATCACGCAAATAAAATGCATAATGGAAACACCAAGATGCACATCAATTTTGAAAATGCACAAAAAAATCTTATACTCATAGCTGAATAGATAAACTTTTCATCCAATAAGAAAAACTACTATGGAACCACATTTACCAAACAAATTCTAGCATGTGCATAAAAAAATCATGTGATTTTTGTTTTAGCAATCACGTGATACTGTAACAAAAATAAACACCATAGGATGTCATTATTGGTCAAACCAGTGGACAACCACATTGCACAACATCTGAAATGTTGTTCTGGTCATTCAGAAATAATAAATGATTAGCCAAAGTCCTTCATCTAAGTGGTTCTGTATTACGTCCCAGAACTGTCTTGAGCATCTGCGCTCCCAAAGAGTTGTCTCACACTTTCAGAATTCTTTGCATTTCATCTTTCTATTCTGAGCTGGAAGTAATTATAGAAGTAAAAAGACCCACTTTGGCTTCTTCTATTGCAGCAAATTCTATTTTTTGTTTTAATATTTGGCCTTAGATTAACAGAAAGTGACAATTTTGTTCTCTTTGGATGGAAGCGGTGCTTTTTTCGCAAATGTTTTATGCAATTTTCCAGTTTTGCACATAAATCTAATTAGCATCTTTGGATAAAAACAGCTATTCTCATGCACTGAATCTGACAAAGTCATGAAATAGCTGTCATCAAAGCTCCTGTACCTGCTCCGGAAAAACTGAGCTGGTTGAGTCAGCCGGCTGCTCTCTGAGTGCTATCGCAGTACTTTAATGCCACACGTGACAGTGACGTAGCATCAACGCCTTCTCAAGATGAAGTAAATTTCTAACTGGCATTTACAACTTCTAGTCAGATATTGATTGGTTTGTGCAGCTCTTCATGAAGTTGAATGCAGCGATCAACTATGAATAGATTATTGAAACATCGACTCATTATTTGTTCAAAAGTCAGTGAGTGTCACTAGTGTGTTTCATTACTACTGAGACACTTTTTTAATTTATTAAAATGTTTGATTTTGCAAAGTGAGTGTTTTGAAAAGGAGTGCTTTGGCTGTTGTCTTGAAATCAGACCAATCTCATACTGGAATTTTGGCTCCAGGTGCATCTGAATCTGTGTGAAAAAATTCTAGTGGTTCCAGTCACATTGTTTCGTTCATTGGTTTTATGAATTTGGCAATGAGTTGGTAAACTATTCTTCCTGTGATCTCTGTTTCTCTCTTGTTTCCATCACTGTCTTCTGTTTCTGAGACAGGATCATACCATCTAATGTTTGTTGCTCAAATGCGTCTCTTTTTATTGGAGTAGCAAATTGGCGGCTTTTGGCAAGCGTTGAATAGCTGGGGTTACGGGAATATCTGAGATGCTTTTGGGGTTTGAGGGTCTTTGGAGGGGGTGGTGTGTGTGTGTGTGTTTATGATGAGGGTGCCTGTGGGCTGGGTGTGGCAGGCGTTTTAATAGTTCCAAATGAAGGAGAGAATAATGAGGCTTCTCCCTGTGGCCTTAAGACAGACATGCACGCACACATGCATACACATACACAAACACAGACAAATGCTGTGAGGATCAAAGACTGCAGGGGCACATGTGGGCTTTCTGGAGCACTGATGTTTTGGGTCTGGGTGAAATGTTTTTATGACATTCTTTGCCCATATGAACTATGGGTATATTAATGAAACCTGTTCCATTAAAATATGAGCATGTAAGTTTACACGCTGAACCAGACATGTGTGTACAGCTGCTTGGATCCAATTTTTAAAAAAAATATTTTGCATGAATTTAAAACAGATGATATTGCTGTATTGTCAAGCAATGTGCATTTTGTTGGTATGAAACTTGGCCGTTAAACTCGCAGCAGTGAATTATGGGAGAGGATTTGCGGAACATGGCAACCATTATTATAATTATAAGTATTATTTTATTATTGCAGCACTGCCCTCTAGTGGGTATAATGACAAGTACACATTGTTTCTAAAGTACTGAAATGTTGTTGTTCCCCCACCAGCCTCAAGCTTCAGCCCGTCACTGTCACATCTTCCTCACAGTCAGCGAGATTTACAGGTGAATATTGGATTTTGTATATAATTATTTGTGTACCTTCTGTGCTTATAAATGCCATAAAAGCGCCTCTGATCATTTTAAACCACTTTGCTAAAATCAGTTAAGTAAAAAAGAAAGTAAAAGGTAAGTAAAAAAATAAATAGATTATAGAT
Source organism: Danio jaintianensis (assembly GCA_903798115.1). Classification (NCBI taxonomy): domain Eukaryota; kingdom Metazoa; phylum Chordata; class Actinopteri; order Cypriniformes; family Danionidae; genus Danio; species Danio jaintianensis. The sequence continues at coordinate 10,028,366 of CAIGQV010017835.1, read as the reverse complement.
TCATAGATAGTTGATTATATTTGACTTATTTATGCTTCATATAATAAAAAGTTTAAATGTTAAAGTAAATCAGACTTTTAGAGGTTTATCTATCCCCATAGCAAGTGATTGAAATCTAAGACAAAAACTAATATAGATCAATAACTGACTCTGCATGTTTCTATACTTGTTTATGCTACACAGTATGAGGACACAACGAGGATGGTAAAATAAAAATTCTAAATTATGTTCATTTAAAAGTGTAGGGTTTTTCACAATGCTTTTCATAGCATTTTTCTGTTAGGAGGAAATTTAGGGGTAGTCTTGGGTTTGGGCATTTTTTTTAAATTTTTTTATTGTGTGTGTGCAGGAACGTGCTGACAGAGATTGATGAGAGTCTGGCTGTAAGAGCCCTCATACAGGTTTTCACTGTCTGCTTCCTCCAGAGACTGACTGGACAGAAATCACAGGTATAGGCTGACTTCCAGAAATCCAATGCATAATTTCTCTGCCACTAGCAACTAGCACAGCCAAATCACAAAAAAATAATGATTGTTTCCAAAAATATGGAATCCCACAGAGGCCACAAACAAGAGAAAACAAGACAGAGAAATAATCATGTAGGACCTCTGTGGAGTTTCATATGATTGGCAGGTCTGTTTGGTGTCGCTAGTGGGGCTCTAACGACACAAAATGATATTTCAAAACTTGACTTCTTGTGATATCTGTCCGCATATATGATTCGCAGGATCGCCTGCCACTGAGAGCCTTCTTCCCAAACTTGACACCCAGTTTACTCTCTCCTTTACTGACAGCACCATCAGGTACAGCATCACCTACTACTCTCTGAGAAATACAAGCCTTCACTCCACAAAAGAAAAACAGTTGCAAAGCTCTTCTAAAGCCGCAGCAGTTTATAGCACATGATTTTATAGGGGAAAAATGCATCTCTGCAACTTTATATTTAAAGGGAAAGTTCGACCAAAAATTTATTTGTACTCACAATTACTCCAAACCTTTATGAGTTTCTTTTTTCTTTTTATTACAAAGGAAGGTGTTTTGAAGAATTTTGAAAACGGGTAGCCATTGATGTCCATAGTTGGAAAAAACAGTACTATGGAAGTTCAATGTGTACCGATTTTCAACATTCTATAAAATTTTGTCTTTTGTCTTCAAAAGATAAAAGAAACCTTTGGAACAAGTGGAGGCTGACTTATTTTTGAGTGAACTGTCCTAAATATATATCAGGTTTAATCCTGTCATCTAAAATAAACTAAATTTCAAAAATAAAAGTTAATTGAATTGGCACAGTTTATGATATTTAATGTACATTTATTTTTTAATTTATCTTTATAGCGAACAAAAAACTATGGAAATAACAAAAAAAATACTTAAAACATATACCTACTAAAACACTAGAGTTAATGTTAAACTATTATTTACGAAATATTATTACAAACTGTTGCTTAATGTATAAATTAAAATGTAATTGTGGAAAAAATGCCCTAACTAGGCCCACATAAAATTTCCACACGCAGAATTTTTTTAGACCATCATGGAGTCTTTTTATTTACTTGTGTGCTGTAAATGGTTGTTTTATATTTATATATATATATATATATATATATATATATATATATATATATATATATAT
>CAIGQV010017835.1:10004742-10026333 GCA_903798115.1 Danio jaintianensis | reverse complement strand
TATGTGTGTGTATGTATGTATGTATATATATATATATATATATATATATATACATACATACGTATTAGAAGAGACTTAATTTGTTTACCAATCAAGTGGATCTAATTCGATTGTAAACCTTAAATAAAAGTTAAAAAAATATTTTTTTTATTTCGTAACTTTTAGTTACTATACTCTCAAAATCATTCCATATAAATCGACATTTAAAATTATTCTTTTTTTTTTTTTTACAAAATTCTGCACAGAAATAGCAAAAATTATCCGCAGATTCTGTCTGGTCCTGCTGATAACCTTCTAAATACATGTCGGCAAATATTGTGTGCATCCAAGCATAAGAGGAAAGCACAGCTGCAGAGTAGTCTAATTATTTCTGACTACAACACACATCTAATCTTTTACTTTTACTCGTACACCAACCACACCCCTCTTATCCAAAACCATTACCTCATCAGCTGACTAAAATAATCAGCATTGTCTCAATAAGTATCTAGAGTTTTATTTTTGAGACCTTGATCCTCAACGTCCACCATCTGAAGTCTTCAAAGCGTGGTTTTATCTTGCTCCCTCCATCAGAACAGTCCCACACAAACAGGCTCCTTCCTCTTATAGCCTCCCTCTGATATCTATCTCTGGCTCAGCTCCCAAAGGACCCAGGGCTCTTCAGTGCCCCCTGAGCTCCAGAGGAAACCCTCACAATGCCAGCTATTCTATAAGCAGCACAGTAGAAGAATAGCAGCAGAACTCGGGTGCCTGCTGCACCAGGAGCTCTTTTTTCCATGCTGTTATTTGTTTACGCTGGTTCAATTGTCATTGTACGTGGAATGATTGACGTGAAGAGGGCCGTGGTCTCTGAAAGGAGACTTGTGAATGCCGGAGTTTAGTTATTTACCTCACTGAGCTAAACGTAGACTATATGGTGCTTTACTGACTTGCATGACGGTTCATCCTAATGACATGACATTTTCTCTCACTTGCTTTTGAAGAATGTTCGTCTTTTTATTGTTTATTTTTTCTCTTAAAGTGATAATAGGTTTATGATAATAATAGTGTTATATGATTTTCATGATAATGAAAATTTTTTATGCCAACTAATGATTTGGATATACTGGATTGTGATCTAAATATTCAGTTTTAAATCAAGACACCCTAGCTAAGTATTATAAAAATAAATACTCTGATCACTAAAAACATATTTTCACAGTTGATTGTTTAGAATAAGAATTGCAAATCTTTTGAGAAAAAAAAAAAAATTGTGTTAAAATATTTAAATATGCCCTAATTTGCATACATTTCCAGAAATGTAATTGCTTGCTTCATTTTGCATCAGTTAAAATGTTTTGGATTTGCCTTTGTATCGCTCCAGAAATTTATAAAATACCATCGAAAATATAAACATTTTCATTTTCAAACGCTTCTGTAAAAACTTTAGATTGAATATGTAAGTACTGAAGTGGAGAGATTTACTGAAAATAATGATTTAGATAAAGCAGCCTTCCAAGATAGGAACTGAGATTGAAATCTGCAGAAGCAAGTAAATAATGCAAAAAAATGTATACTTAAAAGTGTATTTTAGTTGTTCTCTTTCTACTAGTCTGAAACAGTATTTACAGTTTTACTACATGGTTAACTGCAAAAAATTTGTACAATATAATAATAATAATAATAATAATAATAATAATAGATTACCAAAAGAAATTATATATAAACTACTGATCAAAAGATTTAGAATGGTAACGTTTTTCAATGTTTTTAAAGAAATCTCTTCTGCTAAACAGGTTTCATTTATGTATGTATGTATGTCACATCAAAAATAGTCAAATGTATAAATACTTTTCTTTTTGAATAATAAAGGTTTCTTGACTAGCAAATCAGCAATGGTTCAACTTTGAAATCACTTGAATAAATTACATTTGAAAATATATTAAAATAGAAATACAGTTGTATAAATACAGTGGGATTGTGTGTGTACTGACATTTTGACAGTAAGAAAGGCAATATTTCTTATTTGCGTTTGTTTCCTCTTACATTAAAGTACAAATAACAAAAACTCTAAAAGTCACTAATATGGACATTTAAATTTAAAACAAAAACTAATTACAATGCATTTTTTAATGTTTTATTTAAAGCTCTTTTTTTATATACACGGAATAAAAAGGAACAAAAATTGGCTCATACTGTAGACATAAAAAGAAATGGGACAAAAAGCAACAACAAAATTAAAATGCGTTTTAAGAGATGTTAATAATAACTTGCTCTTCATGTTATGAAAAGCCAAATAGCACAAAAACTCCTGCGCATGAAAAACAGTTTTTCTTGTTATGCAACATTTATTTTTAAATGTTATACCTTAAGATAATTATTTTGATCTCTTCATAAAGTCCAAAATCCTAAATAACAATATAGCAGACAGCAACATTTCCATACGTAACACTAGCCAGATATATTTTTTAAGGCTTACTGAAGGATCAGTACATTCATTTCAACTGGAGGTTTGTTATCAGTGAGTAAGTTAGATATCCAGCTCCAAATCAATTTCAAAAGTGTCTCATTTCTGCACTTCTCATTTCACCGTCTTTCAGAGGTTCCCAGGGAGGCCTGGCTGGATCATCTGAGCTGGATCACAAGTTTACTTCAGAGCGTGACGGAGAATGAGGAGGAAGATGTCAGGTGAGATGAGCTTCAAGACACTCTACACCTCATCGCTCTCTTATCATCCACAGTGCTCTTAGTAGAGAGATTTGATCCTGTATGTTTCTAGGCAGCTCAGGTTTGACACAGGAGAGCATTTGGACACAGATGAACAGATTTTCAGTGATAGATTTTCACCTCAAGTACACAGCTCCTCTTCACAAATCATTGTCCTGGAAAAAATCTTTAAATCTTCGATTTTTTTAATTGTCTTTTGCAGCATTTCATAGTAAAGTCCATTAGTAAACACAAACATTAATAAAGTCTTTATGTACTGTAATCATAGTTGGTTCATGTTAGTTAAAAAAAAAAAATTATACTTAATACTACATGAAAAAAATCTAAATTTATATTTGTTGATATTGATTAAATGTAAAAAAAAAAAAATTAATAAATGTTTTAAACATTTTTCTTTAAATCTTATTGCAAACTGTCTGTCTTTTTGTATATAGGACAGTATGACAATTTTTTTATTAAACTCTGCATTTTCATGTTTTTTTTGTATTTAAGTAGTAGTTTTATAAACTTTTCATTTTATTAACATTTATTATTATTGTTGTTGTTGTTTTTAAACCAGATAACATTGATTTCATTTCAAGAGCAAACAAATATCATATGGTAATGGTTTTAGTTTTAATTTTAGTTAACTAGAATTTCCCTTTACATGAGTGCTTAATTTTGTCTTATTGCATGGATGTATGCATATGTACATATGTACACAAATACAAAAAATATATTTTTTATTTATTATTTATTAAATATATTATGTTTTACGTGATCCATGATTTAATTCAAGAAAGATATTATTTTATCAATGTGTATATTTTTTCAGGATTCGTTGAAAACAAGTATTCAATGACTGTATTTGAAATGAAAATCTTTGTAAATATGTATTGTCACTTTTGCTCTATCATATCTATTTAATCCATACTTGCTGAATAAAAGTAATAATAATAATAATTATAACAACAACAACAACAATAATATGGCTCTCGGCCATAAATGTTTCTTCACAATAATAATAACTTTCATTTTCAATGCATTTTATAGATTTTTCAAGTTACAACCTTTGTTGTCATATGGTCTTTTGCATGAAAGTGCATTTTTAAATTAATTTCAAGAGTGTCAACTGCAGGTGTCTTCAGGATCATAAACTAGAACATGCATCTTCAGTTTGAGCAGTCATGACCACAAATCTCTCTTTCTCTTAACCAGAAACACACTCACCCTTCTCATGCCTCCTTATACAGTATGTAACTGTTTTTTACTGTGTGTTTGGATGGATGGTGATTTTCTAGGGCGTATCAGTCTATGTTTGAGGCTTGGTTCCTGCTGGTGCGTTGTGGGTACTGGGTGGACACAGCCGCCGAGCTGCTTGTTCTGGCAGCGTCTGGAAACGCAGAAGCGCTGCTGTGGCTGCTGACTTTCTTCCACCACCCCACCAACAGAGGGCACCAGCGCTCCCAGCAAACCGTAAGAGATCTAATTATGGCAGCGCAGCCAGTCAACCCTACGTCACAAGTTAAAAACAGCAAAGTGAAGCAGACTGGAAAATTACTGATGGCTTCCTCCTCTTTGTCTTAATCTCAGGCAGTGGCCAGAGAAGCCTGGACTCATTTGAGAATGCTGTTTCTCAATCATCCTCCTCCTCCCAGACACCTCAGTGCTGTGAAAGAGCTGCTGTCCTCCTCCTCCATTTCGGCAAACCTCGTCTTGCATCTGTTTTCAAACTTTGCCGTCTTTTCCCACGGACCTGTTAGCATTATCACTGAAATTAGTGACAAGGTGAGGTCTTCAGTGAGTCGGTTTTAGCACACTGTGAAATTACATTTACGTCTTCAAATGCCAGGGGTTTGCTCATGCGAACCCGGTGGCCTATTCAAGACGAGACGAGGGCTGCGTGGAGCCCAATTAAGTTGTCATCAGTGCCTTTATTGACCCTACGCTAGTTCTCGTGGTATGCAGAGAACAACAGAATAAAACAGGCTGCTGGCTGTTTATGACACATTTAAAATTAGAAGCGTTTCAGCCTCATGCACGCACATACACACACTTTAAAAAAAAAAAAAAGGAAAAAAGTCTGCAAACAAAAGCTTGAATGCAGAGTTTTGATAGACCTCTCAGCTTTGGTTACTCGATGGTTTATCCAGAAATCATAAATGTGTGCAGTTTTATGTGATATTCTGTATGATATTCATGCACATACAACAATTCATAGTGACCACAGGCTGTAAATCTTGAAAATGAAAAACAGAAACTTTGGATAACTTTAAATTCCAAGTTTTCTGCAGTTCTCTGGTAGATTTGAGTGAGCAACAGATTGAGATTTAAATCATTATTTCTTTTTGATCAGTTTTCTTTGCTGAAACTCAAGTCAGCGGTTTGATCTGGTTCAGAACAATGATTCATTTACTGATGCAATTCTGGAGCAAGCCAGTGGTCTGATTGCGGTCATTCTTGTATTAACAGCTCACTGGAGAGGAAAATTTTCATTGACTTATTTACTTTAAACCTTTTTTTTTTGCTTTGTTTTTTAAAAAGAGCTCTCTGCAGTTTTTTAGGTTGTATTACTCTACCACAAAGGTGTTACTGCAATCCAGCGTGGTTCGTCAAGATAATCTCAGCGTCTTACACAATTAATTAATTAATTCCCTTACTTATTTAATATAAAAAAAAACAATTCTCAGCCTTTTTAGAATTTTCTGTTACATATAAAAATGAATGCTTTGCTATATGATCATTGCAGATAAAAAGTGATGTATAAAAATTAAATTTTAGTTGTGATTTATAAAAATTCAGAATTTAAATAATTTAGACTTTTTTTTTTTTTTTACTCGTGCAAATTTGTAACATGAGTTTGTTACACTGCCATATAATTGATTATTGACATACTAGGGAAGGATCTAGGCCTGTCACAATAAGGAATTTTTGTTGTGCGATGTATTGTCACAGAAATTGTTGCGATAAGTGATATTATTGTCATTTTGAGATCATTTTTATGCCACTTATTATATAATGATTATATAACAGCATAATAATGCAAATAGCCATAAACACTTTAAAATACTTAGCATTCTTAAGGTTATTAAGATTCTATAATTTGATGTTAAAAAGGTAAATTATATATATACTATTAACTGTCCTATTAGGTAAATGTACAATTATAAACTTTGAGATTGAGGAGGTAGAATGTAACTGTCATTGTAAAATGGCTTGATTGATTATTGTGACAAGCCTAGAAGGATCTCTGTGAAACGGAACTTTAAAAAGCTAAACTGATGTGGAACTGATGATATGTTTTGGCTGACCCCTTGTGATCAGACCACTGGAAAAAACTGTATTAAAAACTAACCAAAATATACTCTCTGTGTCCCAGCAAAGAATGGGAGTATATAATGACAGAATAATATACATCACACACACTCACACACGGTTAAAAAGTCATCATAGTCAACTAGACCAATACAGGTATTTAGATGAGCAAGTGAGGTGTGTGTGTTTTGTGATGCTGGCAGGTGCTGACTGAGACTGCTGTGAAGCGCAGGGCACTGTGGATCCTCGCCTCCATTCGCTGCAGACTAAACATCGCTTCCTCACGGGACGACAGGGTTCATTCCAGGCTGAGGACACTTCAGGACACCCTCCCCCAAACCTGGGAGACTCGCGTAAAAACTCCCAGCTTCTAGCGCTCCAACAAAACTGTTTATTAGGAGAAGGAATCCTGGCGTGGCTCGGTTACGCAGCGAAGCGTTGGGTGGGACAATGCGGCATTTATAGAAGAGAAGCCCAGCTGCCGTTTTTAACTTGAAAAGCAGTGGGTGTTCTCCCCCTAAAACCCAAGAACGGGCCTCTCCACACTTGATGTATTGAGCCAAATAAAAGCAACACATGTATTTGTATCTGTGTGTTCGGATGACATCAAACGTGAATGGGAGAAAGTAAATTTCCAGGGATGCGACTGCTGTCAGATGTGCGGGTTGTAATTCGTGAATGTTTGGAATCGGCGTCTTTGTTTTTTTGACTGCGGAACTCCGTCTCGCTAACACGCCGTTCATCTTCACTCACTTTCCTCCCACACATTCTTTTGACAGGAGAGCATGCCGGAGTCCTTTTCACCACATGAACGCTCACATCAGTGTGTGTGTGTGTGTGTTGTAGTCCCAGTGGAGGCCTCCTGAATAGTTAGTCTCAGTGTACTGTACTTTCTAGACTTCATCAGTGCTAGTGCTTCTCCATGGGTCTGGCTCTCCCTGTAGGACCGTTTCCTCATGCCGTTTTCCCTATTCAGTCTCTCAAGCATGTGTTTATCGCTCAAAACTAGGTCATACTTCATTTTTCAGCCTCTCCGTCGCTATGCTACATCTTTTATTGATGTCTGGTGTCAATAGGGGTGTTAACAATCATTACAATGGAAAGATTCAGCATTATGTATTACACTCAAAAAAAGTGTCAAACTAACTTAAATTACTGAAAACATTTCCATGAAATTGAATTATTTAAAAAAAATTATGTAAATAGAACCCACAAGCAAAATTCATTTGGAAGCAATTATGTCAAATCATTTTCATTTGAATTACCAGAATTTTTTGTTACTTACTGCAGTTCAACCTGCAAGTTTTTTAATAATGCCTCCAGTTCACTGAGACTGATCTCAGAACTGGCATTAGCACAGTTGTGGCTCACTGATTGAAGTAACTAGAAATATTGTTGTTCATGTAGCTGCCAACACCCAATGAGTGCTGCTCTTCTTCAAATTGGTAACCTCAAAACCTTCTAAATCTTTAAAGTGAGGATTAAACTCTAAGACAGGGGTGCCCAAACCCGGTCCTGGAGGGCCAGTGTCCTGCAGACTTTCCTCAACACACCTGCATGGATGTTTCTAGAAAGCCTAGTAAGAGCTTGATTAGAAAGGCCAGGTATGTCTGATTTGGGGTTGAAACTAAACTTTGCAAGGCCCCAGCCCTCCAGGACCGAGTTTGGGCACCCCTGCTCTAAGAAGTCTTTTTCTTAACTTGATCTTAACGCCAAATTTTATTTTTATATTACACTTTTTTTTTTTTTTTTTTCAGTTTTTTTTTACATATCCACTAACCTGGTCGTTACACCAACACAATTCATTCATGTTGGAATTTCATTCAAGTGGATTGAACATAAAACAAATAAATTGTCCAAATAAACCTGTTTGACTTTTGTTGAATTCAAAAGTAGATGTTTTGAAGAAAGCTATGGATGTCAATGGTTACAGGATTTCAGCTTTCTTCAAAATATCTTCTTTAGTGTTTAACAGAATAAAGGTTCACTTGAGAGTGAGTAAATTTTCATTTTTTGAACTTAGTTTCACTAACCCTTTAATAGGCTGTGACAGCCACTAGAAATGTTCATTCTTCCTAGCAATAGAAATATCTTTTTGCAGAAATCTTCTAATTCCCTTTCTAAGCACTTGTCAACATGAGTGTCTGTTGTTTTTGCTGTCTTGAATAGTTTATTGTTCTATCTCCATTTCTTTTCAGACGGTAAATCGATTGCCTTGGACAGCTGGTGTTTATGATACAATATGTTGTAATAAACACTATTTCAAGATGATAGCACTTGATTTCTTTATGCCAAGCTTTTCATGTCCTTAGACGTCTTAGGATTATACATTTCTTGACCTTAAAATAAGGTTCTGTAATTCATCATCAGAGAGTTTAAAAGCCCCGTCCCTTCCATTACATCATTAAACCTGCATTAGTTGAGTGCATGAAGTGTCCAACATTCCACACTTTTGTTTTGTTTTTTTTTGGTTGTTAAATAAGTGCATCAATAAAGGAGACAGAACAAGAACAACAACAACAATCTACTGAAGATGCAAAAACAGTAGAAGCCCACCTTGATAAGTGCTTGTGTAAGGGGATTAAAATATATCTGCAACTCTGCTTTACACAAAACCAAAGATATTTAATCACTCATAACTGAAAAAACTGCAGACTCCAGACAACAGTGAATCCTCCCAGTGCGCATGTCAAGCATCTGTTTATGCACGCTATCAAATGGAGTTCACACTGAATGCTGTGTATTCAACGGTGTTTGTGCAAAAATAAATAAAACATTTCTCCGTGCCCCACCAATTTATAAATTATAAGTGTTTTATACTCATGTTTGTTGAAATATTCATTTAAAAACATTTAATATTATAATTTAACATATTATTGTAAGATCAGCATTGCGTAGCGAACAAAATCATGACCCAAGTTGATGTCACATTCAATACTAGAGTAAACTGCAAGCCTAGTTGGGTTCCTAGTCATTTAAAAAGATAGTTCACTCAAAATATTTAATTCTGTCCTTATTTACTCACCCTTGATTCGTTCCAAACCAGTTTGAATTTTGCTGAACACAAAAGAAGATATTTTGAAGAATGTTGGAAACCTGTAACCATTGACATCCATAGTAGGACAGTTACACTGGAAAATTTATATGGGCTAAATTTAAACATTACATTTAGTAATGTTCAACTTAATTTGTCTTTAAATTCAGCCCAAATAAATTGTTTGCAACCACTTACCTTAAAACAATTTAGTAAATACAATGAATCATTTTTTCAGTGTAAAGGTTTCCACCATTCTTCAAAATATATTTTGTTCAACAGAACAAAAAACTCAATCTGGATTGGAACAAGTCTAGCACGAGTAAATCCACACAATTCCTTCATGTTGTCCCAACACAAATCAAGTTAGCTTAATCATTTTTACAGTTATTTAAGTGGGTTGAACATAAAGCAATTAAGTTTCAACTCATTTTAAATAAGTATTTTTCAATTTGTGTAATGGCATAATTTTAATTTGGATGAACTATCCCTTTGATATTGATAATTAATTGAACAAAATAAATGTTTATTATGTGTAACCATAATGTAGTGTGAAAAATGTGTGAAGTCAGCTACAGAAATGACCCTAAATGTTTTGTTTAGTAAAAATGCCAACATTGAAGATAAGGTGACTTGTTTAGAGAACAAACATGCATCATAATCATATTTTTACCACAAACATTTTCTTCCTATCTGATCGGGACTTGATGTGATTGGCATAGGGTGAACAGGTTCATGGAACGCTGACTTGCTTCATCGTGCATAAAAACAGGCTGCGCCTCAGTATGGAATTTCAGGTAGTCACACTCTCTGACACTTTACAATGACACCAATATTTGTGTACCATCTTTTTATTTCTTTCCAACAATACAAAAGTATGACATTTGGGTTTTATTTCATGTGTTCTTTACAGTAACTTGAAGACAAATGTGCAGTGATGGAAAACAAAGCCCTAGTTATGACAGCAACTGTGTTTGTGTGCATATTCCTCTGGTTGTTCTCTTTAAAGCACCAGTGAGCAGATGACAGCGGGATCCTGCTTGACTTCCCTCAGCTGAACATGTGACTGGAGAGCAGACAGTTCTGAAACCTGCAAAAGAGAAGAGCCAGAATTATTAGAACAGAACCCCCATGAATTGTGGTCATGGCATCATAAATAATGTAACAAGGTACTTTTATTTTTATAACACAATGGTAATTCATGTTCCAAAAGAAATAGATTTTTTTTTAACAACAGCCCAGTTCAATTAAAGACTTTTTCATCTTTATCACATGAGTGCCTTGGAGCATTTAATCGTTTTTTTTTTTGTATAAGGTTTTCCTCTAATTAATCAAATATATATATAAATAATTATAACCGAAAATAAGCATTGCAAAGTTGTTTTTTTTGGGTTTTTTTAACAATACCAATAATAGGTTTTTTTTTTTATATAGTCATTTTTTTAAATAACAAAAAAGGGCTATGTTTTTCAGTCATGTTATATTCACTTTTAAAAGAACCATAGAATGCATTGATAAAATATATTAAATTGTTCTTTAATATCTAGGTAGGTGCAAAAATTGTCCAGAAACTACTTTTCCTAGTAAATGGCTCTAATATGATATGGTATGGTATATCAGGGGTTCCCAAACTTTTCAGCCCGTGACCCCCAAAATAACAATGCCAGTGACTCATGACCCCCAATATCCTCTGAGGTGGTTATAAATATATAAACCTTTCACACAATGGCGCACACATACCAATAAGCCGAAGTCTATTCATCATTTAATTTTGAAGAACGCCACTCGGAGATCATCCTCTATGTTCAGTTGTGGCCTGTATTTATTTTTAATGTATGTGAGTGCCGTTAAGGTGTCAGAAAGTTTAATCTGTTGCCATAAAATCAATGTGCTGTGTCTTTAATATAACATAATCACCCCAGGGGTCGCAAAAAAATCTAAAGTTTGATGGCTTTTTATTTGCATGTTGTTTTTTTATGTAACTATTAACTATTTTTTTCTTCTGTAGGTTATGGATAAAATATGGTAATTCTAATAGTTTAATAAAATTTATTTGATTTTTGGAAATCACCAAGCGACCCCCACTTTGGGAACCACTGTGGTATATGATATATTTGGAGGGGTCATGAATATTAATAAGCTCTACTCTGGAGCAGCTGGTGTCAGTACCTGACACTCACACAAGCACACACACGGCGTGATGAAAATACACATGTGCAAAATAATTATACTTTTGTTGTCAAACATATTTGAACAAATTGAGTAGATTCTTTGTTAGATGAGGCCATGGACAGCTGTTGCCTAATGGTTGGACTTGTTATCTAAAGGTTTTTTTTCCCCATCCTGGCACCGGCAGGGATTGTAGGTGGGGGGGGGAGTGAAAAAACAGCACTCTCTTCCACCCTCAATACCACAGCTGAAGTGATTCCCTTGAGCAAGGCACCAAACCCCCAACTGCTCTGGGTGGGTGGGTGTGTGTGTGTGTGTGTGTGTGTGTGTGTGTGTGTGTGTGTGTGTGTGTGTGTGTGTGTGTGTGTGTGTGTGTGTGTGTGTGAGCCACTTTGGATTAAAGCATTTGCTAAACGTTTAAATGAAATGATCATCCTTTGATATGACACGGATCACATACATGCATTAAACATATTAAGCTGTTTAAATGTGTCTGTTGCGTCATTACAAACATATGTGGCAAATTTCACAATATACATGTTAAACTAACAAAAGATGCATTTAAATAGACCTTATGCCACTTCGAGGTGGCACTGAATACATATGTAATCCACATATCCCACATTTTGCATTCTGACACGCTGAGAGCAGATTAGTTGCCTGCTTCACAGAACTGTTCCTTTACTCTTCCTTAAAGCCTGTCACAGTTTCAAAATAACCGTCCCACATACATTGTAAGTATAATACAAGCTTAGATCAACTTAAAAATTGGGGGGGGAAATTATTGTTGTCTTTTACTAAGATTTTACACTCACTGTATTTACATGAGAATGAGGAAACAATGTTGTTTAAAGGTTCCATAAATCTGGATATACCTAGGCATAGCTGAATAATAAGAGTTCAGTACATGGAAATGATATATTACGAACCTCAAACAACACAATACCAATGTTTTAACTTCAGAAGAGTTAAGAAACCAATATTTGGTGGAATAACCCTGATGTTCATTGTAAATGTGTATATGTATAAAACTCCTATTTTACTTTTTGTAGTTCAACCCTGAAATGTGAAAATTCACACACCCCATGTATAATGAGTTCTTTTGTCAAATTTAAGTTTAAGTAATTAAATGCACCTGCTAAAAACAGTAAAATAATTAGTAAAATGCTATTTAAAAATAAATTGTCCAACTATCCACATGACTTCTTAAATGTGTATTAGTACTATGAGTGAAACTCAGCCTAATATTAAAAAGTCTGTGACTTTCAAAAAAGCCCAGAATTTATTTGAACAGATTCGCTAATAGTCTTCTTCCATGAAGGGATTTGTCATCATGCCAGCTTTGTTTTTCCAATCGGACTGTAAATGAACACGACACATGTCTCCCAGAAGTCATGTAGAATCCACACGCATCAGACATTCAACTACTGAGGCTTCGACTTCAGTAAATTGCCAATGGAAGATCTTTACTTTTTTCATCAAACATCCATTTTTCTCTTAACAGAAAGTTGATGACGCAGGCGTGTGGACGAGGCTGAAGCAGCAGTGTGTGGTGAGGTTTGTGGACCAGACTCCTGTTCCTGCTGAACTGAGCCAGTGTTTGCACAGTACTGTAATCAGCTCAGTAGGCACGGGAGGCCAGCTCTATCTATCTCTCATATGACTCCCGTTCAGCTCCAGCCACTCGAAGGATCTCACACAGGATAACACTCTTCAGCTGAAGGTGCTTAGCACAATTTCCCACACAATATCTCCTAATGACATTTTAAATATAATTCCATTTTTACTAGCCTCGGATGGTAATGCATCTTTAAACAGCTTCTAAATATAGTCATTTATGGCCAGCTTCATATTTAACTCGTACATCTGTCATGACTTAGGAGGCGGTGTGCTGGCCCGCTGGCCGTCCGCTAACTCAATCTGCAGAGGTCCTTTTAAGCACAACTTCCTGTCTCTAACACTGTCTTTCATATTTCACCCATCAAAGCTAAAAGTGGAGCTGTTTTTATAGTCCAGAGATGCAGATGTTTTGGTCTGTGTGGCCGTGTCTCACTCGGTTCCCCCTCCTGTCCACGTTTCCCAGAATTCATGTGGATTTTGTGGCCTAGCAGTTTTTGGAGAGAGTGAAAGGATTTTGTTTTTGCATACATAGCAACGCTACAAAGAGTAAAAAAGAAAGAGGGCAAAGTCGTGAGCTCCTCGTCTCACTGTGGGCTCCATTAGCTCAGTCTGTTTCTCCTCAGCCCTCATTACAGGCATCTCCACCATCTCAGACTCGCTCTTCATCTGTCATGCCAACCTCAGCGCTCTCGGCAAGAGTTTATGCTCATCGTGAAAGGGATCTCACAATCAGCTCGTTACGAAGCCAACCGCATCATGCAACTGCATTGCTACGATAAAGTTTCATTTTACTCCGCAAACCCTCAAAGAATGCCTGCACAGTGATGTATGAAAAAGCTATTGAAAAACGAGAGATGGGAAAATCAGAGATTGAAAACTAGGGGCCAAGGTTTAGCTAGTTAGCATGTGTTGATACGCTGTACACAGCATCTTTCTACTTAAACAATACAAAGTTTACCTTTAGTGAAGGACTGGAGAGGTCCCATCAGTGTTTTCAACATTAGGGATAGACATAAGGTTAATCGATTTGTCGCTCAACCCACTATCATTAACTAGGGCAGAAAAACACATTAAATGACAGCGACGACAAAATTGCAGGTTGTAAACTCTGCTAAATGTTTGCAAGGAGAAACTTTCACTAACACACTTAACACATCTAATCTGATTATGCAAAGTACATATTTAAACTCTTAAAGGCTTTTTAATCCTCACCTAAGGCTGCATTTTATTTGATTATAAATGCAGGTAAACTTTATTGAGATGTCAAAGAACAAAAAAAAAGTGTTCCCATCGCCCCCCAAAAAAGTTACAGCATCTATTAAGTGCATTAGTGGGTCTTTGTTCTTTAACATCTAAACAAAGTTAACCTGGTTCACTTTAATTTGTTTTCAAAGTGCTCTTCATAGTAGATATTGATAGTGTTTGGAGGTTGCATTAGTGCCCTGCACTCTCTTGTTCCGGAAGTACTTGTGGTATCCCATTGATTTTTCCAATAAAGATTTAAAAAATCTTTGTTATAGGCCATTAATCAAACTAATGAATGATAAGCAGAATTACAATATTACAAACTTTGATCTCACTCAAAGTAGTATTGTGTATGCATGTACAGCATTTTGTACAGCATCATGGATACTGTCATTTTCTGCATAAATTTATTGTAACTGGTCCTGTGGAGTATATTTTTATGCTGCATTATTCTGGATTGCGGCATTAAAAAAAAAACATTAACAATAACATATAAATAAATAGCACCTCGTCTATTGACTATAATACAGGTGTTTAAAGTTGCTTGCGACAGTCCTTCAAGGTGATCCAATGTTGGCTGTTGCTGACTATTTATTTACATCTAGCAGGTTTCTAGTTGGCGACATGGTGGCTCAGTGGTTAGCACTGTTGCCTCACAGCAAGAAGGTTGCCGGTTCGAGTCCCGGCTGGGTCAGTTGGCATTTCTGTGTGGAGTTTGCATGTTCCCACCGTGTTCGCGTGGGTCTCCTCTGGGTGCTCCGGTTTCCCCCACAGTCCAAAGACATGTGCTACAGGTGAATTGAATAAACTTAATTGGCCGTAGTGTATGTGTGTGAATGAGTGTATGGGTGTTTCTCAGTACTGGGTTGCAGCTGGAAGGGCATCCGCTGTGTAAAACATATGCTGGATAAGTTGGCGGTTCATTCCGCTGTGGCGACCCCTGATGAATAAAGGGACTAAGCAGAAGGAAAATCAATGAATAAATGAAATTGGCGGTTCATTCCGGTGTGGCGACCCCTGATGAATAAAGGGACTAAGTGGAAGGAAAATGAATGAATGAAGGTTTCTAGTTGTTCATCACATATTGCAAGCTCAACGACATTTAGTGATGATTTTTTTTCCTGCCAATCAGTTTACAACATTTTAGCAAACCAGATGCTGCAATCTTCCATCGTTTTAACAGAAATTTATTTCAGCCTTACAACATTTATTACTTGATTTGTTTATAAGTGTCCTTATCTGTATAAAATAATCTGTATAATATGTGCAAAAGCTTTACAAAGATACTTTGCACAATACAAATAAAAACTAATTTCCATGTTTACATAGTATTCATGTTAATGTTTACTGTCTCTTTCATATGCTTACGGTGGGAAACTCTTTGGTGTAGATAAACAAGTTATCTCTGAACTGTCAAGAACGGTCAATAATAGAAAAGTGCAGCGCTTCCCTCCTCTATTTAGCTTAAATGTCTTCTGGGACTTGTCTGGGACTTCTTCTGGGAATGTCTTCTGAGAGCGAGTACTGCTCTCAAGTGTGCATTCAATGCATCCTCAATATCAAGAGCACATCGGGGTTCTTTCATGTGGCCCAAGTTGTTGTGTTCTTGGTTATTGGAATTAAAATTTGGCAGCTCATGAACACAAGGACACAAGATTGCTTAAGATTTCATATTGAGAAATGGCCTTAATTTCTTTTAAGTTCTAAGGTCTTATAATATATGTCAAAGGGATATGTGCTCTTTGCCCATCCCACTCATAACAACATAATTATCCTGAGCTATGAGTCACTTGACAACCAAGAAATGCTAACAGGAAGCTTTCTCCAAGAATTCCACACCTCACTGACTCACTTTCAACTTACAGTGCTCAACATATACGAGTAAATCTCTCATTTAAATTAATATTTTCTATAGGAAGCTTTGCAATATTCTATTTGTGAATATACATTAGATTAGTCAGTACTGAAGCCAAATCTGGAGCTAATCTAACATAATCCAGTTTAAGTTTTAAGTTTAACAACTTCATTAATCCCACCAGGGGCAATTCAATTAGGGCAGTAGCATCATGATACAACAAACGCATAAAGAGACAAATCACTCACAAACAATATCAAAAAAACACAATCCAGCATGCTTCATAATAACTTTATAAATAACACGAAAAAAAAAAAAAAAAAAAACAGCAATGAGGAAAGACCCATACATTAAAAATTGTAAACTTGCTAAAATGTAAGGTTATAAAGCCTTATATAAAGAACAAAGGTGAATTCATATCTATTAGAAGAGCATTTAATGCTTCTAAACCTTCTTTAAGAGGGCAAAAGTACAAAAAAAAAAGGCTTCAGAGGATGGGAATCATCTCCTATCACACTTTGAATTTTCCTTATCA
Source organism: Danio jaintianensis (assembly GCA_903798115.1). Classification (NCBI taxonomy): domain Eukaryota; kingdom Metazoa; phylum Chordata; class Actinopteri; order Cypriniformes; family Danionidae; genus Danio; species Danio jaintianensis. The sequence goes on along the minus strand of CAIGQV010017835.1, from coordinate 10,009,875 downwards.
TTTGCTGTTCATGTAACTCTGCTAGACTCCGCAGAGGCAAACCAATAATCTTGGAGCAAGTCTCAACTAAGCTTTGAAGGTGATTTTTGTCTCTAACGGAAAGTGAGGAGAACCAGCATAAAAAAGAAAAGCTTAACATACTCTCAATATAGGTAGTATAAAAAGTTCTCAGTATATATTTTCTTCTACACAGAAAGAGTTCAGTTTCCTAAGAACATACATTCTCTGATGCACTTTCTTAGTAACAGCTTCTGAGTTCTGCTGGAACTTTAATGTGGTATCAAAGATTGTGCCCATATACTTATATTCCTGTACCCTTTCGACTTGTTTTCCATTCAAATACACCGGTTTCACCTCTGAGGCATTTCTTCTTAAAATCAATTACCATCTCTTTCATTTTTGTGATGTTCAGTTGTAGTTCAGCTTCTTTGCACCACTCACAAAACTCATGATTATCGTTGTCATTACAATCTGTATTTAACAAGGATTAAAAAACTGCGTCATCAGCATATTTGACTATATGGCAATTGTCCTTAGTGCTGCCACATTCATTTGTGTACAGTCCAAAATTAGTATACCCTGTTAAAGACGAATATTAAAGAAACATTATAAAAAAGAGCAAAATTCAAGAGAAACTAAAAAATTATAAAATTTTGTAGTTTGTAATTTTTTCCCCAATATTTCTCATGAATTTAAATGTACTATCTTTCTGTTTCTAAAGATGTTCGGTGACTAAAATATCATTTGAATAAATATATCCATTTAATAAATCTGTTTTGTTCAAATGCACCAAAATATATTACCTATATTCACTGAAAAATGGATAAAAATATTATTTTCAAAACAGGGTGTGCTCATTTATCTTAAGCACTGTACATCCACATCCTCTCTTTCCTCCATTTTTTTCTCATCTGCACATCTAATCATCGCACCACATCTGCAGCCATTTGAAGAATGAAGAGCAGAAAAAAAAAAGTTCCCTCGAGGGTCTTCCTCAGTCTGTCATCCTCTCCTCAGATGCAGAACTTAGCCACTGTGAACAAAGAGTTCAATCACTGTTCACCAATCAGCTAAGCTCTGCACCTGCTAGAAAAGAGTTCTTGGCCCGCAGAGAAAAGCCTGCTCTTCTTTTACCTTTATGATTTTCTGGAGCTGCGTTAAGACAGTGCCTCTGGTTGGCATAGCAGCCGTCTGGGCGGCGGTTGTGTGGTAATCCCTGGCAATGTGATTTTTATCTTAAGTCACAAATCAGCACGCCAGGAACCCACACAGCCAGCAGCATGAAAGGCCAGGCCTGCAGATCCTCTCGGTCTCCTGTGATGGAGCACGCTTGGCTGGGCCGCGGAAATGTCCCTCATTATCCCCATCAGACCCTCCCTTATGAGGAGACGCTCAGGTTTCAGCCCTGACACATTTCTCAGGAGTTCACTTGCGGGTTTTTTTGTTTTTTTTTACTTAAGTATAGCAATTGTAACTGAGTTTTTCTGAGAGACGAATGAACAGGGACTACTTTTTATGTCTAGGAATGAAGGGAAGTTGTGAAAACTTTGTATCAGCTTTCAAATAGAGCTGAGATAAGGAAAGAAGAGGCAGGGGATGTGTAAGAATGTATGATAAAAACCGGAGAAAAAGTAAAACCTAGTTTTAAAATATGCACCCAATGTGCTCTTTGCAGTGGTAACATGCATAATGTCTTGTCATTTAATGCATTGTAATGGGTTTTTACAACAACTTTGTTAATTAGAACTTTAATATTAATAAACATTTTAGTTCACGGTGCATTTATTGTTAACAGATACAACTTTTTTGTCTTAATCTTAAAAATGAGATTAAGATTCATTATTAGCTCACTAACGTTAACAAAAGAAGCTTTTCTTGCTTTTTAAAAATTGAATATATAAACTGTTATGCTGTGAAAAATGTAATATTATTACTTCAATGCATTCATGCTTTATTAGAAATAATGTTTTTCTTGAACTTATTTGTTTTTTTAATTAAGTTAGAATAGTTTTGTCATTTTTTAAACTGTTTTAGAAATGTTAATGCATTTACTTAAACATGTTGTATTTCAGTTAATTGTCAGGGCAACGTTTAAAAATATGAAGTAAAATGTTTAATATCAGATTTTCAAAAATTACATTTAAAAGTGCTTTTTCCCTCCTTATAACGTGAGGACAGTTGTGCCACCCTAGAATTTCTGGATTTATATTTGACAAATAAAACATATTAATTAAAAATCATTTTAAATGAAATTAAAAACATTATCGTAAAAGATATGTATTTGAGTAAGTAAATGTATATTTATAAAACTATTAAAAAACCTCATCAGCCCCTCAAAAGAAAAAACCCCTGAAAAGCACAAGTCATTATTCAGTCCTAATATCTTTTCCTGACATTCAGTTGCCGCGCTACTGAACTTCCCAACAACAGGTGCAATCTGCCATCAGAATTGAGCACATTTCAGTGCAGGTCTGAGCGAGGCAGACGCCCGGTTTGTGTACTGAAGAATTATTGATGCCGGCTAGACGCTGACCTCTGAAGACAAACTGCCTCGCTGAGAATGAAAATGCTGCATTAGCGCAGAATGATTATTCGCATCGGCGTGACTCATCCAAGTCAAGTGATATAAACCAAAATGTCTTGGGGGGAAAAAAGCAGCCCGTCTCCTCCTGAGTCCCCAAACAAATAAAACTGTCTTGTCGGCGGATTAAACGCACCACATCTTCACCAAAAACTCGGGTCCAGAGCGAGACGACTAATAGATTTATCTCAGGGCCCATAAAGAGGAGGCTGCCGCTCCGTTAAACAGAGCAATATCTTCAGCTTCAAAGCCAGACAATTACTCTTTCTTCTGCTCTAGTTACCAGTCCTCCACAGCTTTTAAGGAAGCAACAAATAGTGGACGTAGGGAATCCCTCCCTGGTGGAGGAAGAGCAGCGGGACCCTCCTCTCTCCTAAAGCCTGTCTGAAAAAAGCTGCTGACCCGTTTCTTTTCTGGTGCTGGGGATTTGTTTGAGAAGCACATTCCAAATTCATCATAATACAAACAGATCTGGACAGGCTTCCTGGAAAAAGTGCAGAAGAGGCAGGCGGGAGCTTCTGGAAGAATGTGCATGTGGACATTGGGAGGGAGTGCGTTTAATAATGTGGGGAGTACCAACTAAAGGCTTTTTATGACTTCTGTATCTCTTGGGCGACTTCTTTTTATTATGCTCCTTTTCATAAGATGCCAAATAAATCTGTGGTGTTCCCTGAAAGTATCTGTGAAGTTGAGCTCAAAATACCCCACAGATCATTTAGCACAGCTTGTCAAATTTGCACCTGCTTGATTGTGTGCAAAAACACTCTTTAAATGCAAATGAGCTGCTGATTTTAAGGAGAGGGCGGAGTCTGAATCTGAATCTCACACAGCCAAATTGTTAGAAATTAGTGTATTAGGCATCTTGTAGACAACGATGTAGCCAAAAACGGAAAAGATTTTCTCTTGCTTTTTAAAAAATGTTTCACGTCTACACAACATTTTCAAAATTATCCGCTTGTACACGTTCGTAAAAATGAACAAAAATGCTGTATTATGCATGCCAGGCCAGTATTTGCCACAGTCACTTTGTTAGTAAACAGTACCTGTAGGGAAGTGATGACGTGCTGTTGGCTGGTTTATAAGTAGAATTTGCCATGTCTGTTGATTGTCTGTTATCACTGTTGGTTGTAATGTAAAGTACATCCACACTTTACTGATGAATCATTAGCACTTTAGCAGCAGCAACAACAACACTATGTATTCCACCATTCTTTTGTTTGTTTGTGCCTGCCTTTAATCTACACCTCTCTAAACATGTACTATGCATGCACATGACATCCTAATTTTTAAAGACTTTATTTTCAAAAACTTAAAAAAAACAACACACATTTAACCATTTAACAGTCACAAAAATGCCATTATCGTGTTAATAAACAGTCAAACACATTTTTTAAAACAGTCTGATTTAAAAAGATAAAAATAAATCGCATGCTTGCAGAATAAGGTTTTACCAAAACAAAACTATTAGGTTGTCCTTTTTCATATTTTCTGGGTTAGTAGATGAACCAAGGTACCAAGTATGGCTGGGAATCTTTAAGGACTTTACGATCTGATACAATACTGATTCTGATTCTGGCAGCCATGATGCAATTTTGAAAAAATTCTTCAACTGTGAAAATACATCTTTCCAACTTCACATTTGAACCTGAATTGGAGCATCTATGCTTTTGTTTATGGTTGAAATCTCCCTTTCATTCATTTAATTCATTCAGTCCACGTTTGCAGAACACAAGCTGCAAACTTTTTACTTATCTTGCCGTAATGGTGACATGGCTGTGTTGTAATACGATTGTTAAGTCTGACGTCACGCGAAGCAGCTTCCGTGTCCAAGTGCTCTATCAAACTGTATGGGAGGCTCAACAAATGGTACTAATAAATGTTTACAAAGCGATGTAATACTTTCGAAAATCATGATCGCTATGTATATCCATGCCTAATATCAGAAGGCCAGAAAGTGAGAATTTTTTAAAACTTGTTCAAATATTGGTGTCTGTGAATGTGGGATATGACTAAAAAGTGGTCATAAACGAATATTTTCTCAATTTAAATGAGTAGCGGCTTGGACCCGGAAACAGTATTCCATACGTCATGACTTTAACAAGCGGATCAGTGTCCATGCATCACATTAATGCCACCCTGTCTGCATTCTTAGTGATTCGAAAGTCAGTCGTTCGTCACAACTCGAGGATTCCCTTTGTGACAGTGCTGCGACGTCTTTAAAATTCTTAACTTTGTCCAAATGAAGCAAACTTGCCAGCACACATAGCACAGAAATACCTGTCAACATTTCATATTTTTTCTGTTTCTAGCTCATGTCCACACCATTGCAATCTAATTTGAATAAAGAATCGATTCTGAACTTTTGAGAATCTTTTCAGAATCGTTAGAGGCAGAATTGCGATGCATCAAGAAATTGATTTTTTCTCTGGTCACAAGCATTTCATAATTTCATCAAGATTTTCATCATATGTCCCATTTAATGTGGCTCTTACACAACATGAGATTTGTGTGTGTGTGTGTGTGTGTGTGTGTGTGTGTGTGTGTGTGTGTGT
>CAIGQV010017835.1:9987921-10004732 GCA_903798115.1 Danio jaintianensis | reverse complement strand
TGTGTGTGTGTGTGTGTGTGTGTGTGTGTGTGTGTGTGTGTGTGTGTCCAAAAATAACCAAGCAATGGGTCGTGCCATTAAAATCTGTTGACAGTGCAGTTTGAGACAGCATGAGCTGATTGTGGAGAGTCCCTTTTCATTTCCAAAAAACTTTTGTAGGATTTTTCAGAGAATGAGCCATTCGAGACTGTAAATCTTGTTGGACCTCAAACTATATAAAGGTCAAAGAGGATGTGACAGTCTTACCTGATTTGTGAGCTCAGAGGATCATTTCTTCCACAACGGTGCGTGCTGATTGGTCCATGTCATCTTTAATGATGGATAAACAGCGGCGTGCTAATGCTTGCTGCCGAGCGTCTTCCTGGATCATTAGCTCTCCGTACAAATACACACCTATAGCCTGCCACACACACACACACACACACACACACACGCACACACACACACACACACACACACACACACCTTACAATCAAGAATCGTTCTTTATTGAATGAGAGTTCTAAGTTCTGATCTTAAACCTAAACTACCTGCCACCTACATAGGCAGCTTACTTCCAAGGCAGCATCTTGAACAAGATTTAAGCTTATATATAAATACATGCTCTAATACACTTACATTTTTAAATATCACAATCAACTAAAATGAAACATGAATTAATTTCCAAACTTTGGGGTCAGCTGTTCAGAAAGGCCTTTTTTTATTAACAATAATTCTCTCTAAATGATATTTTTTTTACTTTAAATTTGGAAGAAATATGATTAATTGTGGCGACGCGGTGGTGCAGTGGGTAGCACAATCGCCTCACAGCAAGAAGGTCGCTGGTTCGAGCCTCGGCTGGGTCAGTTGGCATTTCTGTGTGGAGTTTGCATGTTCTCCCCGTGTTCGTGTGGGTTTCCTCCGGGTGCTCCGGTTTCCCCCACAAATCCAAAGACATGTGGTATAGGTGAATTGGGTAAGCTAAATTGTCCATAGTGAATGAGTGTGTATGAATGTTTCCCAGTGATGGGTTGCAGCTGGAAGGGCATCCGCTGCGTAAAACATATGCTGGATAAGTTGGCGCTTCATCTCGCTGTGGCGACCCCAGATTAATAAAGGGACTAAGCCGAAAAGAAAATGAATGAATGAATGATTAATTGTTTACAGATTTATTTATTTTTTTTACTCAAACACATAACTGAATTGTCATTTAAAGCATATTTTTCTGAGGTCATATTTTCAGACATTTATTTTCATTTTTATACAACACAAGACCAGTGTCAGAAGACTTTAGAAGATTCAATATCTGGTGCAATAACCCTGCATTTTTAAATTACAGCAAATTAAAACATTTGGTATTCTGGTCAACTGTAATTTTCTTAAATAATAATATTAACAAATAAATAATAATTTTGGAAGGATTGTTATCAGGCCCAATTTAAATAATGTAAAACTAATGTACTATTTTTTTTAAATATTAAAACTACATAATATTTAAATAAAAGAACATAACCAACTGCTAATACTTAAAATAAAAACTACAAAAGTTACTTTGAAATACTAAACGGTTACTAAATAACACTGCTTTTTTTGTGAACAACACACATGATGCTGCCTTAGAATTTGCCGAAATGATCAAAAGAAAGCAAAATAAATGTAAAACTTCACAAACCAAACAGACTACTTGTAATAAACATGCCTTCAATAAAGGCAGCTCATTAGTTGTGAAATGAACGTGCTCTAGAATCAGTCATGTACCTGGTCATGAATCAGAAAGAGCTCAACGTCTCGGTATGCGGCAGTGTGTTTATGCTTGACCGCAAGTTCACACCAGCGATGTTTCACCTAACAAGAAAGAGACAGATAGAAAGTGATTAAACCCAGATGAAAGCGGCCCAACAGCTCACGAGACGTCACCACCTGCGGGCATCGCACGCATTGGGGGAAATCAGTGCGAGCGCGTGACTCTGTGGTTGTTATCAGTGTGGTATTTTTACAAAGAGGTGTGCTCTCTGTTTATGTGTGATGTGTGTAAATGAAGGCAGTGTTAAAGCGGAGCGATCACAGACTGGCTCTGTCTCCTCCTCGCTCTCGTTCCTCTTCTTGCTCTCCGCTGTCATTCAACTGAACACGACCCAAAAACCTGACCTCATCCACGTCTCGGAGATCTCATTACACTGCTGTATCACTCACACACACACTCCACGCTTGGAGGAGTCATGACTGTTTTTAAAGGAGGATTGTTCATGTTCAGGACAAACTCTGTAGCATTTGTGGGGTAATGTTAATCTTGGAGAAAAAAAGAGGTGCTTTCGCAGTGATATACAGTATAGAAGAGTGATATTTCAAAAGCTCTTAAAAGAACATTTCACAAATTGATTTTACATTTTACAAAGCTTTTTCCTCTATAGAGTCTTCCGGATGCAATAACTTTATTCATTTTCTGCATAAACTCTAAAAATTGGGTCAAATATGGACAAACTCAACATTGGGTTCCATTTGTTTTCCATTAATTACACATTTTGTGAACCCATCTGTTAATATAATTCAACTGTGTGTTTTAAAAGACAATGGAAAACTACATGATGCTGTACAGGCGGTGCGGTGGCGCAGTGGGTAGCGCTGTCGCCTCACAGCAAGAAGGCCGCTGGTTTGAGCCTCGGCTGGGTCAGTTGGCATTTCTGTGTGGAGTTTGCATGTTCTCCCCGTGTTCTCGTGGGTTTCCTCCGGGTGCTCCGGTTTTCCTCACAAGTCCAAAGACATGCGCTATAGGTGAATTGGGTAAGCTAAATTGTCCGTAGTGTATGTGTGTGAATAGGAGAGTATGGGTGTTTCCCAGTGATGGGTTGCAGCTAGAAGGGCATCCGCTGCGTAAAACATATGCTGAATAAGTTGGCGGATCATTCCGCTGTGGCGACCCTAGAATAATAAAGGGACTAAGCCGAAAAGAAAATGAATGAATGAATGATGCTGTACAGAAAATTCCACCAATCAGAGAGACCTTCAGCTCCGCCCACACCCATGAAGCACATACTACATAATCAATTCTCTAAAGGTTTCTGAATACTTTAATGTGTATATTTGCATAATTTCTTATAAGCTTGAATCATTTTTTTCTATAGATGCAATAAATAACTATAAATATATTTTTTATTATTCACAACATTTCTTAAGATTAGAGTTCTTTCCACCATTTATTCCATGAAGTACACAGTCCTGTACGTTTGTCTTTTGTCCTGATGTGTATATACTGAAACATTTTACTTTAAATGAAAGTTTGTAATGCTGTGATTCATCTTGGTTCATGGCTTCTACGACTTTAACAAACAATTTTTTAAATAAAATATCTGAAAATTTTTTGCTCATTGCCTTTTCTTGACATTGAGGTTAGAGTGACAAACAATAAAACATAAAAAACAGCACTTCATTTAATTACACTATTAAAAATTGTCATAAACCAAATTTTCTCATAGTAGCTTCATGTTTCAGTTACATTTTGTCTACACTGTAAGTGACTCACTATAAATGCTCAAGCTAATTTAAGAAATACACTGGTGTGAGGTAACTTTGAACAAAATCAAGCCAAAATTAAGTTTGTTTCAGAAATATGAAATAGCTTGCTATAGTGCAGTTCCTGGAAAAGCTCCTCTCATTGTTGAATAACAGTGTAAAAAAGGCTCATGATTTTAATGGTAAAAATGCTACAGTATAAAGTGAACAATTGTACATTGACTTTCCCAAAATGCCCTGCATGACACTTGACATTTTGTTATTTTGTTGTTGTGTGCCTTCTACATATTGGTTTGTTTTTCTTCTTATGGAAAAGCTGTTTGAGATGAGCTTTGGCTCATCATGTGACTTTCTCATCACCACCTGCTTTTTGCTAGTGTTTTTGTGTGTATATTAAAGGTACAGTGTAGATGTTGACACTTTAAAATCTTGATGCATTAGCATTGTATAAACACGGTTTACTGCAAATTTAGAAATGTCTCTACTGTATTTTTAATGCTAAAATTCTGACAACCACAGCTGCCAGTTAAATTTTTTTACCCTAAATTTAACAGATTATTTAAGTGTTAATTAAGTGCAATTAAATTTAATTATTTAAGTGTTGAACATAAATAGACACATTTTGTTCACAGGACAGGGCATTTTCACTGCTTTAAACCCCATAAAAAATTAAGTGCCATTTAAAACAGAAAAGAAGCAGGTGGATTTGCTAGAATGCACATTTTGAAACTCAATATTTGGGCAATTGAGGCATATTACAAAACTGGAGACATGCACATCAACGCGATCACTTTATTTAGTGTTGATGCAAATACCATGGATTGTAAACTGATCATTCAACTTTCCGCATAAACAGCTACTAACATGGTTTTGCATGTTTAGTACTATAAAGCTGCTCACTTTAAAGAAATCTACTGAATAAAGTATTAAAAAAACACTCTCTAATAGGATGTTTTCTCTGTCAATTTAGTTGTTTTTATTTTGTTAGAAAGAGGAAAACATAATTTAGCATAAAGAGTTATTTCACATTTATTTTTACTCCGATACAAGGAATGAACTTTATTTATTTAATTAATTACTGTACATTAATCAATAATACTTAAATAATCTTTTATTGGTTGTCCCTTTGCCAGATGTTATAGTCATATAACTGTTGTGACTATATCAGTGACTTAAACCAGACTTTTGCAGATTTGAGGGTGAAAAAAAAGGATGAGTTGAAACGATTTTTTATGCTAATTAACATTTCTGCCACAAAAGCTTTCAATTTTGCTTAAGTGAATCTCCGGATTCATGGATCGGACATGACAGTTCTGCATCATAATAAGCCCGTTAGCGATGCTAAGCAGAATCGGTGTTCTGGTTTGCTCTCTCTGGGCCTCTGCGGCGCAGCAGGGGTTTAATTGAAGCTGAATGGCTGGCAGCTCATGGGGGCCCGAAGGTGGAGGCAGTTCAATGATTAATGAAGTAAGATTGTGCGAGTGTGTGTACAAGCGTGTGAGAATGTTTGCTTTAAGACGAGGTGTGAAGTGACTCAGGAAAACAACAGGAAGCGGCGGCCCTGCAAAGAGCCTTCCGGTCACAAATCAGCCTCTATTTAAGCAGCATGTCCAAATGTCACTTCCAGTTTACCAGGAATGAGCTTTTTTGCTGTCTTTCCTGCCGACACCATTAACTCCACTCTGTCCTCACCTGCCTGCCAAGCTTATTTCAACAGAGTGGTTTTTTTTTTGTTGCTTTCTTCTTTTTTGTTTCAAGTGTCAGATGTGGTGTCGTGGGCTTTCGAAGCAATTGTGTTTCATGCAAAAGTGCTCAGATATGATTTCCGTCTCCACTGTTCAGACGGTTTCACTTCACAGTATCATTAATTTTGTCCGCATGCTGAGACTATGTAGCAGCATGACACTCGCCAAGTGCTAAATGCAAATACAAAAAGGTGCTTCAGTGTGTAGATGATACTTTACATAATATACTGTGTGATTTGAAATGAAAGTCTAACGTAAATGAATAAAATCTAAGTCAGTGTACAAAAGCTCTACTAGAAAAAGTCTATCTATTTAACTGACCAGTACTACAATGGGAAAATGTTATGTCTATACTATGAGGAAATATATTAACAGATTGGAAATTTATTGCAACATATTGATGGATCAGAAATTTGAGACAACATACAATACTCGACAGACGTGACTTTTTTTATTGACGGTTATGATTAAGCTACACTAAAAAATGCTGAGTTGTTGTAACCCAACATTGGGTCAGATATAAATAAACACAACATTTGGGTTAAAAAAAAGTGTCATTGTCCATATTTGACCCATCATTGTATTACGAAGACTGAGTGTAGTGGCCTGCACTCTTTAAATGAAATATAAAAAAGAACTGAATTCTAAAATAAATAAATCCATCCATCCATAATTACTTGATAAATGGAAATTAGAAAACAATATTTATTTTAATTAGATATTAGTGTAATGTTACACAAGTCATTTTAACTCATTTAATGCATCTGTTCCTAATAATGTAGTATTTTAAAATCTTTCTGTTCACAATTTTTATATATAAGCTACAAATGTATAACACATTAAACTAAATTAAATATTATGGAATATTTTAATAACGCACTTTCTAGTATCAAATAAATTTCTAGTAGTCTATACTCTTCATATTCTAGGTTGAAAGCTTTATGCAAGAAACTGAAATTGAAGTATTCAGATCAACTCCAAGCCATCAGTTCATCATCAGAGCAATTTATCTCTAACACTCACCACCTCCCTCCTATATATACACACAATACATACATGCAAACACACATAACCTTAACATTTTTCCTTTGACACAAAAATGTTGCTATTTGTAGTGAAAACTTTGGCAGGCAAATGAAAATCTGAAGTACTGGCTGACTGGGCCTTGTGAAAGACTTGCGAAAACACACACACACACGCACGCACACACACCCACACACACATACACACACACACAGACGCACACGCGCACACACACACACACACACACACACACACACACACACACACACACACACACACACACACACACACACATAGAGTAGAATAAGAAAAGAATGGTTTCCCGTAAGGTTCACAGAAGCCCTCAGAGCCCACAGAAGCCACAGTGATGGAAGTCACAAATTACAAAAAACACACATCAGTAATTAGCAGTATGGCAAATCCTTCACATACAGTACACAGACACACACGCACACACACACTCTGAATAACAGGCCTAGTGCATGTCTGTCTAGACGCAAACAAGCAACCTGTTTGTATGAAAGGTTCTTCTCTCCTGGGGTGTGGTAATAGTTAGAGTTAATGATAACACTGATCTAAACTCCCACAACAGGAAGACATTTTTTTTCACTCAGACAGCGTGACCTACATTAACCTAACCTGAGGACACTTGAAAAATCCAATAAACTTAATACGCACATAGCATCAGGTAGCTCACTCATTAAAACTGACGGGGGAAGGCAAGGATTTAAGAGGTAGGTGGTGATTGTGAGAGAAAACTTGGCCGAATGATGATCTGATGGCTGAAAGGGATAGTTCACCCAATTACTGATATTGCAGCCTTAGTTTCTGTTTATTAGTTTCAATTTATGGCACAAAGATTCAAATATAGCCAAATATAGCCTATGTCTGGAGTACTGGACGAACATTTTAAAGTAACATATAAATGTATTTACTGCACAAACGCTATGTAATATAAGCATTATAAAATGTATAATTTAACTTAATATATATTTAAATATAATGGTGGGGTCAGAGAGAATTAAGCAAAAGCAATAATCTGAGTACTGAGCCTTGCAGTACTCCAAACCATCAGAGTACAGTGAAAACTCAGTCTCTTAGTGATATCTCCCAACAATAGCATGTACAGTGTGAAAATAAATGGTTCGAATACTGAGCCTTGTGGTACTTCACACTGAACTTGTTTCATCAGCCCTTGTAGAAATAGAGTTGAGCATTGCCAGTGAAAATATACTCTATACCGTATGTCTTAATGACATCTTTCTTAAGGGTAGCATGTACAGTACAGTATGAAAAACAATGGTCTGAGTACTAAGCCTTGTGGAACTCCATATTGAACTAGTTTTGTCAAGCCTAAAAAATTCACAGTTGTGTATGGGCAGAATAATAGTTAAAACTAACTCCATATTTCTTAATGCCATAAGCATTTTCAGCATTAGAAGTAACGGTTTAGATTCTGTGCCTTATTTCACTTCATATTAGACTTGTTTCATTAGACTTAAAGAAATGTAGACCCGTATATGGTCATCATAACAGTGAAAACAAAAGCCATGTTTCTTAAAGATATGTCCTAAGAGTAGCATGTACATCATGAAAAGCAATGGTCCAGTATTGAGCCTTGTGGTACTCCATTGTGAACTTGTAATAGATCGTACATCTTTATTTACAGCTACAAACTGATAACAGTCAGGAAAGTGCGATTTAAACCATCCTGAATGCAGAATCAAAAATTACAATAACATTTTTGACAATCCAAGAACATGCTCTGATAAATAGTATCAAAGGAAGCACGAAGGTCTAGTAATACTAATAATGAGATGCAACCATGACTGGTTGATAAGATGAAGCAATTTGCAACTGGTTGTTACCTGACATGATTTCTGTGAATGAATATGGTTGTGACCTAAATGATCAGGATGAATAGATGATGACGTTCATTCTTTAAAGTGAGGTCAGTACACATGATGGCTATTGGCTGACCCTTGTGTGCCCACATCATACCATGAGCATCAGTGATCACACTCTGCATTTGTGGGAGCATATCACTGTGCATGTACACGTATGCTGGCAGTAATAAATTGTGGAATGTCCCGTGTAATTACTGCGTCTCTGGAGAGCAAGAGGGAGAGAGACGCAGGCAGGCACTGCAGCTGTCCTGCCTCAGGGGTCTCCCCAGGAATGCAACTCAACTCTGAACCCCTCTGCAGCTGCCGGGGTTTGTACACAACAACACACATGCACGTAATTTCAATTACGAAAACCCGTAACCATGCATGCGCAATAGTTCACATGCATATGCTAATAAACCAATACGTGCCTTTTAAACATGTAGGTTAAGCCATGGCGCACACATGCTGATGTCATGTGCATTTACATGGACATCCTGATGTACTGTAGCAGATGGCGGGACTTACAAAGACCTCCACATATAGTAACAACACACACACACAAAACATTTAGTCATTTAATGCCAGTGATCCACAATTTTACAATATTTCAAGAGTGCAACACTTAAATGTTGACATGGGTCATGCCAGTCTGGGACAAGATTATCCCAGATGTCCGTTTGATTGTGATTAGGAAGTTATTTGATGATTATTATTTTAAGTACTAAGTTATTTGGTTCTTTCTAGTAGTTTTAATGAGGGAAAACATGTTAAGTCATTGGATTTTAAAAGGTTCCTGCGCAAAATGTCCCGGTGTATATACACATTTTTTTTCCATCAGAATGTTGAACAATTTTCTAAACAAGAGCACATGCCCCGACAGTAATTATCATAATGCAAGCCCACATCACCATATAAGGGCTTTGTGCACCTGTACAAGTGCAAATGCATCCTTGCATCCTCCTCTCAACTAGGAAGAGCATGATAGCATGTAATAAATAAATAAGGACACATTGATCAAAAGGGACAGGCAAGACTTGTATGTTGTAAAAGGTAAAGGTAAATAAATTCTGTTCATTTGAACATCCTATTCATTAAAAAAATCCTGAAAATATATGGTTCATATTTCACCAAAATATTAAGCAGCATCTCATAGGGGGAAAAACACTGATGAAAAATACTTTCTGTACAGAAATATTCACACAGAGGTTTTAAATATTTTAGTATGTGCGATAAGTGATCAACATTTGCGTTTTGTATTGGTTGGAATCCTACAAAATTAATTTCAACAGGACCTGGTATCATCTGACCTCTCATCAAGCAGCTCAAGTTCCCATTCATGTGATTTGTCTCTGGTCTATAGAAAAACACATAGCATTACAAAGCACTTCTGGTAGACGTCTGATATGCTTTTATCTTCCTGGCTGGTTGTCCGGGTGAACTTTGTGACCGGGCTTTGAGAGTAGCTGTGATACAATGCGTTCAGTATGCCTGACCGACAGATGGTACTCACGCTCACAAGCGCAGTATACACACGCACACGAGTCCTCACATGAAACAGCATACCACAACGCTTAGCCCTCACGCTTCTGCCTGTGCTCGCACGAAATACATGGCACACATGACTCGCTAGTGAGTGAGAGGTGCTATTCTCTCCTGACTGGCATGCTTAATCTAAGCGGAATCCACCCCAAATACTGTTCAAACACCTGAAAAACTCCTACGCAGGCTTCTGAAGCACCACATTGTGTAGTGGAATGGAGGCTGTACTGAGGGCATATTAAACTAAAACCTGTGTCCTACATTTGACCCTCTAGCATTCTTCTAAATGACCCATGGTGTTCGTATTGCATTAAAATTCATTCAAGTGTAAACAAAATAACCTCCAACACAACCAAAGACAAATTCAACATATTAAATTATGTTTCCTTAAGAAAACATGAAGAAAATAAAGTAACAAGCTGTGCTTGCCTGTGCAAAACTACCATTATGATGAGATGGATGATGCCAGAGTATCACTATGTAGTAGCTAAGGTCCGAGTACTGAGCCTTGCGGTACTATATATAGAATTTGTCTTGTCAGACCCAGAAGAAATAGAGCTAGTTAAAGTCGTTAAGTCGTAAAATTTCTCAACAATATCTCAGAAAGGTATCATGTTGGGTTTAAAAAGCAATGATCCAAGTATTAAGCTGTGTGGTACTTCATAATGAACTGGTTTTATCAGGTCTGAAAGACATATATAAAACTAAATATTCTCGATATAACAGTTAGACTAACTCCATATATCTTAATGTTTTCTTTCCCAAGGGTGGTTGCGACGTCAATGTTTGCAAAACTGCCCAATGACTGCTCAATGATATAATGTTGTGGCTAGTTGCCATGGTTGCTAAGGCACACTGAGTGGATTTGCAATGGGGCTGATAGGGTGGTCTGACTGTTTGCTAAGACATAGTTAGGTTGCTGCTAACTAAAGATGTGCATTATGATAACATGCAGTTGCTAAGCTATTTTTGCATGCTGTCATGTTGCTTATCGCAAAAGTAAAAAAAAGTAGTTTTAGCCACATATCATACCAAGTTTCTATCAACATTTATAAAATATTGTAAAATCTGAAAAACAAATGTGCAAATCTGTAATGGAAACCAGGCATTTCATTTTGGAAGTTTCTCCCAACTACAACTTGTGCTAGTCCTAGGATTTGAACCTGCAACCTTTAGATTACATTTTGCTTACAGGTCCAATTAAAAGATCCCACCCCCAGGTCTCAATGATACTCTGGTCTCTAGGTATGGCACAGAAGCTTCCATCAGCTTAAGTCCACAGGATGTTTCCACACATTTTATTGAATAGCCAGTGAAAATTATAAGTCTGATCACTAAACAAAAGTAAATAACACGCCTCTCTTCAACAAGCCACAAAATCTGAGACATAATTCACATCAGTATACAAGTCACAACGAGTTGCCTTTAATACTCTGGGTTAGGGGTTTGTTTGAATCCCTAACCCTTAGTGTGATCAATATTAATTGCTATGCTTGCCTTTGCAAGTACCGCTAATTACGAAATTTCCAGTGATTCATTTCTTATGTGAGAACAACGCCCCGTCATGACCCACATAGACAGAGTGGCGCCAACCACACCTCTCAACTTTATTGTGACCTTAAAGCGATCTTTATGCTGAGCTAATAATTATGCATAGCTAATAAGGATTCACGTCTATTTTCAAACATGAAAATTATGTGTCAGCAGCAGTTAAGAAAGAGAAAAAAAGGATCGCTAAACGGCAATGGTGCTTCATGATGGCAAAAAAATGACTAGCGGGCAGGGGAGTTAAATCTGTCTGAAAGAAAAGATGACCGTCGGAGCCTGGGAGAAGCAGCGGAGAAAAGAAGCAGGCGAGCGGGTGGGACGGACGGAGGGGCACGTGGTAGTAATAACCTGATTTATTTTTAGAGGGCCTTTTGTTTTTCCTGGAAGGTCTTGATGAAAACCTCCCATTGGGCCTCAGTTTGAAGCTAACTGTGGTAGTCTGGGACTTACTGCGGTCACCATTCCGTATTATCTTACATCCTTCATGCTGCCAAATAGTGCTTCATTTCAAAAGAACGTTGTGGTAGGTCACTGCCGACCTGCCAAATTTTGCTCCCAAACAGAAGCTGGCCTCCTCCGAATTGACTAAGAAACACAGAGTGGCCTAATTGGCCGACGGCACAGTAATTGAATCAGGAGGCAAATACCACAGAGGTTAGCGTTTGGCAAACGTGAGCTTCTCAAAGAGCACAGCGCACAGCCTGAAACCCCTGTAAGTCTTAAGAAGAAAACACAATCAGAGAGAAATCAGATCGCTTCACTTGCGCTCGTCCGATATAGCCAGGACATTTCAGGGAATTCAAGTAGACGTGATATTTTCCAAATCTTAAACTGAATGATGCGATTACTTACAAATAAATGCAAGCAACTTATTCACTGGTGTAGAAGTGTAAATGTCAGAGGTATTAGTGTTACACTACACAAACTCAAGAACAAGAGTGAAATAAAATGATAAGACTGATGGATTGGTGTGTTTTTTTAGCTGTGAACATAAGAGGTGTTGGTGGAGACGTGACAAATGAGTCCAGCCTACCCCTGGTCAATATTTGAAAAGGTGTGGAGAGGAAACAGCAACAGAAAGACGGTATTAAAACACTTTTCCTGTTCAGTATAATGAAAAATAATGATTGTTTTTTTTTTTTTTTTTTTTGGAAAGAGTTTTTCTTGAACGCTCTGCCCCAAACTCCTAAGAATGGTTCCTGATACAGTATAACAATGTAGTTTGCACCGTGCTCTTACATTACTAAGTTTAGCCAATTTAAATAAAAAAATTTTGAAACGAGAAGCTTTTTGGACCTAAATCACTGACCCCAAGTGGCATGAATGAAGAAATATATCTTCTGGTTTTCCTTTAATGAACTATTGGTTGAACCTTTAATTCATTCATTCATTTTCTTTTCGGCTTAGTCCCTTAATTAATCTGGGGTCACCACAGAGGAATGAACCGCCACTTCAGCTGCAACTCATCACTGGGAAACACTCATACACTCCCATTCACACACATACACTACAGACAATTTTAGCTTACCCAATTCACTTATAGTGCATGTCTCTGGACTTGTGGGGGAAACAGGAGCACCCGGAGAAAACCCACAGGGAGATCATGCAAACTCCACACAGAAATGCCAACTGACCCAGCCGAGGCTCGAACCAGCGACCTTCTTGCTGTGAGGCGACAGCGCTACCCACCGCACCGCCCAAATCTTTAATGTTGTATAAAATAAATCTTGAATTTAAAATGTAAAAAAACAAAACAATTATTATATATATGACAAATCAATGTATTTCTGATGTTTTTATTTTTATGAATTTTCATTGTTATGCAATTTAAAGACATTCTTGTTTTGGCGTTTTATTTGACATTCATAAAATTAAACATCAAAACAATAATATCTTTATGAATGTGGATCACTACCTACAGTATATTAGCAATCCTTATACAGTTTAGGTACACCTGATCAACTGATCATTAAAACATGTCTAATCAGCCAATCACATGGTAGCGACTAAATCCATATACAGTAGGCATATAAATGTGATCAAGATGATCTGCTAAAGTTCAAACCGAACATTAAAATGGGGAAGAAAGATTATTTAAGTGATTTCAAACGTGGCATGGGTGCTGGTGCCAGACTGGCCAGATTTCAGGAAATACTGGGATTTCCACACACAACCATCTTCTGTGGTTTACAGTAAATTATTCAAAACAAAAAAATATATACAGTGAGTTCTGTGGGTGAAATGGCTTGTTGATGCCAGAGATCAGAGAAGTATGACCAGACTGGTTCAACTGATTCCCACATAAAAAAAATATCAGAGTAATTTATAGTAAATACTATAGTGTTTTTGAACCATACTATAGTAAAGTGTATTATGCTGCAGGGGCTTAAGTTCCAGTAGGGACACATGACAATGAGACCACTAAACTTAACAATATTTCCCAAAGGTAGCATGTACAAACTGAAAAACAATGGTCTGAGTACTGAGCCTTGCAGTACTTTATAATGAACTTGTTTTATCAGGCCTTAAAGATATATATAGATGAATATTCTCAACATAACAATACACACTCCTTATATCCTAATGTTTTCTTAATGTTAAACTTATCAGTCACAAATCTCAATCCAATGGAGCACCAAAGGAAAAAAACAAGGCATGTTTCCAGTATTTTGCTAAAGCTATACCAATAAGGATCTCTATGCACATTTACCAAGAACAAAACTACATTAATATCAACAACATTACAAAAAAAAGGGATCAGTCTACAGTCATGAATGACTTAGACACTAATAAGCAATAACGTGAATGTATCAAAGCCATAAATCAATGTTTTCAATCTTTTAAATTTCCTGACTGTCACACAAAAGAATTCAACATAATTAATGAGACCACAAAATAGTAGATAAATAGAGATAAATATACAGTACATAGGAACACATGTTGATGCTGGGTTTGGAGGTGAAGTAAACAGTCGATTGCAGGAATGTGTGCTGCGGAAGAGAATGTGGGAGTGATTTTTACCTCAGCATCCTGAGCCTGTAGGTTATAAGTGGACTGAAGGAGTCTCAGCGTGGACACACTCAGATTGGGTTCCTCTAGAAGAAACTCCAGCAGAAGCACCAGCTGCTCTGGACTCAGCTAAAACAGACAAAAACACAAGGGTTATTGATAATAGAGCT
The DNA here is from genome assembly GCA_903798115.1 of Danio jaintianensis. Lineage (NCBI taxonomy): Eukaryota > Metazoa > Chordata > Actinopteri > Cypriniformes > Danionidae > Danio > Danio jaintianensis. The sequence continues at coordinate 9,990,320 of CAIGQV010017835.1, read as the reverse complement.
AACAGATTATCATTGGGTTCTAAATTATTATTATTGTTCAAAATGTTTAGGTTTGTTTGTGTTTTAAAGCTACACATATAGACCATATTTTAATTGAACTGAACTAGACTTCTGTTTCTGTCCTGAAAAAAACAATCTTTCAAAAAAATTAAGCAGAACAAGTGTTTCCAACATTGATGATAAGACTAAAACAGAAGAAAAGGGTAATTTAAATAATAATATAATAAATATTTTAAAATATTAATGTTTGCTACTATATTATTAATCAAATAAAAGCAGCCATGTTAAGCATACAATCAAAAAAAGAGAGATATCTTTCAAACCTTGAACAATTGTATATTGTTATTATTATTTAAATGATTGTAAAATGTTTTCAATATTTTAATAATGCAAATAAAAGTAAATTATAATTTAAATACAAACATAATTGTATTACACGTAAAAAAAAATAGTTATTTGATTAGTGACCTAGAAATTATGGAGAAACTGAGTAAATATATATATATTTTAATATATATTATCTAAATCCTAATACATCCTGTTTATTTTAATTTCCTTTAAAACCCTTGATTTCCAACAAGGTTATAAATACAGCATTTAATAAGACTTTTCACACAAACAAAGACAAAGCCTTGGATAAAACACACCTCAAAAATGATTTACAAGCTTTAAATGCCATCACAAATGACATCCATGAACCATCATGGCATTTTCAGCAGGTTGAATAAGACATCAATGGCGTCTTTGAAGAGTATCAGAGAAGCTGAGCGGGAAGAGGAATCCAGCGAGGTAAAAAAAAAAAAAAAAGTGTGAGAGGAAATCACATATTGTGCATATTAAACCTCCTCCCTTAAAAGAGCTCCTCTGATAATCTTCAGAATAAGAGAGGAAAAAAAAATAAATCACATTTCTCCAAACAGCAAACTCTGCATAATGGTTTCTAGAGCATAGACAGCTAATGGAAGGAATGCTTTGGGAATTGAGCACTGGAAAGATGCTTTAAAGTCTCATCTTGCAATATGAAAATCAGGCCCTAAACCAATTATTGCATGAAATGGCTGTATTTACAGGGGATTAGGTTTCTTTTTTTAATTCTTAGCCTGCTTACTCTTGTTTTAACCCATATTTCGCTTGCTAAAACTTAACATTCCAGACCATTTGGAGAAGCAAGTTGCAACAGTCTCCGGCGTGTAGAAATGAAAAGCCCCATGTGTCGAATGTTGCCATGAGATTATCCAAAAAAAAAATTGCGTTGCCCTTTCAAAGGCATGAGAGACATTATGAGTCATCCTCATAACACATGCCGACAAACATTTATAAAGGCACAACGTGAGTCAGAGAGAAATAATCAAGAATATCGCTGACCTGACGGCATGCTTACATTATTTGCTGGGGTGTGTGTGAGAAGGAAAACACAGAAGTAGATTCTGTCCTGCTGCTTTTAGCGCACTTAAAAAAAAAAACTATCAACATTTATGGTAAAAAAAAAAAAAATCTGCAGCAGCCACAATGTTTCACAACATGCATCACGTTATTAAACCTGAGCAACTAAAATGTTAAAAACTTGCCATAAAACCGATTTAAAGTGATATTTTATTTTTATTGAATCATTGAGGTACCATTAGATTATTTTATTGCTTGTTTCTATTTTTGTATTTTACTATTTTTCACGTTTATATAATTTTAGTAAATATTCATTTAGTTGCAGTTTTTTATTACTATATATTTTAGTTTTAGTTTATTTTAGTACAAATTTCCTTGTAATTTTTTTTGAAGATTTTTAATTTCAGTTACATGTATTTTATTTAAAATATATATTTAACTAATGACTGAAAGTATAAACCCATTTCTTTATATCAAAGCATATTACAGACAAGTGTTTGAGTATTGTGCAGGGTTTTTATTTTAATACATAAAATGTATCACATTTTTTAATGGGGACAAACTTTTAAGGTCTGAAGATGCAAACTTTTGACTGCTTAATAAAAAAAAAAAAACAATAATAAACTGCAAAAATATGCTTTTTTTAAACATTTTGTCTTGCTTCTAGTCAAAATACCTAAAAAATCTTAAATCAATGACATTCAAGTCTTGTTTTTTAAAAAAAAGTATGTTTTTTTGTTAAAACAAGCTAAATAATCTGATTTTCAGTTTGAAAAAACATTATTTTACTTACCCCACTGGTATATTATTTTGCTTGTTTTAAGTAAACATTCACTTATTGTTAAATCTTTTTAATTTGGCAAGAACGTGCTTCTCGATTCAACTAGGACTAGAAAAAGACAAAACCTCTAAGTAAGAAAGGCATTTTTACTCAGTGTACCATTATTATCTCTATACAAATCATGTACATTGCACAGTGACTATTGACTAAATAACAATAACATAACATTTATAAG
>CAIGQV010017835.1:9962055-9987911 GCA_903798115.1 Danio jaintianensis | reverse complement strand
TTTTTGCAGATTTCATATGAAAGTGGACCATTTTGACAACACTGCCTGTACATTTCAGATTGTAATGTAAACAGCCTACCATAAATCCACATTCATTTCTCACTACGTGCAGTACCACAGACTAAAGCAACTCATAGTGATCCAACAAGTTTTTACCGTATAGCGTTTCTGCAGAGCGAGCAGACTGATGTGTCTGGAGATGAAGAGAGAAACAGGAAAAGGGAAATGGTGGAGTGAATGAGGGATACACACACACACAGATGAAGAGAGAGAGAGGCAGAAAGAGTGATGTGGTAGGAGATGGGTGGTGGCAGGCCTGCTATTATTACTCCATTATCACATCAGGATCTGTGGAGCAGTGATGCAGAGTCTCCTCCCTCCTGTGCCACTTCCCTTTCTCTGTCCAGTCAAACACACACACGCACATCTCTCATTCACGGCTGTATGAAGTCAGCTACACCTTAATATGGAGAATGAAGTAAGCAACTAGCATTAGCGTTAGCATTTTCAAAATCACTTCTCCTCACTTCTCGATCCGTTGAAATATCCTTCCCTAAAATGGTAAGGAAATGTAACTCCTCACCCGCCTAACCGAAAAAATAAGACCTATATTTGTCTGTGTTACTGAAAGCGAGAACTATTTCACTCTTGACTGCTCTGCGGCCATTCAAGGCCTTAAAAGAAGCTGGCAAAATAGCCACGTCAAATAAAAGCAAAAATGACTGTAATTTGACCGTGAGAAAGCCAATAAAAAGTGGTGTATTTTCCCCCGCTCAAATCCGCTGTGAAGACTTAATGTGGTGGAAAGCGAAGTCTTCTCACTTTCGGCCGATAAGCGGGTGCATCGCCGCCTCAGCCTGCGCTCTGTCATTAAGAGTCATTCAACAGGCCCACCCAAGACCATCGGATCCACCGCCTTTGAAAGACGAGAGGAATTTAAAGTCATAAAAGATAGAGGGGGAGACGAAAGCCCTCCTCCACACTCAATTTGCCTCAGGGAATGGCAATTGTTTCGGGATGGCAGTAAAAACTTTATCGCAAGGGGGAACAAACAGAGCTGCAGACTGTGCTCCAGTCCACTCATCTTGTCAAAAAAAAAAAAAAAACAGGGCAGAGAAGAAAAGCGAGGTGATCGGCTATCAAGGGGAAACACCCTGCGTCATTTGGTTGAAAGGGGCAAGTCGAGGGCAATATTTTCATTTTAAGATGTGTTTTTGTCCTATTGGTCAACTCATTCAAAAATACAATAGAATTTATGCATATAGCAACTTGAATACAACTTTTTTAATTATTATTATACAGTGCTCAGCATAATTAAGCACACCCCATTTTGAAAATGAATATTTTTATCCATTTCTCAGTGAATATAGGCAATGTATTTTGGTGCATTTAAACAAAACAGATTTATTAAACAGATATATTTATTAAAACAATATTTTAGTCACCAAACATTTTTAGAAATTGAAAGATAATACAATTAAATTCAAGCAAAATATTGCAAAAAAAAATATTACAACTTACAAGATTTCAACTACATTTTATTTAATATTTTTCTATAATATATAAATTTGGGTGTACTAGTTTTTGGACCGTTATCGTTATTTTGTTAGATAAGCTCCAGATTTGGCTTCAGTACTGACTAATCTAATGTATATGCACATATATAATATTGTACACCTTCCTATTAAAAATATGAATTTAAAAGATAGATTTGTGAGGGGTGTACTTATATATGCTGAGCACTGTATATACATAAACAAAAATTCGCAACTTTTTTTGCTACATTTGTTAATTGAACCAGAGATTTATTAAATTTAAGAAAGCGATATATTTAAGGAATATTACAAAACTTATTGTCGTAATATCACATATGCATTGTCTTTCTTCTGTAGTTTATTTTCTTTCTTTTATTATTTTACATGTATTTGTATGTATTTTTTTATTTGCGTTTTGTTAAAGTACTACTATCATTATTATTGTTATTATTATTTTCCAGTATAGATTTGTTTGGTTAATTTGTACATATTTTATGTTTAAAGCATAAGTTAATTTTTTTAAATAAAAATATAAATAATAATAATTCTGATACATTTTCTAAAATATCAGACTACACAATATTCCTATATAGTTTATATTATTTTTTATGTTTAGTTTAAGTTGTACCTTTTTAAAATACATCAAGTTAATCTAAAGGAAAAAGTAAAAATTAATAATCATATGTCAGTTAGAATGCAATAATAAAATATACAATAATATATGTAATAAGTAACTTTATTTTAGTCAACCTTTTATAAGTATAGTTTAAGCATGGTTTTAGTTAACAACAATATCCCTGATTCCACTACATAAATCATAGAATGATAAAAGTGTAAAAAAAAAAAAAACACTTATATGAACTTGATGTATTTTTAAACTAAATCTGTGAACTATTTTAATCACAAATGAACAACACAATTTCCTGCCATTAACCCTTGTGTGATACAGTAGATAAGACTGCTGAACTCCAGACAGCATTAAGCAAGGTTAAACATCTCCAAGAATAAACACACACAAATAATATTCACTCCTTTAGATAATAGCAGCATGGCTTTCAGAACTCCCTCAAAAGTCCCTTCCAAAACCCTGAATTCATCATTTTGTCATTTGTTCCTAATCAAACAGAAAAGCCCGAATTCATCATTCGCCATTAACACACTTGCCTCTGTGAGCCGTATAGGGACGTCCCGTTCACAGTAACCCTCCCTCCACCAGCACAGCTCCACACACGCAGTCGCTCTGGACCGGGTGTGTGTTCGGTTTTCCGCCGCCTTTTTTCATTTCTCTCCACATGAAAGACCCTTTTCATGCAGTGTCCATTAAAGCCGTGGAAAAGTTAGCTGCACGCAAATAAACAGAGCGAGGAGCTTAATGAAAAACGATGTACTTTTAAAATCAGCAGAGCTTTCCTTCGCCTTATTTCATCTTTATTTGAGTCATCGACACTACTTCTAACAGAGTAATTTTTTAATAAAATACATGATCGTTTTCAAAAGTCCTTTCAATACGACTCTATTTGGAGTTAGCAAAGAAGTCAGACAAAACTGACCGTCTCCTGTGAGGCAAAGAAACAAAACGGCGAGCGAGAGGCGAGAGGACGATGCGGTGGGTAAAGAAGAAGAAGAGTGACTCATAGGTGCTGAGATTATGTTTCTGTTTGTGGAAAGTGAAAGAAGACTCACACACACACACACACACACACACATGCAGACACACCCAACCACCGTTATTCATACACAAACTACTGTACAAGCAAAGCAACACTTGCATCAAAGGGGGGGGGAAAGCACAGTCCAGCCCAAAAAAATGATGGAATTCTGTCATTATTTACTCAACTGAACCTGTACAACTTTCTTTTGTGGAGGTGGATTTTTGAAGAAAATCTCTTTCTGCATAATAAAAATGAATGGAGGCTGAGGCTGTCAAGCTCTAAAATGACGTAATGAATCTTGTAAAGTATCATAAAAGACGTCTATACAACTCATGTGTCATATTTTATGGCTTCTGAAGCTATATGATAACTTTCATTGTGCTTATTGGTCCTTTTCAAGGCTTGGAAAAAGTTCAGTCCTATTCAGTGTTAGTGTATAGTGGAAATATTAAAAATTTCTCTTTTTAATGTTCCATAGTTGTAAAGTTTTAGGTTGAGTAATTAATCGCATCATTCATATTTATGAGTGAACTACTTCTTTTATTGTATTAAAAAAAAAAAAAGCATAGAAGGGGAAAAAAGCACAGTCCTTTCAAAATGATGGAATACTGTTATAAATTACTCACCTAAACCTGTATTATTTTCTTTTGTGGAGCACAAAAGGTGGATTTTTGGAAGAAAATATCTTTCTGTATAATGAAAATGAATGGAGGCTAACATGACGTAAAGCTCTTGTAAAGTATCATAAAAGACGTCCATGCAACTCATGTGTCATATTTTATGGCTTCTGAAGCTATATGATAACCTTCATTGTGTCTATTAGTCCTTTTCAAGTCCTATTCAGTGTTAGTGTATAATGGAAATATTTAAAATATAACTTTTTTTAATGTTCCATAGTTGTAAAGTTTTAGGTCGAGTAATTAATTGGATAATTCACATTTATGAGTGAACTGCTGCTTTTATTGCAAGAAAAAAACTTTTTAAAACTTAATCATCAAAGGGGAAAAAGCACAGTCCAGTCAAAATGATGGAACTCCATCATAATTTCCTCACCCAGACCTGTATTTCTTTCTTTTGTGGAGCACAAAAGGTGGATTTTTGAAGAAAATCTCTTTCTGCATAATGAAAATAAATGGAGGCTGAGGCTGTCAAGCTCTAAAATGAGGTAAAGCTCTTGTAAAGTATCATAAAAGACATCCATGCAACTCATGGGTCATATTTTATGGCTTCTGAAGCTATATGATAACCTCCATTGTGCTTATTGTACGCGCCTTTCGGTCTTTTTTGAGGCTTAAAAAAGGTTCAGTCCTATTCATTAATCAAAATCTCTCTTTTGTAATGTTTCATAGAGTTTTAGGGTGAGTAGTTAATAGCAAAACTAAATACTGCTTTTATTGCCTTTTATTTAAAAAACAAACAAACATAAAAAGAAGCAAGAAAAAGGACAATTATACAGTACTTTATTTTACAACATGTGTACTTAACCTAAGAAAGTACTGGGTTATATATGGTAACCACATAGGTTAAGGTTAGGTACAGCGCTATAGGTTAAAATATATTACCTAGTTTTATGACCTTGTTTATGCATGTGTATAAGTACATAGTATGTAAACGGACTGTAAAATAAAGTACTTTATGTGTATGCAGTTAAAACAGCAGCTGCATTATGGCAGTGTGCGTGCGCGTGTGTGTGTGTGTGTGTGTGCGTGTGTGTGCGTGTGTGTTATCCTGAACAGGAGGAAATTCCCTTCAATAAGACTAACAATGTTCTGACAGAGAGTTTAATGCTCATTCAGACTGAGTGACAGCTTGGGTAAAATCACATAGGAAACCAGTGACATGTTCCACAAACACAGGAAAAAGGCCAAATGTTCTTTCACCTTTTGTTCACCGAATGTGTGTCTGTGTTTCAGACGCGTCTGGAATATGAAGCTAAAATAAAAATCTAAAAATACAAAGGTCAGGTGCGTTGTAGAGAGCCCTGCGTATGACGTGTGGAAAAAAGATATATACATGTGTAGTGTGGCCATAAATTAAGGATTCATTCCCACGACTTACTAATTTGTTCCCTCATAAATTGTTTCCATGTTGTACTAATCTGTTGCCTCATTTTGATTTAAGCGAAAAGGGATAATTTCCATTAACAACCATGATTAAGAAAACAGACAAATTAGTTGTTATTTAGTTCATTCATGGCCTCCATATATAAATGCTATTCTTTTAATTGTAGGATTTTTAGGACTGATTTTTGTTGTTTTAGTAATCAATCTTAGAATGAATGAGCATTTACATTTATACTTATAGCTGTTGTATGTAGCATTTATATGTACACTGCTGTCATTGCTTGACATTTTGTTTTACTACCCCAAAACATGAGCGATTTGACAAAATGGTATTTCCACAGAAATGTTTTGATTTATTGACTTTGCTTGACATTTCACTTGTTGTATAGCAATTTGCAACAAGCAATGACATTATTTGCTGGCCTTTCCATCAAGTATAATAATGGTTCAAAATGATTTCCTAGGTGTCGGCATGTTAAAAGACATTCAAGACATTTGATGTTTATGATTCAAGATTATTTGAAGAACTCGAGATTTCTTTCAAATTAAAATCGTTTGTAGTTTTCAGTCATTTTTGATCAACTTAATGCATCCTTGGTCGATAAGTTAATTTCGAAATCAAAACCCTTGGGATTTAGGGCTCTAATCCTTTCTTTTAAAAGTAATGGTAAAGCAATTGTGTATTTTTTTTTTTTTGGGTGAAAAGTGTTCACTCCGTCCCCTTCTGGAGCCCCTGTATCCTGCCATTGTTAATGCATTTCCAAGGTAACTGTACAAATATTAAATTAGGAACCTGAAACTTTAAACGTTCAATTTGCATTAAAAGGTCTTTGACTGGACCGACTTCACTCCAACATCTGGAAATGAGCTTTAATTACAGTAGAACTCCCAACTCTCAAAGACTACTGTAAATATCCAAGATCACAAAGCAAAAGAATACCCAAAGACTTTAATAAAAGGAATAAAAGTAAATAAATACTTGGAAATACTCGGAATAAAAGTAAAGCATAAAAAATCCCCATGCACTTTTCTCAAAGATTCGCTTTCATATGCCAGCACATAATAAAGCCAAACCTTGGAAACGCAGATGTTCATCAACTCAAACCTTTGCCCCATCAAGGGTCTCGTGTGTAAGAATGCACACCATTCACTGCCTCTCATTCTTCCAGAAGAATCTGTGCCTGAGTGGCATTATTAAAACACAAAGTGTGATTTCTGAAGCACTTTTACAGCTTCTGGGCTTTTTATGCTGTCTGACCACAGCCTCATAAAAACACACACTGCCATTGACAGACAGCATAACACCCGGGCTGGGGTACTTTTGTTACACTTTTTTGTGTGCGTGTCTTTCTCTGCTTTATTGCTAAAATTAAAAATGTATTAAAAATTGTTAACATTGTTTTAATTTGCAGATTTAAAATGCTATTTAAATTAAACATATTTAGGGCTGACAATATATATTTTTTATACCTGAAAAGTGTATTTTTACTAATTGTCTCAATTTGTTTTTCAACATTTTAGAAAAACGATATAATTAGTACTTATATTGTACTTAATTAGCACATTTAGCACATTTATTAATTCTTTTCTGTAAGTAAACCAATTTATTTTTGACTCACAATTTTTTTTTTTTCCTGAAAAGTGTATTTTAGCAAGCAAATCTAGATTTGGTAATGGAAACGAAGACAAAAATGATGATTAAGTAATTGACTCATGGCAACATAAGCTTTATCAACTGTGCAACAGTGTATTTTCTCTATAGTATTTATTATACAATTATAAAAAGTGCAGGAATAAGTAACACCTGGCTTTTGTATATTTATAAATTGTATATTTTGTATTTATATTTAATCAAAAATAGAATTAAATCCAAACAATTTGATTATTCCTTCAAACTTTTTTATTTATAAGCAAACCAATATATTTAGGGCTCACAACATTTTTTTCCCCATAAAAAGTGTATTTTCTAAAGCAAATCTCGATTTGTAACTTGAAAAGAAGACAAAAACACTGAACAAGTAATTGATTCTTTCAACTGATAACTACTGCGCAACAGTATATTTTGGGTGTATATTTATTATTATTAAAAAAGAAAGGAATACGTGCATGAATACGCAACACCTGGCTTAGGGTTACACTTGCTTTTTTCCTGTGTCTCTTTCTCTCCTTTAATGTCTATATCTGGACTTTTTTTGTCCCTGTGGTAAACTTTGCCTCAGGTTAGACTTTCTAAAAGAGTCAAAGCCCCTTGTGTTTGAATGTGGCAGATCTCTGTGTGTCTTGGGTGAAGCAGGACGATAAATGATGCCACATGACACATGGCGGTGAGCTGCGAGCACACATATGGCTCTGTGGTTCAGGTGAAATAAGCCTCTCGCTTTCAGTGGCATCGGGGTTCACTCATCACCACAGGGAAGGCCAGGCTTTTGTGAATTATAGATCATATGAGGGCGGGTTTGCCCTTTATAAAAGCAGCACCGACTGTGATCATGTGTCATCAGCTCACAAACTCAAATCACAACTACAAAAAAAAAAAAAAGCTTAATCAGTATTTTGTTTGTTTTCCAGGAGAAATAGACGGACGTTGTTAATACAAAATGTATTAAAAAATGCATAATTGCTTTCAAAATCACATTATTTTTTCCCCCTGATAAAACATGTTAAATTAAATGTTTCATAAACATTTAATTGAATGTTTTAACTAGGAGCTTCAGTTAAAGTTAACAACAAACAAGTACAAAACTCCCAAAAGTAATTCAAGATATGATTTACGTAATTACATTTAATACAAAATATATGTCAGATGTTTTTGTGTACATATGTAACATTTGTATGCCGTTATCTATGCTTTTTTTGTCACAGTGGCTTTTTTTATATTGTAAATTTTGCATTTATGCCAGTAGATTACATTACATTTATGCCAGTTGTAGATTTAAATAGGTGTTTAAACAAACAAATATATCTAGGGTGTTTTTTATTTTGTTTATTTATGTAGTATGTGTTTGTGTAGAAATGCATTTAAAAAATGATATAAATTCAATACATATTACTGTAACAAAAATTGTGAGAAAAATATCATATATAGAAAAATACTAAAATGAAATGAATATACTTAGTACTTTGCTATTTATTTTGATTATTTCAATTGCTATTTAATTCAAGCACTTTGCTTATTCATTTTTATTAAGTAAACTATTATATTAAATTCTTTTTTGTTGGAAAAGTGCATTTTCTGTACTAAATATGTCTTACTTTGGTACTTCAAAAATAACATCAAAATTCTATAATGTATTTGGTGTGATATAACTTTTATATATTCTCTTTTTTTATTATTTAGATATAGTCAAATAGCAAAACAAGAACCTGACTTGAACCTTCATCCCTTGTTTCTGCACCGTAGAATCAATGTGTGACAGTGTTGTGTCACAGTTCCAAAAGCAACTTTAATGTTGATAAAAAAGGATTCTGGGTTAAAAAAAAAAAATCAATAAAGCCCATTTTAGAAGCTAGCATCAGTGTGCCCTTGTTCAACAGGCAGCTGAAGGTGATGCACTGACTCTGTGACGCAGGTCCCGTGTCAGGTTATGCTGTCTGTGAGCCGCTCCCCCATAAACAACAGATACGGACAGATCCATACCTGTGCATAATCAAGCAGACTTCACCCGACAGCAAGTCAATGAGACGTCACTTAGTGAAACAGATACGTCTGTTTTCACAACATTAGCTCATGTGTGCTACAAACATCTTGACATGAGATGTGGCGGGGTTAACAGAAGAAAATCTGTTTTCTTTTACACGTATGTTAGTGTATGATTTAATTTTTGTACAATATTTAGACAGTATGATGTGATTAGCTGAATTTTTTTGCAATCATATACACACTTAAAACTGTTTCTAATTTGCTGACAAAGCACTGAATTGGGCTGTTGCTTAACAGCACTGTTTAAGTTTTGATATTAGAATCGATGGACTTGTTACTAAAAATCAGTTCCTCATTTTTGGTGCGATTCTTTTTCAATTCTTTCTACCCCGACATTAGAAAATAAGCCATAAAAAGAAGCACAATAACATATTGTATCTAAAATGTCAACATTTGTTGAGCAGAATGTGAACAGCAAACAACACACTGAAATAATCATAACGTTATACACTCAAATAAGGGCGTGCAGTTTATCCGTCGATTAAATGTGTGTGGGTGTTTTTCTATTTTGACATGGATGATATTAAAATAAAGTATAATTTTGTTTTATATAAATATAAAACCTGTCATGACGTGTGTTTTCATTTTGTGTATGCAGAGAGAAGCTCGAAACCTTTCACCACGTAAAGCCAAGTGCAAAAAAGCAAGCATAACAAATTACAATTTGTGCATCAATGTTTATACTTTGTGTGCAATAGGTGGAAAACTTGTGTAGTAAGTGTAGGGAAATTGTACAAGACATAAAAATGTGTCAATTATAGCTAATTGACATGCTATACCAACAAAATTAACTTAAGTGACAGGTAATAATCAGCAATACATGTTTATATAGCCTACATAGCCTGACATACTGTACAATAACCAGCGGGTATTAACCAATTATACAATACAATAACCAATGATATTACACAGCACTGTTACCTTAGCTAGGGAGTATTTTCTGGTGCTTTCTATGTAATATCATTGCACCCGTTGCAGCCATGCTACGGCAGCAAAGTTCCTTGATTATTACGTTGGATTGAGAGTATGGTTCCTAGCGGTATTGACCTAAAAAAATCGCAACTTTTCATTTTATGTCTTAGTACACAATGTAACTACAGACGAATCAAGCTTTAAATAGCAGAATTATCAAAGCTCTTAAAATTTTGGAGCAAGATGCTAATGGTCTAATCCAATTCAATGATTTATGCTAAGCTAAGCTAAAAGTGCTCCCACCAGATCTGATGAATAGCTGAAAGGATTCCAAAATGGTAAAACTCAACTGTTTAACTGACTACTTTTAGATGACTACTAAAATGAGCCTATTTACAAAAAATGTCTACCATTATAGGCACCAAAGACAATTACTGTTTAAAGAAAAAACTCATTTATCAGATGTATTGACCCTTTACATCTTTCACCAGCTGATAAAAACCCTCGCAGTTCCAATAGCCAATAGAGCTCAATGTATGTTGGCGAAGTATAATCGCAAGTCCTCCCTCCAGCAGCTGAGAAAACAAACATGCTATAGATGTACTCCTGTAGATACCATGCACTTGAAAGGTCTATTATGTTTGACTGCAGCTGTCCTAACAAGAAAGGTTACGTTGACCTTGCCCTTCGCATTTAGAGAGTATGCAGCAGCTCTGTTGATGGGTAATCTGATACAATTGTCTCTGGGATCTGTTAGCAATTCTGACACCCAAAACAAAGTGTCAAAGTTGTGGATCATCATCCATCGTTTTGTCTAGTTTGAGCACACTGTTATCAAGCACACATTGGTATTTGCTAAACAGAAGTTAAATCAATGAAATCAGTTACAGTTCAAATGATGAACAATTACCATTATAGTTAAGTAAAGCCATAAAACAACATATAAAAATTATGTGTAACTGTGTATCTTTTAACACTAAAATAGTATAATAATTCAATTATTCAATAGTTCAAAACACAACATATATTATTTAGAAATAATTTTTAACCTAGAATGCCATAAAAAATGTTGTTAGCTAATGTTATAACTGATCAGCTCAGTTACCCAGTTGGACACAACCAATCAGTTCAATCAATGACATAATTTTGGGGTGGAGCTATATGTCTTTCTGACCAATGGGAGATTAAAAAAAAGTGTTCAAACCTTGAAACATGTTAAAACTTGGGTCTCTTTCTGCCTTAAAATGACTTTTGTTGGCGTAACCCATCAAATATCAAAATATCAGGTTTATTTACTCACCACAACTAACATTTGTAAATCTATTTAATTTAGATGTTACCACATTAGGTTATCTGACAAAAATTTTTTAACAGTGTGGGAGGGAGAAAGACAGAGAGAGAAAGGAGGAAAACAGGGAAATGTCCTCAACCCACTCGGCAGCACAGCTGCATAAAGGACAGCTTTGACGACGAGAACAAAAGGTCTACTTGTGTGCATAATATCTGCAAATTGGGTGACAAAAACAAACAGCTGTGGGTGAAATGCTGAGAAGAAAAGGGGGGTCACAGTGAGGAAAGGGGCACGTGTTCAAAGCTGACAGAAACGGGCCTGTGTCATCGCAGGTGCTCGGCGAAGACACACAGACACAACAGCGTCTACTATACGGTGACTGATTGGTAAACAACGTGAGACGCAACTGGGAAGATCAAAGCAGAATATCTATTGTTAATAAAAGCACCTGTTGAAGGACACTTTGATGATACCTGCTTGAGAGGGCATCAAAGCATGACCAGACCTTTGTGTTCATCTAGAAACAGCTCCTGACACCACAATCCAAACCAGAAGATTGCTTTGCTAAACAACGCCTCAACTGGCTAGACCGAAGGAATTTCTGGATTTTGTCGTCCAGATGTCATTGCAGGGTTACCGCTGAGTGAACCCTAAAAATGCCTGCACATGCCATTTGAGGATCTTGATTTTTTTTTTTAACTAGCTACCACCTCATAGGTCACCTGTTCCACAGGCTCACTCCACATAAGCTCCTTGTTCATATTGAGTTACGGTTTAATCAAAATGAGAAATCTGATTAGACTCAGACTGCTGGAATATGCCATTATATGAGCTCGCCAAGGGCTAAAAGACCATTTGGCTTGGATGCATCTGTCTGTTTTGTTTATAAAGGCTTCAATATTCTTTGAGAAATGAAAGAATAAACTGGGTTGACATCATTTTGAACAAAATCAGAACAAAATGAAGTTTCGGGAGTTGCCAAAAGCAACTTGTGATGACAATACAATATGTGGGCTCCGCCTTCTTTCACTTGGAAATGTTCTCCAGGTCAAACATTCATGACACATAAATGTACCCAACAGGTGATTTAGTGTAGAAAATAAAGTTATAATTTTAACTGAAAAAGAAACTGGCACTGTACACATTACTGTGAACTTGTTTTTATTAAAGGCATAGTTCACCCAAAAATGTGAAGAAAAAAAAAAGGCTTTTCCAAACCTGTTTGAGTTTCTTTATTTTGTTGAACACTAAAGTGGACATTTTAAAGCTAAAAAAGGGTGAGCAAATGATGACACGATTTTCAGAATTTGGTGAACGATCACTTTAAATCAAGAAATTGTATTAAGTACTATGAATAAACTTGATGCAACCTATATTCACACCGCTATGAGCTACAGATGGACCAATATGTAAATAGCCAATATACAGGCCGATAAAAACATATATCTATATATTTATTTATTTCTGAGCCAGATAACAAAAAAATAATTTCAAACAGTGAACATTTGATTTTATTTAACAAATATTAAATATATAAAACAAGACTTTAACAACTTTAAGGAAATGTCTAGATCTTCCTTTTCCTAAATCATTTACAAATTTCACATTTTTCAAAAAGACAACCTCCCACAATGCAAGTAGCTTGCCAGTAGCATGCATCTGAAGTGGATCAACTGGTGGAAATAATTAATAATTTATCCATCGATTTTTTAAAAATCTAATCAGGTAAATAAAGCCAATATTAAAAATAAGCATTTATCAGCCAATAGAGATACGGCTGCCAATACACTGTGCATCATTATTGTGATCAGATACTTTCTTAACTGCCGTTATCTCACCGGTGTCATTTTGTTGTATCTTTATTTTGTTATCAAGAAGAAAGTGCATAGAATCTTTATATAATTGACCACTCCAGTTGGATAATAGCAAACCACTGATTGCTTATTTCAAGCTTCTTTTCAGCCCTAAGCAAAGAACCAAAAAGAACTATAAGTGTAAAAGGGAACATATGTACAGTTTCAGAGCAGGAAATGTATATGTCAAAAATAAAACAAGAGGAAGATGGGGAATGAGTTCTACAGATAGATGACTTCATTCTAACTAAATATAAACCTACAGCTGGCATGCCATAATTGGACATTTATCCTTTTTTATCTGATGATACAGTCAGTGTGCATACCGCACATACATGGGCAGACGTTTCCCCATGTCAACCCAATTTCCTCCATATAAGTCCGAGCGGATTTGTGAGATGTGGGAGAGGGAAACAAACCTCACCAATAAATGGAAATGTTAGCGTGATAGCATCAGTTTCTGCTAAAAGCCTGCTCGGGTTCATCTCCCCGCATGCTGGCATAGTAGTTGCCACCTGGCGAGACCCTGGCAGGATGTGTTATGAAAATGAAATGCTAGCATGTCTGCAGGGCTGGACAGGGGTCTGGTGACTAGCTCCAGATGGGGCTGAATGCTGAAACTAGCGTTCAGCCCCCTGCTGACCTTCAGATTAGACCTCGGAGATCACGGGGGTCTGCGGATAGACTAAGCCCAGATATCTTTCTCAGTATCCGATGTTCCTTTCACGCATCGCTGGAGCTCTGGACCCAAACAAACATGTGAAAAAAGAAAAAAAACGAAAGGTGGTATGCAGTGTCAGGGATTTAAAGAAGCAATGCTACTAACATAACTACATTTCTCAGTAGCTTAATTGCCGTTTTAAAAAGACTAGAAGCAACTTTTTACAACAAAACTCAGACTGGTTTGAAAAAGGTGAAGGAAGGGTAAATGATGGCAGAATTTTCAAATTTGAGGGAACTATCCTTTTAAATTTCACCATCTTGTAGGGGTGTCAAAATTAATTGTTCCTTTGGACAATTCGATATCGATTCAGTAATAGATCATAACCGGTTATTACGTACTGACGTCATTTATCTCATATGTGCTATGTCGCGATAGCTTACTATAGCGAGGGGGGCGAGCACGAGTAAATAAAACAGGAGAAACTACTTAAAAATGCAGAAACTCTGCACAATTCACTGCGTGAGTGTTTGCTGGACAGTCTTTCACTGACAGGGAAGTTAGAGCAGAAGCCCATATTTTACTGCGATTGAGAAAATTAAAGTAAACTCCATTTCTTTCTCTCTCTCTCTCTCTCTCTCTCTCACTGTGGACCTTTGACCTGCTGGCGTGACGTTTCCTCTCCTCTCGGTTCTTACAGCGTTACTTTTGGATACAGACACGAGCTTGTCTTCAGAGCGAGTTTTCTCCACAGCGTCTATCATGGATCAGCTGTGATTGCCGCTGCCGTTTATCAGTGTCACTCATCGGTGAACAGCGCCAGAGCGTTAGAGCCAATCGCAGCCCTTTCTGTTGAGCGTGTGACCAATATATACCATAGGGGTGTAAGAACTCGCTCAACAGTGCTCATAAAGCGAGCGGGATATTTACATTTGTTTATTTGCTATAAATTCTCATGTTGTTCTGTGCATGTACTTGAGTTTTTAAAGGTACAGTTCTGACTGTATTAAAGGACAAAATTGTATTACAAATAATATATAAATATAAATGTCTATACATTTTTCTTGTGCTGCGAAGTAAAATATAAAATTGTTTATGGAAAGCATCGTCAATGCACCGTGATGCACCGAGATATTGAATTGAACCGAATCGATGGCATGACAATCGTAACCGAACCGAACCGTAAGACCAATGTAGGTTCACACCTCTACCATCTACTATTTGTTGCTTCTTATTTAAGTGTCATATTGCATCGTAGCTTCATTTCGATAAGAAATGCCTTTTCCAAGAATACCCTCCCTGACAGTAGTTATAGTAGCTTGGCAGCCTTCAAAGAAGCTTTTCCAACGCTGATATTGTGAATGTCTGCAAATACCAAAGCTCCTGTCAAGAGCGCTTATGCACACAGAGATGTGGACATAACCACCTGTGAAAAGTAAAAGAGATTCTTTAAATCAGTTATTAGCGATTCACCTATAAAGAAACTGACTACATACAGACCACTTCATGCAGAATCAGAAGACTGAGGCAGTGGCTCTTTAAGAAGATTAAAGACTCCTGACAAGCAGCACGGGATGAGTCATCCTTACACATGGAGACTAATACGTGGCAGAGTGTCACACCAGGCGGCTATAACAGACCTGCTCTAAACATCTCCACCTGCTTTAACACTTTTATTCAGCTTTAGATTCAGCTCAGTATGGCATGCACATACACAATACGCATTAAACTGCATATATAAGCCACAACTGTTTTTTGGGATCCCTTATTAACTGAGAATTTAACAAACAAACAAAACCGAAAGGTTGAGGCCATGTGACTTATAAACGATGACACATTTGCTTATGTTCCAGAACGGTCAGAGATTTGACACTTGCTAAAGTCGGCGTGAAGGTTTACAGAAATGTGAAACTTCTTTAAAGTCACCAAACTTCCTCTTAAATTAACTATGTTTACATGTAGACCTTTTCAGTGTTTCAGTCAGAATAAGTAATTAAAAAACAAAACAAAAATGATGGTGATTTTAATAGAAATCTTGAATAATAAATAAATAATGCTATGAGTCAAACTTATCTTTTTCATCTTGGCCAATTAATTGTTTTGTCATAAAGAAAATGTTGTATAGAAACAATTACACGTACAGTAATAGAGAAGAAGTACAATTCAGGAATATAACATAATTTTACTCAAGTTTAGTTTTCTGTTTTTAAATCACAGAATGAGGTAAAAATCTTTTTATTGCCTTTATCCCTGTATAGCACATCATGTCAATTAGCATTAACTGTGACAGTCATCTGATTCTTTTCATATTTTATCAGTCAGAACATTTCTGCACAACTTCAAAACATTTGTCACAAGCTTTATTACTTCTATGAGCCTCAATTGTGAAGTTTTTTGCATAAGGGTGCCCTCCTCCTCCAGCCCTTACGAAATGAGACATGAAAAACACTACTCTCAGATGATGTAGATTCTTTAAAGTTTCTATTTTCTAGTTTCAGTTCAGGGATTTTTGTATCACATTGTTCAAAAAACGAAGACCATTCAAATTCTGAAAAATAAGCCATTTTAACTAGTGATGCGTCACTATGCTAATGACCTGATACACCATCGATTTTCAGTTTTTATTTACATAAAGCATGGAAATACCAAAGATGTTTTAATACGTCATGTGTTTTATCCGACTGCACAGAGTAACCATATTACAGGACTATAAAACGTATTTAGTATGATAAAACAGAGCTGCTTCTTTCCCATGTGATCGGGACTGGAAGAACCGGAAGAGGTTGACT
The DNA here is from genome assembly GCA_903798115.1 of Danio jaintianensis. NCBI lineage: Eukaryota > Metazoa > Chordata > Actinopteri > Cypriniformes > Danionidae > Danio > Danio jaintianensis. The sequence goes on along the minus strand of CAIGQV010017835.1, from coordinate 9,971,455 downwards.
GTGGCATAATAAAAGCTCCTCCTCTTTTGAGCTGTATCCCGCTCGTCTCTCATCAGCAATTGCTTCAGTGCTCTCGTTTAACTACAACAACTTTCAGTCTTACTCTACTTCATACTACATAAGTCTTGAATACTTTATCTTATCTATGAACATGATTTTTGCACGAGTCCCGAAGGATGTAATGAAGACAACTCCCATGATTCCACACTCATCATAAGTCACTGTGTCATCAAAATACACCTCTGCTTGTTGTGAATAAGCTCACCCTAGCTGTGGAAATTGCACATTGTGCCTTTAAAATAACAATGGGAATGTACAGTAATTTGGACCAGTTAAAGCTGGTAAAGTGAATGCTCTCACTAATATAACATGATGCAACAAACACAAGCCACCCACACACAAGTCAAATTGGATGCAAAGCTATCCATGAAAATCTGGGCTAACATACGCTCATCTTTTAATGTGTGTGTCATATTGTCGAGCTGACCCCTACAGAGAATGAAGCAAACACAACAGAAGGATGTAGCATGATGGTAAGTGCGTTTTAATGTGTTATCGTCATCCTCCCTTTGTGCCCAAGCAGCACTGATTACAGCGAGCCATCCAGCACGCAGTCCACTGATTGTGCCAGTCAGGCGGGCAGCTATTTCTGCCCGCTATTCCTGTCTGTACCATTACTACTCGCTCTCAGGCCCCTCTCAATTCAAGACCCAAATATAGTGCCATCAAATGGATCTGATAAGGGCTCATTTTCCTGGTCCACTGCCAGCAAGCCAGAAAATCACTGAAACCATTTCACAATGGCATCAGTCCAATGACATTTTGATTTGTTGGGAGTTTTTAATCTGTTTATTTTTGATGTTCGGTACAAACTTTTGGTGGTGTGGGAAGTCTGAGAAAAACAGATTTGCTTAGATGTACTTTAGATATAAGATTACAACGGGAAGTTAGCATGACTTAATAGGTATGAGTGGATTAATAGCAGTGTTTTGCACCTACTGTGAAGTATTAAGGGAATGAGGGATTTTTAATATACATCAATTTCTACAAATACTACAATTCAAAAGTTTGATCAAGATCACATATTTAAAAAAAGCAGTGCCCCAACATACAGTGCATTTTGGTTGTTCTGTCTCAATAAAGGCAAATCAATTTATTTTAAAATTAACAGACAAAAATATATTGACATTCGAGGACAAGCATTAAGATGGTTTAAATCCTGCCCATTTGAATGTAATCATCTTGTTTTAGCTACACAGGGAATTAACATTAGGCATGGAGTGCCGCAAGGATCTGTTTTAGGTCCTCTGCTATTTTCCACTATACTTCTGCCCTTATGTAATATCATCAGAAAACATGTTTCCATTGTTGTTCCGATGATACTCAGCTACCTCAAGATGTGTGCAATTTCTGTAAATCTAATTTGAAACATCATGTATCATAAAAAGTGTTATTCGCTTTGCTTCCAGTTATGCTGAACTATTATACTGTTCAGTCTAAATAACAAATCAAACGTAAGTTAAGTAGTTCAGATATACAACAGCCCACTTCTGTATCTCTAAACTACCCACTTATCATAAGATTTCAGAGAAAACCGAAGCCAGGAGATTTACGGCACTCATAGCCCAAAGTCCTATTACGATTTTCTCCTTTGACGGAAGCACTTCAGCTAAAACAGCCCAAATTGATCTGTGCGCCTAACGACAAATAAACCCCTTTAAAAGTCTCCGTTATTGGATTCATATGCGTCTCCCTTGATAATCTCCACGCCTGTGAGCCCAACAGCATTAAGCCCTTGCATTAAAGAGCCTGCCGTCTATGCCGTGGGCTTTACAAGTCTGCTCTGTAGACCTTCAGAGAGTGGAAGAGTGGGAAGGGAGGGGGAACTCAATGAAGCTAATGGCACCATAGTGCACCAGGAGACCCGCCGTCTCCCTCGCTCATTATCGAAACACTGCTATTTTCCCTACCAGACAGATGTTGGAGCGCGCCGCTTACGACCAGTGACAAATGAGATGAAGTGATGCCCGAGTCACTTCACTACGTTTTTTTATTCATGACCGTTGATTTCATTTTTGCCACAAAATGAGGCCCATGGAACATGATGCAAAACATGCGCGGCGTCATTTAACACGCTATGCGCTACCTCTCGTTTAAAGAAGGTGCATTTATTCGCAAATTGGCATTTGACATAAATCCAATTGATGCTCGAACGTCACAGTTGTGGAAATAGTGAGGGACGGCCATATGTAATCAGTTAAAGCGATGTGTGTCTGTGTATTTCCTAAACTGATGCCTTTTCCATGTGCACTGGAAAGACAAACACATATGGTATTTAATGACACTGGAGATGTTGCTGGCTATTTTTCGGTGAGGAAACCACTCACGTTAAAAGCTTCAAGCCCTATTCCTCTGAGAAAACTACAGCTTAGGTTTTTGAGAGAAGAGTGAGTGTTTGCTGATTAAAGAGGTAATGATCTGAATCATATGATAAAATGATATTTTTGTCTTTACGGTGAACAAACTGTCAAAACATAAAACATATTTATGATTGTAGCTGAAGTCACCTGACTCAAACATCACAGGCCACCATTATTTTCATAGTGGCACAAGAGCCTTCCCTAAATATGCAGAAAATGTAGTTACTTTATGACGTTTTTGTACAGAGAAAGTGAATGGGGTTCAAATAAAGAAAGACATACAGATTTTGCACCGATTGCAGATTGAGTTAATAATGACTATTTCTGACTGAACTATTCCTTTAAGCTTTTGCCGAACACCACATTAAGACCAAAGGTCTCCAGACACATGTGAAAATGCTTCTATGCTGAATGGAGGGAAAAATGGAGAGACCGCAGAGTTCTGCTTTCGTGCACCAGGAGTGGCAGAGCCTTTTATATACATACTATTCATATAATGCTCTGGCTTTTAAAGACCCTGAGTCTACATTACAGCCCTCTACACTGTTCTCTAGTGAGTGAGTGCAGCCAATTACCGTATCAAATAAAAGCCATCAGCTATATGAGGTTTGCTGATTATGATGGGCTTGCATAGGAAGTTGGACTCAAGAGCTCTTTTGAGAACATGGCTTACTGCATTCTCATATAGAACAAAACAGGCTGTGGAAATTCTCAGCCATGCGATTCACAATAAAAATGCAGACACATGCACAGGCTAATGCTAACACACACACAGAGCCTCAAAAACAAGAAAACGTGGAAAATACTGCCAGTGCTGCAATTTTTACAGGTTTTTAATATATCTATGAAAAGTTTCAGTCAGGACTCCTTCGTAGCCGTTTCGTGGAAACAAACAACCAGCTTCTACCATCATTATTAGTTTTACTTAGTACTGTATTGAACACTGTAGATTACAACATACGCAGAGATCAGTTACATGAAAACACTGGTATTTAGGGACAGGCCTTAAGATGATTTAAATTGCATCTGACCATTGTCATTTTGTTTATTTAGACAGTGAACTATAAATTCATGTCAGTAAAGTACAATAGGGTATACAGCAAGGATCTGTCTTAGAACCTCTGATATTTTAAATACATCTTATATGCTATTGGTAATAAAATGTGATTAGTTTCTAATTTTATGCTAATTTTAGCTGTATATTTCTTCAAGACCAGATGAAATTCCTGATTTATCTAATATATGAAAGAACATCTTTCTAATTGGCTGTTGAAAAACAACATACTTATTGAACACAGTTCATTCTAGATGTTAACATTTCTTTCAGCAATTCAATTTGATGCAAAACAAAGTGTCAAGCTAGGCCATGCACACTTCAAACACACCAGCACATGTGCAATATTTAGGTTTCCATAACGTTAATCAGTCAACCAGTTGATGATACATGTACTGGTTACAACTTTGAGCTCATCTGCATCTGACTTTGAAGTTTAAATGCATTCAAACTTAAAATAACTTTTCTGGTTAAATGATTGCATGTTGTATAAACCCCTCTGATGTGAGGAATGTGAATTGTAGTGTGTGTGTGTGAGTATAATAAAAAGCACATGACTTCATGGTTTATTCTCTCTAGCATTTGTTCCTCTCCACAGCCTCTGCCCTTCACTTGCTCCTCCGCAATTGGACATGGACCCTGGATCATTCCCACACACGCAGACAAGAGACGCATGTGACATCTCTCTCTTCTCACCCACGTCCACACACACTCCTACACAACATTTAACAAAAAAAGAACGTATTTTGACCGATTTTCCAGTACAAATACACACACATCCCAACAAGAAATTTGCTAGCGAAGCAGACTTTCTCCTCTCATGTTCACACTTAAAAAAATAAAAGGAAAATCCAATGGATTGAAAAAAAAAAACTAAATCACATTTATATATCTTTTACAAATACAAATGAAGAAAATTACTTCTTACAAAACAAAACAAAATATTGTTTTGAAGATGTATTTATAGAATACTTTTTGTTGTTCATTGAATACCTGCACTAGCCAGGATTTACACCTACCTAAATTTAAATAGTAACATTTCTTGACCCCAGTGAGCTACAAACAAAACTGAGGTATCATTGCAAAGAAGACACTTTGGGCTTTACTATGGTCCATCTAGAGTTTCATGATAAAAAATATAAAAAGTTAACAATGAGAAAGAAAAATTATATATTTGTTTATACATATTAGTTTTATAATCTTGTTTTAAGAAAATATCATTTTAAATGGCCAATATTTTTTTAACTGAAAATTTCTTACATTTCTGCTTGAATCTAGTAATCAAACTAATATAAGCAGTTAAACATTACTTAAGTGTTTTACCGAACAGATGAGAAATAATTGTTATTCAGTGTTGTTTCATAATTTTTCAAATGAAAAATAGGCTTTACTAATTAAGAAAACTACAAACTTTATTCAATTATGTAATTTAACTAATGCCATCTCCTCAACAGTAGGCCCGTTTTCTTAATTTGAAGCTTCGTGGTGCATACACGTTTATCTGTGTGTGTGTGTGTGTGTGTGTGTGTGTGTGTGTAAGGCGCTATCCAGCCAATATCAGTGGTGGCTCCTTTATATTCCTTCATTTTCCCAGACGTGCATTTAGCTCATATGAGGAATGAGTCAGAAATAATGGAGGAGAAATAATCTCCCCACCTTTTCCCTTCACTTCTGGCAAAGGAGGGGCAGCGAGTGAAAAGGTCAGTCTTGTTTTGCCTTTGTTTATGGATCTTTCTGTTGTTGTTTTTCATGGATCCCGCCAAAAGGAGCTTGTCTCTAATAACAGTGTGAACGAGATTCCAGCTCTCACGTAACCGCACATTTTTGGATTGAATTGTGCACAGTCTGATGCCAAAAAATTCACTAAATTCAGACATCCTTGTCTCCATAACATACTCATAACTTCAGACATTAGTCAGTCTGTCATTTTGTGCTCTCAGGCCTTTAGAGAGGATCTGGATTGAGGGGCCTGCTTCCTTTACCTCTTCCTCCATATCCATAAATCAGCTTAGGGTTCAGGATGCCGCGCACGAAAAGAAAGAAAAAAAAAAAATCAGGGAATGAGTGAGTTTGAGACTCTGAGGAACAGAAAGAAACAGGTCACTGCAATCAAGCGCTCGGTTGGACATTTCAATCAACGGTAGCAAAATCGAAATGGGTTTATGTTGTCAGAGGCCTACAAATATAAACTTGATTGGCCTACATTACAGCAAAAGTATCGAACAGGCCACGGGAACATCCATTTGGCTCTGCGGAGTAATGTCGGCACACAACAGGAATTTGGATTAGGCTCAAAAACACATCGTCCCGCAAGAAACGGCTTTCATCTACATTCCAACGAACGTTCAAGGAGCATGCGGTGGTGTAAAACAAATACCGAAAAAGGAATCGAAGAAATGAGCGTGAAGAATAAAGATTAGGAGTTTGGTGTATCTGCGTGTCACTATGGATCCTGCCGTTGTGGTCTAAGGGATGGATTATGTTACTCATGAATGTGACCTTAATTTCAGACAAGCCAGCATTCCTTTCTTTGACACTGTATATATACAAAGAGAGATTTCGCAAAAGACAAACCTCAGAGCATTGAGGAACTTCATATAGTGCCTTCACAATACTTTACCTTTTCCCTAAACCAGCAATACAAGCTGAACCACCATGCTTTAACTCGTGTGTTGTTGGCGCTGTAATTAAATAAGGGTAATGTAAGGTTAGATTTAATTTGATTAATCTATGACTTTCTAATCCTTCTCTCCTTTCTTAATCTCTGCTAATAAAAGATCCAAAAAATACAATAAAAACTGGCCAAAATGATTGTGGTATAAACCATGAATGGAGAAACTGAGCCTTTTTTTAGACTTAAACCCAAGGTATTTGAGAGGAACTATTCCTGTACTACAGTCATTTGGTTATGACTGTAGGTTGTCATAACCCTACGTTGGGTCAAATATGGACAAACCCAACTGTTGGGTTAAAAAGTGTAATTTAAATTTAATTTAAAAAAATTAACCCAACTTTGGGTTTGTCCACACAGTATTTGGCCCAACGTTGAGTTACTGTATGACAAGCCAGCCTTCTTCTTCTTTTTTTTTTTTTTTTAGAGTGTACCACATACTAAGGTTTTTTACATGTTTTTTTTTTCAACAAGAAGCCATTATATTGATCAAAGATGTCAATGATTTTGATTTCACTGAACTTTCTTTTCACCAAAGAATCCTGAAATATTACAAAAAATGATGATAGTTCCACAAATTAAGAAAACTGATCATAATAAGAAATGTATTTCAGAAGGATCATGTGGCACTGAAGACTGAAGTAGTGAAATTTTCAAATACATTCAAAATAATAAAATTATGTATTTAGTTTTTAACAGATAAAAAAAAGGAACAAGATGATCAATATAACACTATATAAAAAATATTTGAATTTAACCACATAATAATAATTATTATTTTATTAGTGCTATTATTATTATTATTCATACAGTTTGTGGGCATTATTTTTGTAAGCGTTAATTTAGCTTAAGCGCGACCATAGCATGGGCCTGTAAAAAAAACAACTTCTGTTCACTGTTATTAACAGATGAAGATATTTGAAGTATGTTGGTATCCAGACAGTTAATGGTAACCTCTGACTTCCATAGTATTTTTTTCCAACTTTGGAACTCAAAGGCTACAATCAACTATCTGGTTACCAAACATCTTCTTTTGTGTTCAACAGAAGAAAGAAACTCAAGAAACCACCTGAGGCACGTAAATGGTCTAAAAAAGAAATCGTTCTGTTCATCCACACTATCCCTTTAACAGAGCAAGCCTAGTATGATCACTACTTGTCACTTTGTATAAAAGCTTCTACAACAGAGAAAAAAAAAAACCAAAACCTAAGTGTACTTTTGAGTTTTTCCAGACACAACCATCCACTAAAGAGGTGACTTCCAAACAAAACACTCTCTATCTCACCTTACATAAAGCTTTATCAGTGCTGCTAGCCTCTAGTTAATACATTACAGTAGGGCTGCACAATATGTAGTTTTAGCATTGATATCGCAATGTACACATTCACAATAGTCACACCGCAGCATGTGCAATGTCCAGTTGAGTTATAGTTGATCAGGTACAATAGTTTGTCATTTCAAAGTTTATCCATAATAATCTGTGACCATTTCGAGAGAGTTTAAAAGTACAAGAAAACAACTGTTATGTTTGTAGCTTTAACAAAAGTTATTTATATTTAATTATTTTTACGATGAAGACTACATTTCTTTAACAAAATTATGTTTGCTACGAACTACTTTTTTAAAATAAGCTGAAACAACAAATTTGGGGACAACTTATTTGTTTTATGTTCAATCAAGTTAAATTTGTAAAAACTAATAACTTAATTCCTTCATGTTGCCTCAACAAAAATCGATTGTGTGGAACTCAGCATTTTTTACAGTGTGATATTTTACATTTGAATATTCAAGTTCTGTGTCTGAATACTGTACGACGACTCAGAAAACCAGAAAAGCCCTATTTATTTCATTTGTATCTTTACTCTACTGTATTTATCTATGCTTGTAATTTGTTTATTATATATTATGCAGATGGACTGTGCTACAGAAACATCCTAATCAATCAAAAATTATAATATTTCCAAATAGAGAAATTCAACTCATCGTTTATATCGCAAAAAAAAAAGAAATCACAGAATATTCGTTTTTTTTTTCCAATATTGTGCAGCCCTACATCACAGCATACTAGAGGTCTCAGTGATTATCCACAGACTCTCTCATTAGCCTTGCTTTGGATGAAAATGCAGCAAAATGAAGCTCATTATCATCAAGCGTAACTAATATACCACAGCAACTCCCCAAACACACCCGCACAACACGCTCAAATGAAGGCAATAAAACATCATTCTTTTTCCGGGCCCCCGAAACCTTCATTTCACATTAAAGTGACCCTGATCTGAGTCTAAGGTTAGCAGGGGGTGTCTGGACCCAAAACGTGCCAATTACCAATGATGTAATTACCTATGGGAGCGGGACGTTCGCTGTAGGGCGCACACATACTCGCCTCTCGCCCCCTCCGTCGCTTTAAGGGCCTGGCCTGAGCTTGATTTATGGGTGAGCCGAGGATGGGGCGCCTTCTTTTGAAGTCTATGAATGTGCAATATAAAATACACCTGGAAAAAAACGACCCATGAGCAGAGGGGGGTGGGGTGAGAGGAGAGGAGGGTCAGCAGTGTTTCCTTTCAGGTTGGCTTTTATGGCAACACTTCAAACAATCGCTCGCTCGCTCTCTTTTTCTCTCGGTCCCCACCCTGGTCATTGTACAGAGCCAACTGGACTGTAATTGGGTTTTCTTCTCTTTCATGGGTCTGTCTGTGTGTCTGTCTCTATGTTCAATACTCTCTGAAGTTACATGTTACAAATGTGTCAATTCGCCAGGTGCCGGAAAGACTGAGCTTCTCTGCTCGTTTAGCTAGAGAGGTGTGATGTGGAGAAGCATCTACAAAAAATATATATAATATAATATAATATAATATAATATAATATAATATAATATAATATAATATAATATAATATAATATAATATAATATAATATAATATAATATAATATGGTTCATTCCGCTGTGGCGACCCCAGATTAATAAAGGGACTAAGCTGAAAAGAAAATGAATGAATGAATAATATAATATAATATAATATAGGACTACACGGTGGCGCAGTGGGTGGCACGTTCGCCTCACAGCAAGAAGGTCGCTGGTTCAAGCCTCGGCTGGGTCAGTTGACGTTTCTGTGTGGAGTTTGCATGTTCTCCCCGTGTTGGCGTGGGTTTCCTCCGGGTGCTCCGGTTTCCCCCACAAGTTCAAAAACATGTGGTATAGGTGAATTGGGTAATATAATATAATATAATATAATATAATATAATATAATATAATATA
>CAIGQV010017835.1:9898759-9960096 GCA_903798115.1 Danio jaintianensis | reverse complement strand
CATATCTTCTTTTCTGTTCAACAGAATTCAAACCAGTTTGGAACCACTTGAGGGTGAGTAAATAATGACCGAATGCTCATTTTTAGGTGAACTACCCCTTTAAGCATACTAAAGATGAAAAAGCGAGGGACGTTATTAAAAAAAACGAGATGCAGAGAAGACACACGGGTGGGATGAGATCTATTTAAAGCCTGCTTGGCGGGGTCTTACCTCTTTGAAGTTAACCTTGGGCCCTGCTCTTTTCCGCTTGCTGCCCTTTCCACCAGAGCCACTGAAGTGAATCCATTTTGCAACCTGCGGAAGAGGCAGAGGAGGGTGAGAGAGAGAGAGAGAGAGAGAGAGAGAGAGAGAGAGAGGGAGAAGGTGAGAGAGACAAAGACCTCATAAAATACCTGCCGCACCACATTTTCACCTCCTCCACAGCAACCAAACAGTTAAACCCAAAGCGCTCAGCAGCACATTCAACAGTTTCCACACTGAAGGACGTCATTCAAAACTGAAAGACTCATAAAATCCTTTACTTTTCACCACGACTTCCTTTCTCAGCCACTAAGTGATGCTCCAACAGCAAACACACACACAATCCACAATCGCACACCAAAGACACATCCTCAAAACTAAACTTTCACCTCCACCTCTTGAATGAACTCCACAAAGTCCTCGTATACGCATGGTGACTACGAAGGAAACAGGTGTTCTGAAAAAGTCAAACAATCCAAAAGTACTTTACCTCTTCTTTGACTTCTTGCACCGCTGGAGTCCGCAACCATTCTGAGCGTTCGTCTCTCAGCCACTGAACAAGAGGAAGAGAGCAGCAGAATGTTGAGTGGAAAGACAGAGAGAGACAGAGAGAATCACTTGTTCCTTGATGGCAACTAACCGCTCGACACGGCACCAGGACAAAAATCCCCTCGTTAAGTTGAAACAGAGGAGTTTCTCCTGTAAAGATCTTCACATGCACGCTCGCTCAGCACTTAACCTTATTAAAGCTCACACCGCCAGCACACTGAATACCTTCCCTCGGAGAGAGAGAGAGAGAAGGAGGAGGAGGAATAGAGAGAGAGAGAGAGAGAGAGAGAGATGAGGTGTGTGTATGTGTGTGTGGAGGAGCAGACGGCAGTAGCGGCAGTAAAAGGTCTGGGAGCGGAGCTTCATTGTAATCAACAGCATTCACTCCCTGCGCAGCCAGAGGAGGGGCTATTTTCCGTCACACACACACACATGCATACGCACACACACTTCTGGCTCTCAGGAGGACTGTCTCTTTAAAAGCCGCTGAAGCTGTGTGTGCGTAGAGGTGTGTAAACACAAAGGCAGGTATGGAGGGATCGCACAGCCAGGCTGACAGGGACTCTCACAGGTAATACGAAACATGTGGGAGTGATAAGAGAAGAGAAAACAGATCCAGAGATGTCCCCTATCCATTACACAAAGTCAAACGATGGTATCAGGTGTTGCTGTTTTCATACAGCATGGCACATCAGAGAGTTTGAATATTATCACAGTTTTGTTGTTTTGTTTTGTTTTGCTCTGCTACTGAGTGCATTTTGTATTTTATGAAGGAAAAAAGAGCACCTATGTTTTGCTATGTGATTGAGTGGTTGCTAGGTGGTAAAAAAAAGCTCATAAGGATATAAAGGTGCTCTGTTTATCAGACATGAGGTCAGTTCACACCAAGAATGATCGTTGTGAATGATAACACTTCTTCTCAATCTAAAAGGAGAACGTTGTCAAAATTACCATTTTCAATACCTGCATGTGAACAGATTTGGTATTCTGATAAATGTACATTTTTCTAAACAAAAAAACAAACAAAAAATGCTCTAAATTACAATATATTTTAATTTGAAAACTTGAAAAAAATAAAATAAATAAAATCAAACTTCTTTAGAATAAAACGACATCTAACATCTTAAACTAAACAATTTTTAATTTGAAAAAAGGAAGAAAAGATACACTCTTGATACATGCTGGGTTGCTTAAACCCACCATTGGGTCAAATATGGACTAACCCAATGTTGGGTTAAGTTTTTCAGTTAAAATTAAATTGCAATTTTGAATCCAGTGACTTGGTCTGTCATATTTGACCCAACACTGGGTTACAACAGACCATTCATTCATTCATTCATTGTCTTTTCGGCTAAGTCCCTTTATTATTCTGGGGTCGCCACAGCGGAATGAACCGCATATCCAGCATATGTTTTACGCAGCGGATGCCCTTCCAGCTGCAACCAATCACTGGGAAACATCCATACACACTCATTCACACACATACACTATGGACAATTTAGCCTACCCAATTCACCTATAGCGCATGTCTTTGGACTTGTGGGGGAAACCGGAGCACCCGGAGGAAACCCACGCGAACACGGGGAGAACATGCAAACTCCACACAGAAATGCCAACTGACCCAGCCGAGGCTCGAACCAGCGACCTTCTTGCTGTGAGGCGAACGTGCTACCCACTGCGCCACCATGCAGCCCTACAACAGACCAGCATTTCTTAAATAATTTTTAGCATGTTGGGTCTGATTAGGTCACAATGCACTCAAAAAATGATTTTGGCTGCTTGTTTAAACTACTTATTTAAAATGAGCTGAAACGACTTAATTCTTGAGGTTTTTGGGGACAACTTTTTTTTAAAATGTTTAATCCACTTAAATTTGTAAAAACGATTAAGTTAACTTAATTGTTTTTTGTTGAGATAACATGAAGGAATTGTGTGGAACCCAGAATTTTTTTACATTTTGTGACAATGAACAGTCAATCCATGAATAATAAAAAAACAAAAAAACAATCAATTTCCAATTTCGGGCCCAAGCCAGATGAAAATTGCAAAAAATAGCACACCTCTCAACAAAGTGTGTCTTTCTGTGCATGCACGACTTCATATGCTGCTTTAAGAGTTAAAAAGATGTATTTTTGTTACCCCAGGGAAGAGAGAAAGAAAGTCTGAAATGTGAGAGTGCCTATGTATGTGTGTTTTCGTGACTCTTGTGAACTTTCGGGAAAGGAAAGTGGGCAGAGCAGAATTTGACTCTCGGGCTGCAAACTGCCATTGTTAACTTGGATACCACACATAGCAGTTTTACGGCCCAGATTGCCTGCTTCATTCCCGGCACAGCCAGGGCTTTGTGCGCCTGCAAGACACTGCAATCAGCCCCCTCTCTCAGCCAAACTCGTAAAGTACACGCAAACACACACTCGCAAACCCCCGTTTCGCACACCCTGATTGTATATACGGTAAATGTAGTATTTCGGTATGTACTCCTAAACATGGTGCGCTCAGAACTAAATTGGTGTCGAACAGTTAACAGTGGGATGTTGGCGACACAACAATGACAGCAGCTTTTTACAATGACAGACATGCTAACTGCTCTCAAAGCTCTCTGTCTGAACTTGAGAAGGTCTTATTATACGGTATTATCTGTCAACTGATCCTTTTTACTTTCTTAATACGCATTCCTGAAGTTCGTGCACAATAAAAATAAATGCTCGTCTCTGTAATCACTCATCAAAAACTTTATTTTAGACCAGCCACATGCTATAAAGCAGAAAGCTGCTTCCATATGCACTATTAAAGAGCAGGTTTATTGTTTTCTGATGTGTTCATGCACACTTTGCACAACTAACAGCAGACTTGTCACATCAATTAAAGGTCATTATCTTTACCGACTGTTATTACGATCCCTAAATTTCTCATTTTCAGTAACATTCGATAAACAAAGCAATTCAAGAGCTGGCTGTTGCAACAAATAATGGTAAAATATAGGCTGCAGTTTTTTCAGATTTAGATGAACAGCAAAAATCGGATGAGACAGCAGTTGGAGACTTGGGATTTCATTATCTGATGCTAACTGTAACGCTTTTGCTACTGAGTTTGTCACAGAGACAAAAAAATTCACCTGAAATAGTGGAAGAAAGGAAAGGGACCAGCACTATAACTTGTGCTGTAGTTATATTCATTACACACACATTACAAACAGTAAAAAATGATGGACTAAAACACTAACAAACCCCCTCTTTAAACATGCACACTCAACTCCTCCACTGAGTGGTAAAATAACTAGACAAAATGTATAGTAAGCAACTTGTAGAGTCTATTAAAGTTATCTTTTGTAGTTGTGCCAACAGCATTTCATCATCCACATTATTCCATCATCTATCCAAACCTTCCAATTTCTAAATACTTCTATCGAGTATAAAAAATGATATTTATTGGATGCAACAATGTTTTGGAAAAAAGTCATACAGGTTTGGAACAACATAAGTGTGCTACCCCTTAACAGATATCTTGTTTCTACAAAATGTTTAAATATTGTAAGTATCCTTTGAACTGCTAATACAAATATATATTAAATTTAGCTCACAAAAACTAAAATACAATGGACAAAGTGGGCAATTTATAAATTCTTAGATAAAATATATCGGCTGCATCCAAAAGCTCTAAAATCCTGCCTTCAGAGGTAGCATTCCAAGGTGGGAAGGCATCAAGGCACATTTCAATCCAAATTCTGCTTTACTTCCTGTCTCTGAAGATACCTTATTCTGACTGAATTTTGAAGGCAGCATAGATATCCCTTTAGATATGCCTTTGATATCCCACAATCCTGTGCATTCCATTTCTGACAGCTGAGCCAATTAAATAAACATGGCAGCTTGAAGTGCTGCTGGGGTGTCATTTTGTGTGCAAAGATACTGTACATTTTTGACCAATGTTTTACGATTTTGATGGCATTTTTAGTGAGAAGTTAGAATTGTAGTAAGCAAATATCCTCTTAGTTATCACCAAAGCATGCACTGTACAAAAGTTCTTGCTTTCTTGAATTTTTTAGTTGAATCAAATTAACTTTTTTAGTCATAGCAACTTACATAAATCAAACTAATAACGTTAAGTTAAACTTTGTATAACTTAAAAATTTAGCTGAAACATGAGTAATGTATTGAAATAAGTTAAAGCAACATAAAAATATTTGTTGTAATTTTTTGTCATTCAGTTTTTTACAGTGTGGACGAGTTGTTAGACCGATAGCAAAGGTGCGTTCCTCAAGCAAGTGGGAGAGCAAAGTTGTTTCATCTAAATGAAAATTTTGTTTTTGAAAGTTTAAAAGACATATGCATCTGAAGTAAAATTAATTTTTTTTCAATGAGAAAGTTATGTATTGCTGTCAGAAAGTTATGTTTTGGTACGAGAAATTATGTTTTTAGCAGAAAGTAGCTAGTCAACAGAGACATGCATATTTAAGAGAAAAAAAGTAGTGGATGCTGAAATACTCAGAGCTCTTTAGTGTTTTGTAATTTTAATAGATTATCAGTATTGGAATGAACTTTACAAACATTTAAGAAAAGTCCTAGGGTATACCCTACTAGAGTTACTGTGTATGGGTTTAATTTTAATAAAATTATTCAATTACAAAATGTAAAAATAACTCCCTCTGTAGATCTACTGTTAAATAAACTGGCCAGTAAGTATAGATCAGCTGAATATGCATAGCTGAGTGCTATGTATTTTAAGAGATTTGTAGTGATTGACTTGTCCAATGCAAATTTTATCTTCATTTGCCAATTATGTTCCATGGCATTTAGAATGGTGCCTTAGAAGCCACCATCCTGTGTAGGTAACAGTGTGCATGCTCTAGTTCTCTAAAACCCAGCTTAAATCTGCCAATATGAATCCTAATGTCTTGAACCACGGCTATTGTTACACAGTCTCACCCCAGTTAATGATCCAAAAGCTTCTTTGCTTTTCTCAACCAAAGGTAAAGTCAGGATTTGATTTGTGGTGTGCGTCCGTTCAGCAACAACCCACAGCGAGCAGAGTCACGGGAGGTCATGAGATTCAGATTCTCCCAGCCTTAAACCCACCTTAAAATGGAGATATAGCGACTTATTATGCTCACCCAAATGCTTGCAGTCTTAAAAATAGCACAATGAAAAAGAGAGCTCCGTTCCCATCTCACGCCTCCCTTTTTATATATGTATGTGGCTGTAATTGTTTATTGTGGGATTCGACTATTTCCTGCCATTATTTATTTAGAGGAACGCTCAAGAAGAACATGTTTTTAAAGTCAAAGCAACGGCTTCAAACGGGGAGAAATAACACAAGAACAATATCCAAGAGTAAAACCGTTCCAGTGCTGATTTTGGCAGCCACGTGTCATTAGATCCAATGGCGGCGTCAATGAAAATGGAGTTGTATGTCAGTCTGCTTGGTGGACGAGGCTAAATCAAGCACAAATCTGAGACTAACTGCGCTGGAAAGGAAAGAAATGAACGTTTGAACGCATTTCTTTGAGGCGTAGACAAGATTGATGAACGGAAAGGCTTCTGTGGTCTTCGTCGGTTGTTATAAAACACAATTCTTAACACAAAAAAAAGATCAGAAGAGCAGATTCCACACACACTAGCTAGAAACATGATATCTTCACAAGCGAATCAGCTTTCAAATTCTACATTCTACAACTAACTGGCAGAAAAAGAAAGGAAAAAAGACATTTATGGGTTCATATTAGTCATCAGTGGTTTATGAGCTTGTGGCAACCCAGTTTAGAAATGCTTGAGAGGTTAAATGGATCTTAAAGCAGGAGGGAAGCTGCTTCATTCACGCCATGTGTCAGTGCTAGAGAGATATATGCATGTGCTCTATGTTCTATTGCTCAAGAGGAAACGGATTAAAAAACGGTTTGACAGGCATGAGCGGTAGCACCAATACGTCTTTTGCTTGTTGTGTAACAAGCCTGCTTTTATTCATTTTGCATAATCATAGAGTATTTAATCTGGCTTGAATAAGCAAATGTCTGAAAATAGATCTTCTTACCTCTGGCATTTCAGGTGTATCTAACCAGTCTGAAAAGATGGTTTCAAGTGTGATGCCCCGACTGAAAGAGAAAAATGATACGTTCAGTAATTATTGAAGTAGATCAAGGACTTTGGCTTTCCTTTCATGTGCTTTAAAAACATGAAAATCCTTCAAATTATAAGCAACCTTTACAAGACGTCTACATGAAATGTGCATAACTATCTGGGTTGGGCAAAGTTCAGAAATTAGGTTTTGGCTCGCTTTCAATTTATGAGCTGGCAGATGAATTGGATTGGCCACAGGATATTGAATTGGAACGGCAGGAATTATTGAATTGCAATTTTTTTTTAAATCACGA
The DNA here is from genome assembly GCA_903798115.1 of Danio jaintianensis. Classification (NCBI taxonomy): domain Eukaryota; kingdom Metazoa; phylum Chordata; class Actinopteri; order Cypriniformes; family Danionidae; genus Danio; species Danio jaintianensis. The sequence goes on along the minus strand of CAIGQV010017835.1, from coordinate 9,952,940 downwards.
AACTTTGATTTTTTATTTATTTGCTACTGATTTGTTCCCCTTTTTTCTTATGAAATGTACTAAACAGATATATTTTCTGAAAACTTGATAATAAAAATATTGATATTTGCCAAACAGTGCCATAAAATGCCCAAATGGCATTTGACACAATGTCCAAATGATACAAACATTGATATAAAAAATATAATTTGCTTTTAATTTACCCACCCTCAAGCATTTGTCTTTTCTCCATAAGTAGAGCATTAAAGAAGATTTTAAACCATTATACATTTTATTTTATTTTATTTAGATTTTGGTTAAAACCAACATATTTGATAATACATAAAATGCAAGTTAAAGGCAACTGTGGAGTCAAAAACACATGGTTGGTCTTTGCAAGAAACTGAAAATTATTTACAACATTCCCAGCTAACAAGTTTTGGTTCCCAAACATTCTGGAAAATTTCCCTGAGACTTCTTTTTAATGATTTTTTTTGTTTGTTTTGTTTTACAAAAATATAACATTAGTTTCTGCTTGTAGAATGTATTACTAACATTATTTTAACATTCTTTGAACTAAATTATGGTATATGTATTGGATATTACATATTACTTTTTAACTTAATATTTCTATTAATATTTCACTTTTTAATTAAAGGACTTTGTGTGATATTTTTCTTTTGCGAAATGTTCTGACTGGCTGCTGTCTTCCTGCTGTAACAGTCTATAAAACTCAGTTTAATCTGAATCTGTCCATTCTCCCTGATACCACTGTATGATCTTCATTTCCTCTTTCCTTTCCTGTTTCGTCCTGTTGCTCTTTTGGTTTCATGTAGTCTCCATTTTCTCGTTAAGGCCTACCCACTGGCTGATGATTGATTGAATTACATTAAACTGAAAGGTAAGGGCGTTCAATATTTGTGTCTGCTGCTCAGAAGTGTAAACATTGATGGCGGCACAACTCTGAAACGGCAGATTGATGTGGTGAAACAATCACAGATGGGCCTCCTCATGACAGATCAAAGACAAATCAATGCCTCCTACACCACCTCTCAGTTGAGGAAGTCCACGGCAGATCCTGTTAATGTGTGTCTGACTCCAATATCTGGATTTCTCCTTTTTCAACTTTACGTTCAATTTCGCTATTGAAGATTAACCTGCATTTTTGCCTTTGTCGGGCTAAAAAATGGACACCGAAATCCCATAGGGTTGAGAAGCTGAGCCATATATATGGTATAGGATTAGTTCTGAGCTGATTTGACTTAGGATAGTAAATTACTACCTAGCAACCAGCCCAGACACTCTAGCAACCAAACACAAACATGGTGGCAACCAACCACAACACCTTCATCAAGGTGACTGCAGTGTGGGTGGTGGATTTATGCAAAGGTATTATAGTTAGTAAAAATTCAACTAAAACCATACAACTAAAATCTGTTTTGTTACTTAAAAATGAACGATAACTGAAACAAACAAAAACTACGATATGTAAAAAATGCAGCTAGTTGCCAAGATTTGTTTTATTATTATTTTAATTTAAATTAAATGTACAATAAAAAGTCACGAATCTATATAATTAAATACACATAAAAAAATTAAAAACAAACCTTAATTATTATTATTATTTTAAATTAAATGGTCATAAATTTATTTAACTATATATATTTAAAAAAAAATTAAAAGCACACCTTAATTGATAAACCTGTAAAAAAATGTAACAAAAAAAATAAACTAAACATAAAAATCTAAAGTATTTAAAAAAAAAACTATAATAATAAATGAAAATAATTAAAAACTACAGTAGTTATTAATCTATACTAAAATAACACTGATTTATAGTGAATGTCTATTCCATTTTCTTCAATTTACAATTTACACTACTTTTACAATAGTATAAACTACCTAAAGTACGCTATAATATAACACAACAATATAACCACACTGTTGGTTTACATGTACAAATGTTTAGATTTCAGAAATAGACTGAAATTGTACATAGTGCAATATATAGCATTTTACTGAAAATGCTTCATTTTATTTCAACTATGGAAGTTAGCAAATAGGATGTTGAAATGACCATATTGAGGAAATTATCCAATTATCAGTGCTTACTAACTTTTTTTTCTATGCCGTTAATATGACATGTCTCTTACAAAAATCACCAAGGTAACCACCGTTTCCTCTAAAATACCAGCTGTTACTACAGTTATTTTTACCCTGTTATTGTGTTAGCAGCTATACTGTCATCACAATAACACATTGAACAAGGAGTCATTATGAAAGCTTGATGAACATATACGAAGTATTGAAACATATGTATATATTATCATAGTATCACAGTAATTCGCTAGTAATTTTCCAGAAACTATGTTGTGAATGTCAGGAGACTGAGTAATAGATGGAGCATTAATGCATCATGCTTTCAGAAGTGAAGTTATTAATTGGACTAATCATGACCAGAACTGTTTTTACATGCACTATTAAGTGTACTTCACAGGTTCTTTTGATTAGCATTCATGCTTCATTAAATCAGTCGCAGCATGCATTTGAGTGTTTTCTTGTCGAATGAAAAGTTTTTATTCTGCAACAACATGTCGAAGCACGACAGCCCTTTTATTTAGTAATCACAGTCCGGTGAGCTTAGTGATTTTCTCTGACACCGAGGGCTTTTCCGTCTCTGATGCTGAGATGGAAATTTCCATTCTTTTCCTTTGTCATCGCCTAAATGTGCTCAACTGCTGTGTCGAAGGGCCACAAGTGTTGGAGATGCACCGTTCTTGTCTGAGACAGTCCATTAGTTGATTATATGTGCTTTGGGTTTGTGTGTGTGTCTCTGTTTGCGTGTGTGTGTGTCTGGACGTTAACAAGATTGATTTGGAGTGAGTGCTGAATGACTTCAGTCACAGCCAGAGGAAACATACTTTAAGGGAAGAGAAGAAAAGCAAATCTGTGCCTTATTGTGATGAGGGCTGTGCACCAATCAGAGCTGAATTGAAAAAAAAAAAATGTAATTCAATTTCAGTGGATTATCAGTTTAAACTTGGAATTGAAATTTAAAGAAAAAAAACAACAACAAAAAAAACAGAAATTTTTAGTTATGCAAATCTACTTTTAATAATAATTAAATTCTAAACAACAATATAAATGTGTTTTCATTATGATTGTATAAACAGCTAATTACAGCAGACACAACATATTATGTATGTTAATATAATCTTTGTTCTTCTCATTATACTACATTATTGATGATGTTTTCCAGTATCAAACAATAAAAGTGCAATACAGCTTTTCTTTTCTCTTTCCCATACATTATGTTTATGTGTACTGTTTACGTTTTTGTTCTGATTAAAAACTAAATGCTGTTTCCAGCCAACAATCATTAATACAGATTCTTTTTTTTACTAATTTACTAATATTAACTTCAATAGAACAGCTCCGTTTCTCAATTTCCAAATCAAGGTGTAATGCACAGAAATTCTGAAAAATATCCAATTCTATCTAAATTCAAGTTGTTACTAACTATATTAATAATAACTCAGCAAGCTAGCATAAGACCTGACATTCATTTGGATCCTGCACTTCTATCGTTCACTGGCACATCAGAGCTACTCTAGACTTCTAACAGACCACAAAGCACAAAAATATTATGGAGGGTAAAGAAGACTCTTCATATTTCTTTTATATTATGCATCTTTGGGCAGTTTTAATGACAACATTATGTCAACACTTAAACAGTGAGACTAAAAGGAAAATAAATATTTGATAAAACGATGGGTAAGAAATGCAGTGGAAAACCTATTTGAGGTAGATCTGGGGATGAAAGATCCCTGCAGGGTCTGGTTTAGCTAAATACCTCTGAATCTACAAGCAAATTCCCCAGTACTAATAAAGATAATGGCAGAGCTACTAAAGAGTTCAGCGAGCCATTAAATAGCACGTGTTTTTCGACACTGTTCACTCATACCTGCTCATTGCTGGAAATGTGTCCAGAAGCATCTGCAGAAAATCCTACAGGAGACAGAATACAGTATGAATGTGCATGAACATCAAAGCTGCAAAGAGAGCATGCAATGTTTAAAAATACTGAAATATTAATATCTTGCTGTATTTCTCCAGTTTTGTACTAATAAAACACCTGCCAACGGAGTACAACAGTTTCGGAGTTCTGGAATATTTTTTATTTTTTTATTTACTATTTATGCTGTGATGCTGCACAACAATGATACATGGTTCTGTTGGAACCATCAGTTCACATTATTTAAACACATTTTGATAATTATGATTGGTAATGGAATTCCTGGTGCAAATATCTCTATAAATGACCAGTAAATATTGCCAAAATAATACTTTAGCTTCCACCCAGTCCCACGGAGAACTGCAAATAACTTAGTAGAGTCAACTTAAAATGATAAAATTTTATCCTTTAAATTTTAAATCCTTTATTTTGGCAGCCTTGAAGTTTTTGAAAACAATATTGTAATCATCTCCATGTAAACAACCCCAAAAATTAGATTTTGGAATAGGGGTAATAACAACTGGTAAAATATTATGACAATCCGTGATACATTTTTTTTATCATGCTTTCATTTTAGTGTCTAAATGCAAGGAATACACTTTATAGGTAAAAGGACAAAAAGAAAAATGACACATCATATCTTAACATCTGATGTTAATAGTCCACAACGTCATATGACCGGGTTTGCGTCTGGACATTTTATACAGATTTTAAGAAAAATGATGCATGATCATTTTACTGTAGTGGTGAATAAAATCTATTGTACATAATAACTGATCCAGTTACAAGAGGTGAATCAAATTTGGAAATCAATAAGACATGCACATAAACCAGAAATTACACAAATTTATCAAAAGCAATTTTATTTCTCATTTGGTGCATGGTGAGTGTTAAATTTGGACCATTCCAGCTGCAAATCTCAAATAAAGTCAAGTTTAAGCCTGTCACGAAATCTATTTTTTTGTTGTACGACATATTGCACCAAACTATTTTGCAATAAACAATATTATTGTCACATTTTAAGACCATTTTATGCCACTCGTTATATAATGCCAGAATGACAATATAATATCATCACAATGCAAGTACACTCTTCCAAAGAACACATAATATTTTATTCTTAAGAATATTTAATTATTGTCATTTTAACAATTTAATAACTAGGCATTGGAATCAGAATGTGATGCATATCGTAAATAATATTTAATGTATATAATAATATAATAATAATAAATGTTAACAAAAAAAAGTAAAGAGGTTGCAATATGAAAAGAGTAGCGATATGGTCAGACACCCACATGAAAATATACAAAATAATTACTAGTAAATACTTTAGTGTTTTTTAACCATACTGACACCTCCAACAGAAATAGAGAGGTTGTGCAATCAGCTAAAATGTTGCTAGAATTCAAATAGAATTCGATATATTGATTATTGTGACAGGCCTAGTAATGTTTCACGCCTTTAGGCAAATTATTACATAAAAAATAGATCAACTTAAACAAATTCCTTTAACTTGTTACACCTAAATGAATTTAACTTTTTCAACTTAATTAATTACTAAAAATGAAGAAAACTGTTTAGGTACAATAATGAATTAAGCTTTTTCAACTTCTAAAAACTCATAAAAACTTTTCAAAAATGTAATTAGTTTGTTTTAAACTTAAAGGTGCTGTATGTACGTTTTTGAAGCATAAATGTACCATCATCTAAAGCATAAAGATACCATAATTAAAAAAATCTGGCAACCTGAGTTTTTGTCAGAGGAGGAGGGGCTGGGTGAAAAAAAAAAACCTCTCTCCAAGGTTTTGAGTTTGGAGTGCAATATGTCAATCCTACATCCTGCACCTTTAACAATTTTAAATAATTTGTAATTTAACATTTTCACTTTTTTTTTTTACTTTCATTTTTTTACAAGCTGAAAGAATGAAACTGAAACTGAAACTAAACTAATTAACTAAAAAATTAACAGAACCCTCCAATGCAGGGCATGATCACCTGAGACAGAATGAGCTGCCCGTGGAATTTTCCAACAAACACTTTAAAGAAGTGCAGGAACTTCTCCTCGCCGACCTGATCAGCCAGAAACTTCAAGAGGAAATAGCCCTGGGAAAATAAGACAGAGAGCCAGATCTACACCAGCCAAATCTCCCAGATGTCCTAGAAGATGCTGCACTTTGAGCTTTCAAACGAACCTTCAGATAGTGCACCTGCATGAAGGGTTTTTCTGGGTTGAGAGCATGCTTCACAACTGACGCACCGGACCCGCTCACTTCCCCTGTGTTCTCTTTATTGGGCCTGTGTGCAAATATACAAACATATGCAAACACACACACAGCACATCAATCATACTGCGGTCTGATAAGGCAAAGTGCTGCATCTACAGGAATACACTTACATCAGCATACATTAGGAGCTGCTAACAGTTTGCTAAGTGTATAAACAATTGCATTCATGAAAGCATTATGTCCTTGATTGCTTCTCTGTCTAGAGCACCATAGATTACAGTAATGCTGTGTTTTTATGGCTCTTTGTTACATAAGTGCACATTTAGATCAGTGTATAATTCAAGTCACAAGACACAGGTCAGGAGCATTTTTTTAAAGTAAAGCTACATAAGCATGCTTTTACTTCTGTTATTATTGCTGTGTATTAGCTTCTACATAACGGTTCAAAGAAGTCAATATTGAGTATCTTTAGTCATAAAATTACAGGTTACATTTTGCCTATTTGCTTTGTCAGTGAAAACAGTTTCATCACAAGCCATCAGTATTATCAGAATCAGTACTACATGAATTCAATTTAAGTACCTACTGACATATTATGAGATTTTGGACAGAATGAATCAGTGTTTTTGAACAAATCGATTGAATTTCACGACACACTGATTGTGACTGCATCTGAATAAACATACTTCATACTGTAAGTTTGAATTTACAGTATTCATAAAACATTAGACGCTTTGAAAAGTTGCCAGGTATACCATTAATCCAACTTAATCCAGCTGGCAACTGCATTCAACAAATGAATTCCCCAAACAATTCTGTATAAACAAATCACAAAACTCAGTTAAAGAGGTAGGAGGCTTGACTAATTTGTGTTGCCAGAACTAGCTAAAAAAATAAGCTCATAAGAAACCAAAAACAAGAGCAAATACCACAACCTCTACTTTAACAAAGCAATAAACGTAATTGCATTATGAGAAAAGCACATAGAAAATACCACATAATAATGTGAACTTTAAGAGCACATGACGCAGCTATGAAGCAGCCTTTTAAACTTACAAAGCATTATGACTCTGCAGATGACAGATGTTTATTAAAGTTGTATTATAAACTTGGTCAAAAATAGATAATACAACACAGACATTAACACCATAGTATCAATCAAAATTATTCAGAACACTGTAAGCTGCACCTACTGTACCAACTAAATAAAGTGCTTAACAAAATCACAGACAAGTATTATAATAAGTGTACATGGCAAGATCGTGCTCTGTCAAGCAAATAAACATTAAGCATGTCACCTCTGTCGAAGGTGGTTTATTTAAAATTGCATAATGACATGGCATGATGACTATTTGGTTAATAATAGCAGCAACCATGAACTAACTTTAAAGTGTTTACAAGGCCAAAATAGTCTTAAAATATGGTTGTCACACCTTCAAATTGCTGAAATGAATGAGTACTAAAGTGAATTGACTAACATATTCAGTTCCAGTGCATGCACACACCTTTGAACTATAACCTGATCAGCCAATCTCAATAACAAATACAGACTCTCCTCTCCATATGCACCAGACATTTTATTATCAACACTCCACGTTTCTGGAAAAAAAAAAAAAACATCTTGCAATTCTTACTGTGCTTCACGCAGGTGAGTGGGCTTGACAAACCACCTCTAGGATACACACTATCCTCTCCGTACGATTGGAAGGGAAAGGATACATAAAAAACATAGTATTGTCATAGCATTTATATACTGCAACTCTCTGTAAGTCACTTGGTTTAAATTAACTAAATGTAACAGGCAAGACAATAATAAAACGAACTGGCAAATTTAGATAAAATATGAAAAGGGATTAGGAAACCTTTTATATATTTTTAAGCATTGTAAAGGTTATTTTATCACAACAGAGACTGATAAAGTGTTTCCTTCCTATGGCCAAAGGTACTGTAGCTTGCTGAAAACAAAAAAGAGCTTTGAGTGCTGGCCATCTCTGTGTGTGATGACAACCTCAGTTAAAAACTATTGATCTTCTTTGGGAGATTAACTGGTCTTGCCAATAAAAGGCTCTTGTAAAGATTTGGTCGATACTCAGGCGCCGCTAACACAGACAACAGCTATTTTTTTAGGGTGTTTTTTTTCTTGCAGACAAAGGGCCATGAAACTATACGTGTGCAGTGATTTTCTAGCCATCATAAACTGCTTTTGTTTGTTTCTTTGTGTCACAGATTTGATCGTGATAAACCACAGTGAGATTGATCACGCTCTAATGCTTTATCTCTGTTAGCATGTACCCTCAGTGCAGGTCTACGCAGTCAAATTCCACAGAGAAATAAAGCAAGATCTGGTAAGAGGGACAGATGCTTTCCCATATATGGAGATTGAGTGTAGATACAGTTTCTCTCTGATAGTTCCTACCAGCGAAGCTTATTCATGAAAAAACTGTGATAGATCCAGAAGAAAATGACAGTGGTGACTGCCTGTGCAAACTAGTCATTATAATCCTGAAGTGTTGCTATGTGGTTGCTAAGGTGTTATGGATGCATTTCTCTATAATATTCTGAGCCGTACATATGGATTCAGCCTCTTTCCAATGAAGTGTACAGGATTTTTCATTTCATTGTTCACCTCTGAAAATGTATTTTAATGTATATTATTGGTGTTAAATGCTTGAGTGTGCCTGGTTGATGAATTTTGCTGAATAAGGTGCCGATTTATTTATTTATTAGGGAAAGACGTAGCTAAAGTAGTTCCAGGGAGGTCTTGAGTGAATAACAGTCAACATCATTACGCCAAATAGTTAATTTTTATCTTACAGCCATTAAAAGAACAAAATTCTAAGGAATAATTAGGTCAATTGACAATGGGCCATTAAGTTATTATTAAAAAAGTTTAGGGGCTTACTCACACCAGGCTATCCAAACCGTGCCCGGGCGCGCTTCCCGGTTCATTTGACAAGTGTGAGTGCTCCGAATTGGGCCCAGGCGCGGTTCAGTTGGCCGGCCCTGGCCCGGTTGGAAGAGGTGTGCCAGAGCACGGTTCGGTTGGGCTTTGGCGCGGAACGCTTCTAGTGTGAGTGCAAAGCGCACATGCGGCAACACTTTTAACGGACTGTTTCATATGAATTTATTAATCATTCTTACTTTTCAATAAACTCGAACTGTCATAGTTTATTAAAGACGCAAACCCCTCGCTGCGCATCAGCTGCACCTTCAGCAAACCTCCTAAAATGTGCAGCACGATGACTTTTATGATAATTTATGACCATCAAAAGTTGTAGATCTGTTCAGCTGAATATTTGACTGCGTGTCACTGCATATCAAAAGACTTAATACAAAAAAAATGTTTTCATCAGTTTTTCTATTCTGGAAACTGATATCCTCATCCATTTAAATGCTCACTGCGGTGAATGGTGTCACCTGAAGTCATACACTGACTGGATGTCATGACAATAGCGTCACACAGGAAAACTAAATATCATCTTCAGTTTGGACCAATCGCCAAAACTTTTTGGGAAGTCCTGGTCAAGACTTCTATGTTTTGCCAAACATTTGCACATACATGTCTCTTCCATACAAATGCAAACACATGCAATACACACACACACACCTTCACATGGTCATAGAAATGCGTTGTCAGCAATGCTGTGATGATTTTTTTATATGAAAGTTTCGGACACAAATACAAGCTACATTTGAGGAATGATGACAGTTCTTGAAGCAAATAAACTTACAGTTTCATTATTACTAGACATTGGTTCTACTGAACACTGTTGAGAGACTCAAAGATTCCAGAATTTCACAGATACTTATCTCTAAAAACATCACTAAAAACTGAATTTGTCTGCTATCAATGAGTCAAGGCTCTGTTACTGGCTCTAAAATGAAATTTTGGAATGAATAAATAGTAACAGTGTCATTAGGTGAGATGGGTAAGAAATTAGTCCTATATACAAGGGAGTGTTTTAAAGACAAAACAGCTCTATTGAAAAAAAAAAGCACAGAAATTAGTACAACTAAATTAGTTTAAGTGGAAAACTTCAGTCCACTGAATTATGTAAGCAAAGAGTTATGAGAGCTAAGTCACTGCACCAGTGACTTTTTCCACAACGCAGCAAGGTACATTATTGCACAGCAATGAGTACATTATTGTTTTATAAAATGGTTACTATGACTATGGAAGTTAATTCAAAAAAGTAATTCATTATTAATTACTAATTACATCGTTAAAATGGCATTTAAATTACTTTGATAATTTCTTTGTCTAAAAAGCTATTAATGTTACTCATTAAGGAATTTAATTTAATTTTTTAAAATGTTAAAAATATGTATCAAAACACAAAACGTTTCAAAGTAATGACACCCCTCTTCATACATGCCATATATTGGCATTCATTTTCTACTAAATTCATAGATTTTTTTTAAGCTGTGCAAATGTCTGACAAATCTATCGTTCTGTAGATAATAAATCAAGTTATGCAAAATATCTGAAAAACAAAATGTATAACATGAATACAATTCTATTTTTATGTTATTATGCTTTATGAATTTAAGGTATATTTTCATGATCATATTTCTCACTCAATGAACTTTTTCTTAAGCATATGCAATTGTCTTGATAAATGTAACCTTCTTTAGATGAAAAAATTTATTGTTCTGCAAATATGTTTGTAGAACCAAGAAAATACAATTACTCTGCTTCTCTGAATTGATCTATATAGAACTGTTACATTTATGTGCAGTATTTAAGCATTTTAAGTAACTAATTACATTACCTAAAAATGAAAAATAATCCCTTACTTTACTTTTCTGTTGAAAACTAATTTAATTTAGTTTCTTTGTAACAACTACACCCAACACTGGTTACTACACAACATAAATATTGATGCCAAAATCAACAAATGCATTAATATGTTAATGTATGTATTGTCATATTTGATTGTTTTTTTATCAACAATCTACGGATTTAGATAAAACAACACGCTAACGTCAGCCAGGCGCTCTTCTCGAGATACAGCTAAAGGTCTAAAGGAGTTAAAATGGCAGCTACCTTCTTGTATTTGGGACATTCACTTGTGCTTGTACATTATTGATGCTTACATTTGGTTCCCCTCCAAAAATAAAGAGCAATGTCCCCCTCCCTTCCTCTCTCTTCCTCACTGTATGGGAGAGAGTGATAAGAGCGAGCTCCTTTAAAAGGCATGTATTATTCCTCCCGGTCACACTGGCTTTTGCATGTGTGTTTGTGGAAGTGCCCACAGCAGCCCAATGAAAAGGGTGACAGGTATTCAATCAAACACAATAGGCCTTCCTTTCTGGACGGATGCAGAGATGAACAAACAAATAAACAGATATTCTCGAGCGTCAAAAATCAATGAGTCTGACTAACGTCTCCCCTATGTCCACAATTTTTGTCTGACTGTCTTTTTCGCAATTGAAGGAACGTCTTTTGACAGTACAACTACAACAACTGTGCTTAAATACAGTTGAGTGGTAAGATATTGTGGAGGGAAAATGGAAAATTGTTAGAACGGTTTGTAGTCTAAAGCAGAAACAGCTATTACAGTTATGAGTATACTGTATGCAAGGAGGGCAACACTACAAAGGATAGTTCACCAAAAATGTACAAGAAAAAAAAAAAAAGTGTTAATTTACTTACTCTTATAATGCAAATGTGTAAATATGTTCAGTTTTCTGTACTAACTGATAATTTCACATTGCATGACCTCGGTGTATTGTTTTGGCTGTAGATGTTAGTTTGTCTCCCAAAGCGCTGATAGACTTTAACTTACATTTTATGAATTGCCAAGGACAATGGTTTTAGTAAAAAATAAAAAAATAAAATAAAATCTTGTTCTTAGTGAAGAAGAAGAAATTTTGTATATTTTTGGGTGAACTGTTCCTTTACGGCATCTATACACCAACATGAATGTTGAGTTAGTTAGTTAGTTAGTTAGTTAAATGTCTGTTTTTTTTGTCAACCTTTGTTATTTTGCTTAACCTGTAAAGATGTTTAAATTCAACTGTTTGTTTTGTCACTGCATTTGACCAGAAATGACCAGCTTGAACATTGAATTTAAATTTATTCAGCCTCTCTCTCTCTCTCTCTCTCTCTCTCTGTCTCTCTCTCACACACATACATACAGTCGTGGCCAAAGGTTTTGAGAATGACATAAATATTGGAAAATGGAAAAGTTGCTGCTTAAGTTTTTATAATAGCAATTTGCATATACTCCAGAATGTTATGAAGAGTGATCAGATGAATTGCATAGTCCTTCTTTGCCATGAAAATTAACTTAATCCTGAAAAAAACTTTCCACTGCATTTCATTGCTGTCATTAAAGGACCTGCTGAGATAATTTCAGTAATCGTCTTGTTAACTCAGGTGAGAATGTTGACCAGCACAAGGCTGGAGATCATTATGTCAGGCTGATTGGGTTAGAATGGCAGACTTGACATGTTAAAAGGAGGGTGATGCTTGAAATCATTGTTCTTCCATTGTTAACCATGGTGACCTGCAAAGAAACGCGTGCAGCCATCATTGCGTTGCATAAAAATGGCTTCACAGGCAAGGATATTGTGGCTACTAAGATTGCACCTAAATCAACAATTTATAGGATCATCAAGAACTTCAAGGAAAGAGGTTCAATTCTTGTTAAGAAGGCTTTAGGGCGTCCAAGAAAGTCCAGCAAGTGCCAGGATTGTCTCCTAAAGAGGATTCAGCTGCAGGATCGGAGTGCCACCAGCGCAGAGCTTGCTCAGGAATGGCAGCAGGCAGGTGTGAGCGCATCTGCACGCACAGTGTGGCAAAGACTTTTGGAAGATGGCTGGTGTCAAAAAGGGCAGCAAAGAAGCCACTTCTCTCCAAAAAAAACATCAGGGGCAGATTGATCTTCTGCAAAAAGTATGGCGAATGGACTGCTGAGGACTGGGGCAAAGTCATATTCTCAGATGAAGCCCCTTTCCGATTGTTTGGGGCATCTGGAAAAAGGCTTGTCCGGAGAAGAAAAGGTGAGCGCTACCATCAGTCCTGTGTCATGCCAACAGTAAAGCATCCTGAGACCATTCATGTGTGGGGTTGCTTCTCATCCAAGGGAGTGGGCTCACTCACAATTTTGCCCAAAAACACAGCCATGAATAAAGAATCAGAATCAGAATCGGTTTTTATTGCCAAGTGTGCTTACACACACAAGGAATTTGTTTTGGCTACAGAAGCTTCCAGTGTACATAAAGTGACAAGTGACAACACAAAATAAATATGAGGAAAAAAAAAAAAATAAAATAAAATAAAATACGACAAACATTAAACAGAGATGCAGTTAGACAATAGAGCTCTGGATGATGAATTGTTGTACAGATTTGTTATAAATATACAAGTTTTACAAGTTATAAGGTGCTGTGTACAAATGCGTAGGAGAAAGTATTGCATTGTATACTGTTATAAGGTGCTGTGTACAAATGCGTATGAAAAAGTATTGCATTGTATACTGTTATAAGGTGCTGTGTACAAATGCGTATGAAAAAGTATTGCACATGTTTATTGCACAGTAGGGGAATAATTAACTGTTCATGAGGTAGATGGCCTGAGGAAAGAAACTTTTCCTGTGTCTGGCTGTTTTTGTGCTCGGTGTTCTGTAGCGTCGGCCAGACGGTAACAGTTCAAACAGAAAGTGTGCTGGGTGTGAAGGGTCCAGAGTGATTTTGCGAGTCCTTTTACTCACTCTGGAAGAGTACAGTTCTTGAAGTGTAGGAAGGGTAGTGGCAGTGATTCGTTCAGCAGTCCGGACTATTCGCTGTAGCCTACGGAGGTCGGTTTTGGCAGCTGAGCCGAACCAGACGGTGATTGAAGTGCAGAGGATGGATTGGATGACAGCTGAGTAGAACTGTACGAGCAGCTCCTGTGGCAGGTTGAACTTCCTCAGCTGACGAAGGAAGTACAGTCTCTGCTGGGCTTTCTTCACAATAGAGTCTATGTGAATGTCCCACTTCAGATCCTGAGAGATGGTGGTGCCCAGGAACCTGAATGACTCTACTGCAGCCACAGTGCTGTTCATGATGGTGAGTGGGGGAAGTGCAGGGGGGTTTCTCCTAAAGTCCACTATCATCTCCACCGTTTTGAGCGTGTTCAGCTCAAGGTTGTTGCATCTGCACCATAGAGCCAGCCGCTCCACCTCCTGTCTGTATGCAGACTCATCACCGTTCCGGATGAGGCTGATAACAGTAGTGTCGTCAGCAAACTTCAAGAGTTTAATGGAGGGGTCTTTTGCAGTGCAGTCATTGGTATACAGGGAGAAGAGCAGTGGGGAGAGAACACATCCCTGGGGGGCACCGGTGCTGATGGTGCGGCTGTCGGATGTGATTTTGCCCATTCTGACTAGCTGTTGTCTGTCTGTCAGAAAGCTGGTGATCCATTGACAGACAGAGCTAGGAACAGAGAGCTGGGTCAGTTTGTACTCGAGCAATGATGGGACGATGGTGTTAAAGGCAGAACTGAAGTCCACGAACAGAATCCTTGCGTAGTTCCCTGGTTTGTCCAGATGTTGTAGGGTATAATGCAGTCCCATGTTGACTGCATCATCCACAGACCGGTTTGCTCTATAGGCAAACTGCAGGGGGTCCAGCAAAGGTCCAGTGATGTCCTTCAGATATGCTAACACCAGTCTTTCAAATGACTTCATGGCCACAGATGTTAAGGCAACAGGTCTGTAGTCATTGAGTCCTGTGATCTTTTGCTTCTTCTGGATTGGGATGATGGTGGAGCATTTGAAGCAGGATGGAACTTTGCGCTGTTCCAGTGATCTGTTGAAGATCTGTGAGAAAATGGGAGCCAGCTGGTCAGCGCAGGTTCTCAGACAGGCTGGTGAAACACCATCTGGGCCAGGTGCTTTCCTTCTCTTCTGCTTCCTGAAGATCTGACGCACATTATCCTCACTGATCTGAAGTGCAGGGGGGGGGAGAGAGATGGCTGGAGGTGTTGATGGCTGTGTAGAGAGATCGTCAGGGTGGGTGTGGGGTGTCTCAAATCTACAGTAGAACTTATTCAGCTCGTTTGCAAGTTGTTTATTGCCATCAATGCTGGGGGATGGTGTCTTGTAGTTTGTGATGTCTTTCAGGCCTTTCCACACTGATGCCGGGTCGTTGGCAGAAAACTGGTTTTCCAGCTTTCTGGCATAGCTCTTCTTAGCCACACCAATCTCCTTTGTCAGTGTGTTCCTTGCCTGATTGTACAAGACCCTGTCCCCACTCCTGTAGGCATCCTCTTTGGCCTGACGAAGCTGTCTAAGTTTTGGTGTGAACCATGGTTTATCATTGTTAAATGATAAGTAGGTCCTGGTAGGGATGCATAGCTCCTCACAGAAACTGATGTATGATGTTACGGTATCTGTGAGTTCGTCGAGGTCGGTGGCTGCAGCTTCAAAAACACTCCAGTCAGTGCATTCAAAACAGCCTTGTAAGGCCTGTTCTGTGTCGTTGGTCCATCTCTTAACAGTCCTTAATACTGGCTTAGTAGTTTTAAGTTTTTGTCTGTAAGTTGGTATAAGATGAACCAGGCAGTGGTCGGAGAGTCCTAGAGCTGCTCTAGCGACGGAACGATATGCATCCTTTATTGTGGTGTAGCAATGGTCCAAAATATTATTGTCTCTGGTGGGGCATGTAATGTGCTGTTTGAATTTAGGCATCTCATGTGTGAGTTTCGCCTGATTAAAGTCACCGAGAATGATAAAAACAGAGTCCGGGTGTTGTTGTTCTGTCTCTTTGATCAGATCAACCAGCTGTTGCAGTGCAGTACTCACGTGTGCTTGCGGTGGAATATAAACACCGATGAGAATGAACGAGGAAAACTCCCGCGGCGAGTAGAACGGCTTACAGTTAATGAAAAGCACTTCCACGTCAGGACAGCACATCTTCTTTAACACAGTTACATCCGTACACCACCTTCTGTTGATGTAAAAGCATGTCCCACCACCGCGCGTTTTGCCCGTTGACTCCGTATCACGGTCCGCTCTGTACAGCTGAAAGTCCGGTAGGTGTAACGCGCTGTCCGGAATGGCTTCGTTCAGCCAGGTTTCCGTGAAACACAGAGCAGCAGAGTTGGTAAAGTTCTTGTTTCTGCGTGCGAGCAGAAGTAGTTCATGGTAGAATGGTACCAAAACACCCTCCAACAGCAACTTCTTCCAACAATCCAACAACAGTTTGGTGAAGAACAATGCATTTTCCAGCACGATGGAGCACCGTGCCATAAGGCAAAAGTGATATGTAAGTGGCTCGGGGACCAAAACGTTGAAATTTTGGATCCATGGTCTGGAAACTTCCCAGATCTTAATCCCATTGAGAACTTGTGGTCAATCCTCAAGAGGTGGGTGGACAAACAAAAACCCACTAATTCTGACAAACTCCCAGAAGTGATTATGAAAGAATGGGTTGCTATCAGTCAGGATTTGGCCCAGAAGATGATTGAGAGCATGCCCAGTCGAATTGCAGAGGTCCTGAAAAAGAAGGGCCAACACTGCAAATACTGACTCTTTGCATAAATGTCATGTAATTGTCGATAAAAGCCTTTGAAACGTATGAAGTGCTTGTAATTATATTTCAGTACATCACAGAAACAACTGAAACAAAGATCTAAAAGCAGTTTAGCAGCAAACTTTGTGAAAACTAATATTTCTGTCATTCTCAAAACTTTTGGCCACGACTGTACGCACTGTACAGACAAATAATATGCAAAAAATTTGACAAAATGTTTGCATCAAACATTTACATAAGCAGTATATTTTTGCATTAATCACAGCAGTTTTAAAGTAAAATCTAATCGTAATAGTTTTATATTAGTTAGTTTTATAATAGTTTTAAAATATATTTAGAAAATAACATACCACCTACGCTACACCTTAACCTGAACGTAGAAACAAAATGTGCAATAATAATGCATTACTAAAGCAAGCATCCCATATTACCTTGTTTCTTACTGTAGGGTGAATTCAGATTGTTACACATTTCGCCATTGAGATGACCAAGGAAATGTGTAATGCTGTTGACAGTAGTACATTTGCTCTGAAGCTCTCCTGGTAAAGACCTACATAAGGATATACTGTATAGTGCAAATGTTAAAATGCTTAGTGCACTATAGTAAAAGTTTTTTGAGGGGATAAGTTTAAAGAATGGTAGAAAGAGTAGAAAGAAAGGAACACAAGTTATATATTTTTTCCCTGGTTTTCACTGCAGATGAAACAAACAGCAAACTGTCTGCATAATAAAAGTGACTGCATAATATTATTATATTTATTATTATTATATATTAAATTATAATATTATAAATATATAAATTATATATAAATTATATTATTTTATTAAAATTATTATTATTAAAATATGTTTTTTTTTAATTATATATAAAATATTATAAAATTAGGTGAACTTGACAGGACATCACACATAATGTTCTTGCATAATGAATTGCATGTCGACACATTTTGTAATCCAACTATATACAACTTTCTGTGGATGGAAGCTGATAACCGAATACGAATCCGGACATTGTCCAAACCATTTTGGAACTGCCTATTTTTACTTGCACAATATTTCTGGCCTAACATTTATGTATTTAGCAGACACATTTATCCAAAGTGAATTTACATTGCAATTCAAGTTATAAATTTGATTAGTCAACACATTTCCCTGGGAATTGAACTTGTGACCTTGTGCTGTAGCACAATGCCACGCTCTACTGTTTGATCTTTCAAATGCTCTGGATTTTAATGACATGTTTTCCTTGTCATAGCATCACTTACTAAATATTAAATATTAAACATGACAGTTCTGTGTTTTATTCCGAAGACAGGCATTTTTCCAGCCTGTCTGCACATTTTATCCCTGAGATTACAGTGGGTGTGGGCCCCTCAAAGCGGAGGATGGGCCAGATTCATGCTGTCAGGTGGATCTTCAAAACCTGCTGGTATTGTGACAGCTGAATTCCTGACAAGCACTATCACTCCATCACACATGCACACACACACACACTTTCTCATTCCTAAAAGTTAAGCCAGGCTAATCTACTCCTCTACACACCTACATAACCTTGTACTATACTGTGCTCTTCGTATGAGAACGTTACATTAAATCTCATATCAAACAATTCTCTTGCAATGATATGCTTGAAATTATTCTGTGCAGACTGAAATGTCACAACTATTTCAAGCACTCACTTCAATTAATCTGGAGCACATACCTGGAAATTTGATTGCATGCATATGCTGTATTACAATATATTGTATCCTGAAGAACATTAGTTGCATGATATATATCATTGCTTTAGCTTGAGGACACATATTTTACATGCAATTTTAAATCATGCACAGGAATGCATTAATATTGCCATAATCTTCATAGGATGTAAAATATGTAAATGTTTTAAAATGACAGGTTAAATAAGAAAAATAGTGTGATTTTGCTGCACAAAGGCTTTGTTGCATATTGTATAATTATTTGCAATAATATTGTGTGACGTGCTAGTACTGTATAGTTTGATTGGATGTATGAGATTGAACATAAAAAAAGCTTTCTCCTTAAAAACAAACAAAACATAGTAACACTTTAGTTTAAGTTATAATTCACACCATTTACTACTGGCTTATTACCTGCCTATAATTAGGATATTAACTGTATATTAGCATTTATAAAGTATGATCTTATTTTACATCCTTAATCCTGCTCAATACCTACAGTAAACCCAATTATTATTTTACTAACTATTAATTAATAAGCAGCTAATTAGTAGTTTATTGAGCTAAAAGTCTTAGTTAACAGCTTGAATTGTACATTAAAATAAAGTGTGACTCAAATAATGTATCAGGGAGCAGTCATTAAGATTTGCAATGTATTTTGCTCATCAAAGCTTAATTTATTTGTCCACAAAATGCAGTGAGAAGAACAATAATATTAAGCATTGTTTTGATATTTGAAAAATAATTGTTTTATATGAATACATTTGAAGAAGTAATTAATTCCTGCAATGGCAAAGCTGACATTTTTAACATAAAAGTAATTATTTGAAACAAAAACGAAAAAAAATAAAAATAAATCAGCATATCAGACTGATGGATGAAGTGAAATTAAAGACTAAAGTACTGATGCTCTGAATATATATTCCACCGGTAAATTGAAATCTGTTCAGATTCAGACTGCAGATACTGCCTTAATTCACAACAAACTTGTAACTGAGACACGCTTGTTTCAAAACTGCTATTAAAAGTGAACTTGAGGATCTACTGTGGACTTATTGTCCAGATGATGGATGAGTCCTTGCAAGAGGAGTAATGCGACTATGTGGACTTGAGATTGGCAGTTAGAGAAGGATGAAAGCAAAGAGAGAGACATACAGAGAGAGACACAGACATGGCCAATCATACCTGAGGACCTGCAGCTCTTCTTCAGAGTTCTGCAACTCATCACTCAATCTCCTCCAGCGCAGCAAAGCCTTTAACTGTCTCTGCTCCTCAGCCTCTCTACAGCCCAACTGAGAAAAACAGAAAAGGAGAACAAATAAAAAAAGCTGCAAAGGAATTAAAGTAAAGAACTTTACTATTAAGTAAAGTTTAATTTTAAGGAAAGGTGTGTTAATTCTGCACTACTATACCATCAAGTGAAAGTAACAATTGTTTTTAGGGAACATGGCCTGGTTGGATAAAAGCAGTTAAGCTAAGAAGTCCCTTAGTTATAAGGTTAAGGGTACTTAAAACTAATGGGTACTTAAAACTAAAAATAAAGGAATTTCTCCTTAATAAAATTTATGAACCAAAACAGCTTACTTAAGTCAACTTAAACTCTAAAAATATAGTATTATGTAAAATAAAACAATTGTTAAATTGTTCCAAACCAAGCGCAATATTATTTTATACAGAACTACAAAACGATAAAAAAAAAAAAAAGATTGTTTGCTGATTCACTCTAGGGGTAATTCCTCCGTGTTGCAAACGAGCATATACAACCATTTTAGGAGAATTTTTTATTATGCACATTATTATGCACATTTTTACAAGATTTCACAAGAAAGTTTGAAAAAAAGTGTCTCAGAAGAAGGCAGTTTATGGAGACTATTCCTGTTCATTTGAGCATCCTAAAACTTCACATTTATAATCTTCTTAGTCGCTGACATTATCTTCAGCAGGTAAAAACTCTAATGGCGGACGGCTGCTTCTCACTCAAGACTGTTTATGCTAATGAGGGAAAGATCATCACCAATGGGCGGGGCTTTCCCCTTTTGATAACATGTACAAAAGGAGAATGTCAATCAAAGTGTTTCTGCAGCCTGTTTTCATGAAGTGTTATTATAAATAGAATTAATACATTACTATTAGAGGCTGGCTATTCACACACTGCTGCGACACAACTGTGTTTAAACCTCTTATAAAAAGTGATTTTTGCATAATAAGTCCCCTTTAAATCAATGCACTTAATGGCACCTTTATTATAACTGATTTTAGCAAAGGCTGGCTTTGTGGTTTATTATGTTCTGTTTATTGTGAGACTATATGAGTAACTATAGCAACCACAGCTCCCTTTGCCATAAGTTGCCAGAATTTGCAGAGAAACGTTCAGTAAAAACACTTGACAGTTGACAGTTAAAAAGTTTGTTCAGTCAACTATCTTAATGGAATCCTTTGGTTTTTTTCGTCCTCAGTGATACAAATAGGCCCAGGTTTCCCCAAAAACTCTTCTGTTTGACACTGGAAATCATGTCATCAGTTAACCAGTGTCACTGACCTACTGACAGCAGTCTCTGCGTATAAAACAGGCATAAGAGAAAATCATTGAAAGCATCAATAAAATTATACACTTCAGCTTTAAATGCCACTTGTTGAAAAAAACGTATTGGAAACATTCCATTAGCACAACAATGGCTTTCAATCCAGAGCCAGCAAACACAGATTATAAATACATTGTGAATGAAGTGAAGTGCTGTGTTGATGTGGCGCACAATCGCACTCCACAAGCTCTAGTTTGTGACTCATTATTAGCTATCTTGGTCATTACAGGAGAAGAAGCCTTCCGGTTAATGCGGAAATTTCAATTTAATTTCAAACTCCTTTTATACTCTGACCAGTCAGCATGAGCTCTAATAGGTGTGTATCTGTAATGAATTTTAGTAAACACATCACATTGTTTTTTGGTGCTTTCTGCAGTTTGCAAGGTGAAAGCAAGAAAAAATGGATAGGAAATAACTAGGGATACACAGATAGAGTGCATAAAAACTGATTTCACAATGTATACATACAGATAAAGGAAACACCAGAACAAACAGGAAGCAGAACAGAATGAGCAGAGACTAAGGATGTCTGAAAATGGAGGTAATGTTATAAAACATAAAATGCATATGTCTTTGTAGCTGCTGTGAGTGAGCTGATAAGCGAAGCATGTGGATTGGATCAAGTGTGCATACAGACATCAGACGTCAATGGAAAGTTTGTAATTCTGTTAAAAATGTCAATAGAAAAAGAAAGTAAAACAGCAAAAAAGTAAAATGATGAACATATTAGCAGCGTTACTTGAAAGCAGGGAGAAAGAATGAGAACAGCTAAACCTAAATGTTAAAGATTAATACAAAATTGCGAGTTTGAAACAAACAGATATTATAGTGCCATGTTTAAAATTACCCACATTAAATAAAAACATTAAGCCTAGACACATTTTTAAATGCAAAAGTGAAATTAACAAAACAAATACCTCTTTCATTCGGAGTAAATCTAAATGGACATGTTTTGCTTGCTTAATATTGCTTTTGGAATATAAAACTTAGATTCCACAAAAATACTTTATGTGTAAACAAAATCATTCACTGGGATATGATTTATGTTTCATAAATGTGGTTTGCAGTATGGTTAAAATGTGGTTACTTTGCCGCTGAAGTGGAACATGTGCGTTGTGATATTAAATTAAACAAAACACATGACAGAGCTATATAATTTACAATAAAAGTAACAGAAGCTTACTTACAAGGCATTTTAACAGGGATAATTAAGTGTAAAAATGATTGAAGGAAATATTAGAGGGCGACGCGGTGGTGCAGTGGGTAGCACAATCGCCTCACAGCAAGAAGGTCGCTGGTTCGAGCCTCGGCTGGGTCAGTTAGCATTTCTGTGTGGAGTTTGCATGTTCTCCCCCTGTCCGCGTGGGTTTCCTCCGGATGCTCCGGTTTCCCCCACAAGTCCAAAGACATGCGGTACGGGTGAATTGGGTAGGCTAAATTGTCCGTAGTGTATGTGTGTAAATGAATGTGTATTGATGTTTCCCAGTGATGGGTTGCAGCTGGAAGGGCATCCGCTACGTAAAACATATGCTGGATAAGTTGGGGGTTCATTCCGCTGTGGCGACCCCAGATTAATAAAGGGACTAAGCCGAAAAGAAAATGAATGAATGAATATTAGAGAAAATGCCAAAGTAAGGTTTTCATATTTTGTTTTCGCACATGGATTCCAATCTAAAGGCCAATTTAGTCTTTTGCGTTGAGTTCACCTTCGCACAGTCACATACAATTTTCCATATCCTGATCTGTACCCTGATGCACACATCACAAAAAATTTTATTACATGCTGTGATGATGTGGAGTGCAACATCTGTGATTGGCCAGCTTGGTATCATTGATGGGTGTAGGCGGGGCCGAGAGCCGTGGGAGAGAATTGAGGCTGGTGGGAAGTGTTGAGTGTCACAGAGTATCTCTGGATGGATACTTTTGTTTTGTGTTTATTTTATAATTAAAATTGATGATTGTTTTCTGGTTCCTGAATTTTTCTTCTCTGAATAAGTGTAAATTTGAACTACTTCTACAGTAGCATCATTGCTTTTCTGGCATAAACTCAAAAACTGACGAAGAAACTCGACACAGTGAAACATAGAAACCCCACTGCCTACTAGCGTTTCGGAAGTGTTATAGCCAGAGCAGCACAGACTGAACACAGAATTATAAATGTGCAGGGTATGTGCCGTGGGCTATGCTGATCAATCGATGCAGAACTATAAATCAGTCTTAAGTTACAGACGTCATTTCCCATGGTTTTCATTCACTTGCTTACCAGTCATTAGTCGTAAAACTTTTTTATTCAATAGTACTCATGGGTCGCACTGACCACTTGTGATGTAGAGTGTTACGAAATAAAATGGAAAGGTTTAGATCAAATCTGAACAAAAGTGGTCAGCCGAGACACATTACTGTTGACACCTGGTAATAACATCTGTTCAAATGCATCTCGTATGACCACTAAAAAAACGCATGTTAATACCAGCAGGAAACAGGGCCTCAGACAAGCGCTCAAAAATTCAACCATATCATAATACCTTCTGAACGTGGCTCCAGAACACATCCTCTAAATAAGTAGCGAAGCCCTCGCTGATCCATTCTTCTGTCCAATCCCGTGCTCCAATGGCCAGCCCGAACCAGGAATGGGCAATTTCATGGCATAACCTTGCCCCACAGAGGTTCCTCTCACCCGTTAGCACACTTTGAGACAGGAACACAATATGTGGACTGGAAAACAAGAGAAATCACAGTTGACTGGTTTATTTTAGCATTTAAAAAAAAAAAAAAACTTTAAAAACAGACTAGGATTGGACGTCACAGTTGTATTTGGTCGACTAGCAAATCATTGGTTATAATTATACAGCGGGTGCTGCGAGCTCAGAGCTCTGCCTTCAGCTCTGATCTAGTTATAACATGTTATAAAACTCAGCCACCCTGAAAGAACATCAAAGTGTGAGATTTTCTCTCCCGTAGACAGACTGTCGTTAAGGAGGAGGAGCTCTCAGCCAAAATGAGGCCTGTTCGCTGCCAGTGGATTTCAGAGTAGCCACCCATGCCGCACCCTTCACCAAACAATCCCGGGTGCATTTGCTAATAGCAGGCAAATTACAAGACGTATAACCGCCGTCAGATGTTACTGTGAAAAATTTCCACTGTGAACGACAAGGGCATAAGATGGAAAAAATTTATACCATAAGATAAGGCTCTTTTTCTTTCACTTGAATAAGAAAAAAACACAACCTCAGGATTCGGGCTGCACATAAAACCAGATGAAATATTGTATTGTTTGCCTCCTCACTTAAAATTACCTCGAGTGACCTTTTCAACCAGATAGCCTTGTGGTTTCGTACAGCAAATGGGCTGTTATCGAGACCATGTTCCAAACAAAGTTCCTATGAGTCAGGATAAACAAACCCGTTTCTTTTGTGTCCTAAGGCTTCAGCTTGGCCTCATAATAGTTTTCAAATGTGACACATACCGCCATAGATAGCCGAGAGCGTTTTTCCTCCTCACAAAATGAACCTGATAAAATAATCTGAGAGCTTTATGAATGTCTTTTTACCTTTACAGCCAGACGTTCACCTTGCCTGGGTCTGGAAAGAGTTTTTTTTTCTTCCCCACTGTTGCTTTCTTTACACAATGACCACAGCAACCAGCAGGAAATCAATAAAAAAGGTTGGCCTTGACTCTTGAGTTGAAGGTGGCAGGCATGCCTTTCATTCACACTGTTATGGTTCCCTGAAGTCATCAATATGTTATTTTAGCAGGATTCTGTGTGCCCAAAGAGTTTTTCTAAAGTAGAGCTAAGAGACTTGGAAAAAAAGCTCAGTGTCTGGATATAGATGACAGAAAATACCCAGCATTGTTAAAGAGAAGTGTTAAACAACAGATGCTTGTTCTTTAAATGTGGACTCTGTCCAAATGCCAGAAAAGGGATTCTGCTACAGTTAGAGAACCTCACTACTACACATAGAACACTAGAGTCTGTTTACTGACCTGATCTGATGCATATTTCTCTCAAAATGGGAAAGTAGTTTCCCAATATGGCAAGCTCTAAGCTGACTGTACACAATTTCCAGGAAAATGGGGAACTGTTTTTTTTTTCTCCTGGTTGACCCAATACATGCTAAAATCACTACCGTATATATAGAATTATAGAACAACATATAGACAGAATGACAAATAAATAAAAATCATATAGACATACTCATAGTCAAAATGATAAATAGATAATGACAAATAGATATGCTCAATATCTCAATGTGGATGAAACGATAGGATGATGTATGGAATGGTGGAATGATTCACAGATAGAAAGAGCCATACACAAATGGATGGATGAATGGATGCAGTAATAAAATGATGGATGGATGGATGGATGGATGGATGGAGGAATGGATGGATGGATGAAATGTGAATGAAATGATGGATGATGGATGGAATGGTAGAAAGATTCATAGATAGAAAGAGCCATACACAAATGGATGGATGAATGGATGGAGTAATAAAATGATGGATGGATGGATGGATGGAGGAACGGATGGATGGATGGATGAAATGTGAATGAATTGATGAATGATGGATGGAATGGTAGAAGGATTCATAGATAAAAAGAGCCATCCACAAATGAATGGATGGATGGATGGGTGGATGAATGGAGTGTTAGAATGATGGATGAAATATGAATGAATTGATGGATGGGTGGATAGATGGATGGATGGATGGATGAATGGATGGACGGATAGAAGAAATATATAATACAATGGATGAATGGAATGAAAATGACTGGTAAATAAATGGATAGATGATGAATGGATGGAATGATAGAGTGACAGGTGGAAGAAAGCTAGAAGAATGGATGGATGGGAAACACATTCAGAGGCATAAACAGAACTACACATTTTCTTATATTGATGCCACACACACGCAAGCACATTTAACTAAATAAATGAATGCAAAAGTTGGAACTTAGAAGATATTTTACTATAAGACAGAGGAATCACACATTTTTATCCAAGAACAGGATATCATCACCTGCCTTGCAATTACCAGAGGAAGCGCTGAAAGTGTAATGTAATGTAATGTAATGGTTCACATTTCAAACAAAATCGTCTCCACTTCACTCCACATAACCGGGCATGTCAGATTTATGTAAAACTTAACAAATCATTCCACACATACATTAGTCCTCATGACTGTTATGTTTATTGTTCATATATTGTCTAATATATCTACACATACAAGATAGCAAGATAAATTTACTTGAGAAGCAACAAGGGACAGTCACGAACTTACTGAATGGAATGTTTGAAGACTATGTCCAACAAAACACGCGAAATATTTTTTGAAAGAAAAACACTTATTTCAAAATAAAGTGCAAGTCTTATAAAGTTTTACATATTTTAATGTATTTATTCCAAGGGGACTCTATCTGCTATAGATTGAATCCATTCTTTCCACTGATCAGACAAAACCAGAAGGCCAAAAGTGGTCAAACATGTAAATGAGATGAAGTAACCAATGACTACAGCACATGTGTTTCAACGGCTGTACTTTGGAGCTCTTTTGCAGTGTTGCTGAAAAAAAAAGATCTCATAAACAGCCTGCATCCTTCCTGTTGTGAACTGAAGGAAGGCCTCCAAGAACATTAAGCAACAGCAGTAATGCCTGAACATCATTTCAACTTGAACCTCCTATTGTTTTGACAACCAATAATGCACACCCATGAACCTAAGAAACAGCATTATACAACCGAGCATGTGATATTTAAGTTATTTTAGTGTGAAACCAAATTTGACTTAAAAGCTTCTGGCGAGTCAATAAGTGAATTTACATGCACTATAAAAAGTCAGATTTTAGTCGGACTAAAGTATTAACTTTTCTTTTTAAAACGTCATGTCAATGCTTTATTCTGAAATCATGCCATTTTTGCTTTTTGGTCAGACTAAATGACCTAGATAATGTGATGACACTCATTTTCATGTGATTTGTTTTGTGTGTTTATTAGATGTTTTAGCCAAGGTGTCTATATTTAGACATCTTTTAGACAAGGCTAAATTTGGTCTGTCAGTGAAAATCTAAGGTCTAACAATAGTCCAAAAATGTACTAGCCTTCAGATTGACAGGAATGAATGACTGCCTAATCTGTCTATATGACGGCTCTATTTTTGTATTATTGTTAGATGTCTATTAGATTTTCACTGACAACTCAAAATTTATCCTTGTTTTAGGAATGAAGTCCATGTTTAGATTTCTATCAGACATATATTAAACACACGCACACGCACGCACACACAAAAGATTGCTGGGTGTGAACATGTTATTGGAAATAAAATTGGCCTCGGCTGTAAATTTGAATATAGGGTTACATCCACACACCCGCAAACATAAAATGCTTCATTTCCACATTACAGTTTCACATTTTTTCAAAAAATTTCCTTGCCCATGATGAAAATTAAATCACAGCTGTGCAAAAAACTCCTTTAGAATGATCTGAGAGACTGCTTATGTCATACTTTAAGTCATTACTGCTAAAAGTAGATCTACAGGCAACTGAATCATAAATTTGTCACACTTGGCTTTTCTGTCTTGGCTTTATTTTTGTAAATAAATAATGGCATGGTGTGAGATGTCATGTAATGTTGTTTTGTCTTCCAAATGTTAAGAGCCATATTGTGTTTTATTATGTCATGATATGGAAAGCCATGAATTTCCAGTATGGTCTAAAACACAAATGTGATTATACTTCTGACAGTACAGCAAATGTGAGTAAATCATCTGCTGGTTTTGAAGGAATTTAACATAGAGATTGTACAAAGCAGCAATTGTATTTTACGAACACTGTAAAAGTAAAGAGAAGGCACAACAACAATGCCAATGAAGATACATGTATCATTAAATTACTAATTAAATTACATTAAATTACTAAACAAAATGATAAAATTTATTGAAAAAAAAATCATTTTAATTTAAAGTGCCATCAGAAAGCTTAGTTTTCATTGTACAATTTGCCATCAGAGTTTGTATTGAAGGACAAAACCCAAAGAAGATGTGTTTCAATTACATGTGGATTAATGTGGACGTAAGCTAGTAACTAGTAACATTTCCATAGTTTCTAGAACCTTCGCCAAAAGTAACTGCTTTTAAAGTCTGCAGGGGTTTTTTTTCATATTGTGAGGCAGTTCCTTGAGAAATGTTAAATGAGAAAACAGTGGGCGTGGCTTGTTTTTTCTACAGTGAGCTGATTGAATATAGTAAAGTTGGTATTTCATTAAGAAAGATCGGAAAAGGGTTACAAGAGAGTTATTACAACCTAACAGACACCTCCTCCTCACCGTTTGTGTTTGCTGTCATAACGGTAATCTGAGTAATTTAACTAAAAACAAACCGGAAGTGCATTTTCAGGTTTCAATTTTAGATTACAATGGCAAACATTTTTTTTCTTATTGACATGCACAGATGAATTGTTCACCACAAAACTAGGAATGTGAGCTAATAAAATCAATATGTTAGATTGGATTTCATGTGTACTTTAATGTGCTCGCACTGCAGCAACTAGGAATAATTTCAGTTATAGGAAATAAACCAACAACTTCTTCTGAGTGGGATCTAACCCATCACAATAGGAGTTCTTATAACTACCTGGTGCCAAAAGCCCATTTACAGTACATTTGATATGGTTCTCATAGAAACAGCCTCATGTTGTCATCCTGACATTACAAACACTAAAACATGTTGTGACTGCAACAGTAAATCTTCCATCATACAATGCACTTCAAACTGAAAAGCCGATAAAGTAAGAACTCCATCATACGGTGATAAGAAAAGCACTCAAGGGCATCAACCTCTAACAAATGCCTAGTTATGCCTGGGATCTCAGATCATTAACCACTAGGCAACGACCAACCCCCAATGAGAACTGTGTGCAATTTCAGACATTGAGGCATCTTTATGAGATGCCCCCCCCCCCCCCCTTCTCCTCAAAGTGGCTTGACTAATGTGCTGCCTGCGTTTATTCCTTCTCTTTGTCTCTTATTTAATTTCCCACTCTCCTCAGTCTGATTGCATGAGCTTATTATAGACCTGGAAGAACCATCGTAGAACATAACTGATCCACCACTGTGCCCTTTCTTCCTGGCTTTCAGGCTTTAACGGGTGGTATTTCTGTCTAGACTGTAGATTAGGTTGTAGGGCCGCAAAATGAGGTGTGATTCTCTCTGTAGGCCCGGTGGGGCTCGTTTTGCATGCCAGTCCTTTTTAGGGCAGATCACATGTGTCAAACATGAAATCCTGAGAATAAATACCAGCACACAGAGGCCGGTACTGTGGCCAGACTATCAGGATTTGTGGCGTGCGCTTCATGAAACAAAAACGCAGCCTGCTACAGTACAGATGACCACAACAATGCAATCCATATGCAGACGTTCTACCTACCATCCGAGTGGGAAATCTGGAAAAAAAAAAAAAGACCCTCGCTCGCATAGCTGCCGATGTTTATCGCGGAGTGCCTCATGGCACCATTTTAACTTGATTGCTCTACATTATCGTTTCAGAGGCTCACTGAAGAGCGTGCGTAAACAGAGCCGGAGGTGCTCATCAGCTCCAGAAAGACCATCCGGGCCGAGAAGCAGCAGCAGATGTTTATGCAAAGTGTACAGTGCACGAGGCTCCATTATGCGAGCTTCCTTCCAATGTTCAAAGTTATCATATGAGTGAAGTCATCGGTTGAGAATGCAGAATTCTGGCACGTGTGGAATGCAGGACATTGAAAAAAAAAAGACAAAATTAATTCCATGCCAGTTTACTTTCTCAATACGAAATGTTTGTCTTTGCAATAAGCAAAGCGATTCGGTTTGTCTTACCTAAGCCCAAGAAAGAGTATTAGTTTTGATCTTCCACAATTTGATACATTTTCAGTAGAAAATGTCCTCTTTTTAAACTGAGCTAATGTATACTATTCACACATTGACAAGGTTTCAGGGATTTGGAACCACAAGGGTGAGTAATTAATTTTCATTTTTGAGGAAACTAAACCCTTAACCCCTTAACATTTTTCTTATATAAATATGTTACTTTGCTATAAGAAACATATCAGATTACAGAAGTAAAACTCTTAATACAATTTACTAAAACTATAATGCAAATGCAAAACAAATGCCTTCTGGGAAGCAAATTCACACCAGTAGAACAGATGGTCTAAAATAAATGAGCCTTTCAACTTCATTGTACATTTGGTTATCAGAAGCACAGAAAGTAAATTCAATGCTCAAAAATGTTTATGGCTTAATTTATAGTGGTCATCAGCAAAAACACTGGTAAATAAAATACGATTAAATACAAAGTGTATGTGTTTTTTTGTCACACTTCAATGCTCGCTATTAACAAACAATTAACTATGAGTTTTGCCTCAATAAACACCTATGTTGCTACTTATTAATAGTATAAAGGTTTAGTGGTCAGGTAGGATTAAGAATGTAGAATAAGATCATGCAGAATATGTGCTTTTTAAGTGCTAACAGTAAATATCTTATTATAAGCAAGTAATAAGCAACTAGTTAATAGTGAGAGTTGATAATGAAACTAAAATCTTACCATTTTATTTGAAGTGATATTTTGTTACCACATTAAATCATTTAAGTATATGCTCGAATGTGTAGAGTGACAACAGTCTAAAAAACTATTATATAACTTTCACTGGTTAACCACAAATGTCAGCATCTCTTGCTTCTTAGAGTATTTTGCGTATATCTCTCTGGGTTTTTACCCTGCCTCCACGGGTAGGGCGATTAGCTCAGACCCAGCAATAACACTCTGCTACAGACTTCTAAAGATTCTTTGTGCTTAGATTTGTTATATTTGTGTCTGGTCGGAGGTCTGGGGGAAGAAAGGCAGCTTTCTTGGTTCTGAGAATCAGATTAAACGCAATGGCAGGCGTTATTACGGTGTCATCGAGTGATTCAGTATACACATAGCAGGGACATCTGCCCAGTCTTTGAATGGGATCATCCATTTTGGATTTTTGTGTGGTAGATGCTCCTCATGGGATGCTGGCTAATGGCTCCCCACCTCACACTTTGCTCTAGTTTACCAGCCTCTACTGCCACTCCTACTGCCTTAAATCAGCCCCAGGGCCAAATAAACTCTCTCTCTCGCCGTACCGATTTGATTCATTTAGACGCACATTCTGTCCCACACAGCAATATCCATTTGTTTTCTTACATGGCTCTCCATTGGAGAATATGAGTCTTGTCTGAAACTGCATACACTGTTTTATTGAGGTCTTTCCATCAATGAAGATGTGGCAGATAAAAAAAAGGTATGAGTAAGGCTGGATTTCTAAAAAGCGAAAAAAGTACAAGATAATTCAATGGCCTCTTTTCGGGAATTAATAGTCTTGAAAGATAAAATAATGCAAAAAGCGTTTTTTATTATTGTAGAAAAACCACATGCATTTCAGCATCCTCTACTTTTTCCTCACTCCTTTGAATATGCATGTATATTCTTTCAATGCATATGCTTTCAAACTTTTAAAAACAACATTTTCACTGCGGTGAAAAAAGTTTTTTCTCCGTCCTGACTGACAAAGTGTGGTATATGCCCTTGAGGGTGGTCCATAACTCTTACTACTGTATAGGCTATACTGTAAAAATTTAGTGCAGTCTTAAATAAACGGTCAGAATGAGCGCTATGGCCATTCTAGTAGTTCAGAGTTTCGATATTAATAACAATGTTGCAAATTCCTTGACATGAAACAAAAAGTAAAAATCCTGTATTACCCTTCAGTAGTCAGGTATTTAGACCCTTTTACAAACATGATGTGAAAAAAAGCTAAACAAATTAAACAAAAAGCAAATTCACACCAGTACAAAAGATTGTCTATGGCTCAGAGAATATGAATCAGGTCTGAAAACTGTAGCAACAGGCTCCATCCAGTTTTTTGGGCTATTTCCATAAACAAAGATGTGGCAGGTTAAAATAGCTATGACTAAGGCTAGAAAGATTTCTGTAAAAGAGGTTAACTAGGAGCCCGATAAAACACGGAAGCACAGACCTCTGATAGCAACTCTGGAATGCAGTACTAATAACAACCTGCTGGCTAAATCGGATGCTGCTTATTTACATATAAAGAAAAACCAATGGTGCACATTTAGATCCAGACGGGGAGATCAGGAAAGTAGAAAAGCACCTAATGAAGTCAAAACAGCCAAATAGAGACAAAAACCATAGAGTAGAAGTATGTCCACCTTTTAAACATACTTCCCTGTTCTCCAGGTGCAGGCATGCTCTGAATTCTTTTGCTCACAGTGGCTTTTTTCGCTTGCACAGCCAAAGGAGGGACAGAAAAACCTCTCTCAGGCAGAGGAAAAACATCTCATCCTTGACAATTTGATTAACAGCTGTCTTTCGTGCCAAAGTCCCCCTGGTCTGAAAGACGCTCTCTGTCACACACTTCTTAGGTTACTCAGCAATCAGAGAGGAGTGAAACAAGAAAGTGAAGTGCATGAGAGAGAGAGAGAGAAGAGAGGGAGCAGAGAAGAGAGAGCAAGAGAAAGGGCTATTTAAGCGGTGTTATCTCAGCCTTTCAAGCTCTTTGGCTAGTCCAGCACATTCCAAGAGCTTCACATCCGTCGTCCACATTACGCTCCACACCCATGGGACTCCACTTTCCTTTCCCCATATGGTCATTTAAAGGCTGAAGAAAGAGCACGTCAGCAAAAAACAAAATGAGCGTGGTTAGGTATTACCTGTGCATTAACTACTAAAAACCTTAAATCAATTTGTAAAAAACAAAAACAATAACATAAACCTGAAAGAGAGTACCTGTTTACCTGGTGTTTAGGGCTGGGTGATTAATTGAAACGAAATCGAAATCACAATTAAGCAAAGGCTGCAATTTTCATGCACATCTTTTCAGGGAAGCACGGTTGTGTGATCAGTAGTAAATCTCTATCTGAACGCCAAAGGGCGCTCTCATGTGGAAACTCTGAATACATTGAAGAAGAAACCCAGGATATACCTATTTGGTTGTTGAATAAACAGAAGATTTACCTGCTTTCATTAAATCAATGTGAATAATAAACACGCAACTATAGAATCATCTCACAGAAGGATTTATTTCAAACACTCGACTGTTTCAAACACTCATAGTTATAAAAGGAGTTTGGAGTAAAAACATATTAAATGTGCATTTCCATCAATCCAATAACAAGTGGATGAATAATAAATAATGAAGTAATATTTAAAAAATAAATGAAAAAAAAACAACAACTAAAAACTAAATAAATCCTTGAAATCCATCAGTAATCCATCCTTGTTGTTTATAGTTATAGATTTAAGTTTTACTTTAAAAAAAATTAGTGTTTGACTAAAAATATTTTCTTAAAAAGAAGCTGTCATGCAGCACTCAAGAATTGATTTCTTTGTTGTGTTTTTTTTTTTGTGTATAAAATCATTGTTATTTTGTTACATTGTAAAAGCGCTATAGAAATAAAGATGAATTGAACTGAATTTTAATAACCTTAACAACCTTTTAAAATGTCTGATCCCTTTAAAAAGTATTATTATTTTACTCATAAAGGAACCGAGTTTAATTACTTTCACTACTTTACGTTTACTACAGTTCACCCAAAAAGTGAAAATGTACTCCTCATTTATTCATACTGATATGGTTCCAATTTCCAAAACTTTATGAATTTCCTTTTTTATTGAACATAAGATATTTAAAAGAAAATATTTTATAAAAAATAGCCATTGACATCCTAAAAAGAGAAAAAGTCAATGGCTACCAGTTTCCAACATTCTTCAGTATACCTTCTTTTGTGTTCAGCAGAAGAAAGAAAATCTTTAAGTTTAGAGTGAGTAAATGACAACCGAATTTTTGGGTGAACTATCCCTCTAAATAAATTTAAAGACATTAAAGTCTACAGTATACTGTACATGTTAAAAATGCATAAACACTGCATAAGACATATAGATATATTTCATCGTTTTTCACTGCTTTAACCTTTTCTCAGTATTTTTAACTGAAAAAGTTGTTTCCACCATTTTTTAGAGAACAGTATGTAAATTGTGCAGTTGTAGATTGAAAGATCAGAAAAAGCCTATTCATACATCACAGACCCTCTCTCATCTGAAAAGTGGATGCATGTGATTAATTTAAACACTAGGTGTAAATGCAATGCCTTTCCCTCGTCGACTTTTGATCCAATTGACAAAAACGCATTTTAATACCAGAAATTAAGATGCATCTAAAAAAAATCAGGCCCAGCATCTCGGATTACAAAACTGAAGCAACACTGAAAAGTGCCACGATTTCACTGCTTGGGACATACATGTGTGGCCCAATCAGTATATCTAATCAGACCTTCCCTCTCAGTAGGAAAAACACATAATACTTGAATAGGCCCAAACCAATTTCAACAACCAAAGGCAGAGGCAGGCTGATTATAATGAGAGCATTTCATGCGGCCCCAAACTCGCAGATATTAAAATGTGAGCCTACATTTAAATAATGTTTTCGCTTTTTCATTACCCTCGGTCCACATAATGCCTGTGTTATTCAGAACTCCAAAATCCAATAATTTATTTCATGGTGCTGTAATCTAACACACTCTGGTGAGTCAGAACGTAAGAAGGATGATTAATTCTCCCTTAAACATTTTGAAACCCAAATTTGCTGTATGTGGGTGGTGTGCATTTCTGAGGGGGGAAGAAAACCGCGTATTGTTAATCTTTGAAGAGTTTACATAATCATAACCGCGGTGAATAGCAAAATCATTTTAAAGCAGATTTATCCTACTCTGCGCACTAAATGTACTAAAAAAGAATGTGCGAGTGCAGTAACCTCTGATTAACCTTGAATATCCCTACCTTAAGCAGCTCTTGAACAGCTAACGTAGCACCTCAGGGAAACAGACCCAGATTTCTTCTTTATTCCTTCTGCGCAATTGCTGACTACCTGTTCAGGTGCTGAAATATGAAGAGTAGGTTGCCCACAGGCTCAAGGTCTGCAGCTTTCTGGGTAAAAAGCACCACCTGCTCTTTTCTTTGAACAAATAAAGTCAATCTGAAAAGCATTTTTGCCCCCAAAGCCGCTCAAATCCAAATGAAGCACATAATTCACTCATTTACTGTACTGTAGGGTGACATTTATGCAACAGTCTAAACTTTTTAAAATTTTTCGGCTTTAGCATTTGCGGCATAATGTTGATTGCCATCATAAATCATTTTAAAGTGTTGTGCATTTCCAAAGGTTAGCTAGCAACCGCTTCAAAATAAAATCCCACATATTGTGCAGACACACAGCATCTATCTAAACAATAATGCACATATTGTTTAACTACACTGCAGCAAAATCTAATTAACAAAGAAACGTGCAAAACCCAAAGACAAATGAAATGCAAGTCAAATTCATTTTTGGCAGTAATCAACTTTACAACATCAACATCTCATGTTAATTGAAGTAAAATTGCATTGAACTCATATTATTCCTTTAAACTGTGAGAAGTAAGTGAGATTTTTGTAGGCATGCTTCTGCATTTCTCCCCCTACTTGCTCTTAAAATCACTCCAGCTCATCGACTGCCGGTCCAGACCGGTTCAGAGTTCAGACGCCGCTATATAAGGTCAAATGCTAGTCTCAGAAGCAGAGTAATTGCTAAGTAATTGACCAAGATGAGTTATTTATACAGCACAAAAGTACACAAAAAGCACTTCAAGTGAGTTGGCAATTGCTCGTGAGAATGTCTGAATGCATAATACTGAGTAGGAGCGTCCTAGAATTCTTTTAACCTGCCTCTTAGCTAATTATTTATATATTATTTATTTATTTATATAGACATATTTGCATGTCTCCCAAATGCACTACTGGTGGTGTGCTTGTCTTACCGTACACCAACAATCCAGTGATGACTTTGGCAGCTACAACAATTGAACTTTGGATTCTACATAAAAGACATCGTTAAGACTATTACCCACCTACTGTCACTAAACACCCTACATCACCGACATAACGTGGGACAACACAATGAACTTGGTTTTCTCTCAGCTCAGTCTCGCCCGAAAGCAGCCAATGCCCATATTTGCACATCTGGCACATGAAGTATTCCAACTATGTCCTGCTGTGGCATAAAAGAGGTGTTAGGGGACAGAAAGTGACTGCCTTCAAAGTTGAGGAAAGTGCTGTGCCCTTCCTCTAAAGATCTGAAGATACGAGCATTTCGTATTTACGTCATCACCTCAAGACCTAGAATCAACCCTACGTGATCGGTCAGCAATACACAGGATGGAAGTGTGATGATGAACCATGCAGAAATATTTCCTCAAGCTTCAAAAAGCTTGTCATCAGACTCTAGGACTTCGTGAATCAGATTTCGAGGAATCGCGCCAAGAATAACGTCCCGGTGGAATTGCTGTTTTTGTGCGCTGGGACAGCAGTCATTCGGGTATTTGGGAGGAAGCACAGTGCACACTATCAGGCCTGGCCTTTCTTGACTTCTTAATCTCTACTTCCTGCCCTCCAGAGAACCACCAGCAGCACTGCTGCTACGTCCAAAGCTCCAGCTGCAAATGAACAAGCATGATATAAAAGCAGATACTGGCTTGGCCCCAAGGATTTGGGCCCACATACTTCCCAATTTTCAGATTAAAAAACTCCTGTCTCTGAAGTGGTTCCAGGAGTGAACGGCTTTTGTTGCTGGGAATAATCCAGACTTCCTCTCCCACATCCTGGGGGATCTGCATCTCAAAGTGCCCTCCTGTTGGCCCCAAATGTACAAAGATCGCTCTTTTTTGCTCTGATTTGGGCTTTAGGAAAGGCCTAGAGGACTGTACCATTCCCAAGAGAAGGGGTGGACGCCTGTCTCCCTCTGTGACCCGTATGGGTGAAGGATAGTGAGGATAGGTCTCTGTTTCACACACAAGACACATTTCTATCATGCATTGGCAGTTTTTTGCAGGAAGACTAATAAAACCAAGCTGTAATAATCGCTCAGGCAACTAAACACTCTCCTGACTGAAAAAAAGCCTGCATTGCTGAGCTTAACATTAGCTCAGGCAGAAAGGGAGTACCTAATTCAGGAAAAGAAAAACAGAGGAGTGACCGCTGTTAAGATGCATGCCCAGTTCTAATTAGTATGTGACATTTTCTCTCGGTGAATGGCTGGAACCTGCATGGGGCTCCGGGTAATGACCTCATATCCTGTGGAATACTTATTCCTGGATAGGGAGATGTTGGGAAATACAGGAAGACTTGTGGTCATACTGGGTAAGTTTACTTACATTGTGGCCAAATTACCTTCTTACTAGTGTTTGCTTACATCCAAAGCAGTTGCTTTGCTGGAAATTGCTGTCAATTCTAGCTAAGAACAGGTTTACAGAAAACATAAAGCTTGGTATACTATAAACATAAATAAAATGCAGCGCATGCACTTCATTTAGCATTTCCTAAGCAATGACCTTCCTGAGCAGTGTAAGGAAAATGAGTTTCACTGTAGCCATTTAAACAGTTCCAACAGGTTCTCAACACCCAAACCACCCAGACTACAAAACAAACAGTGCGGTTGGCCAAAGAGAGCATTTAAATCAGTCAATTCATAAAAACCGTAGCATCCTGGAGGGCAATGCACAAGGACCAAAAGGGAATCAATGGGAAAAGCTGCCAAGCGATGACTTGATGCGAGTGTTTCACTCCTGAAACCACTGCTTTACATGCCAAATAAAATGAATTAGTGTTTTAGCTTACAGTTGCCGATGAGATGTTGATACATATTCATATGCAGCTTTTACTAAGCCAGAGTGAGTAAAAACTGGCAAAAAAATGTGTATAAGTTTTTAAAAAGTAAAAAAAATTAAAAATTATTATTTAACCATCTTCATTTTGTTCCTGTTTGATTTTTGACTTTGCTCCAAAACACACAAACTATCCCACACACACGCACGCACGCACGCACGCACGCACGCACGCACACACAGACAGACAGACAGACACACACAAAATATCCTCATACCTGCTCTCCAAATTAATACAATGCACCAAAAAGCTTTAAAAGTCTTGGAATAAAGTAAGCAATTTTAATGGACCACCATTATGATTTATGGTATATTTTTTAAAGCTTAAAAAATTCCACTTGCCATTAAAACATTTGCATTTCAAGGAAAGTGAAGTCAAATAAGGGCTAAAATGAATCAGCTCAATTCAGCGTCTACACATTATTTATAAAAGCTGCACACTACAGAAATTCAAAATCAATCAAAGTATTATTATTCAAGAACCACATTTAAGAGGAATGCTGCAATTACCTGGCCATGCCCAGACTGGAAAACCCTGAGGGAACAATGAGCACATCTAGACGCGGGAATGGATGGACACCAAGAACAAAGTGGGCCGCAGTCAGACAAAGGGGCAGCAAAGGTAAAACCATGTCCTGTGCCTTCTGCAAGTGGCAGGACGGGGCAAACACTCGGTGAGGAATAACAGGCTGTACTTTAGCAGTGCCAACCATAAAGCGACAGGGATAATCCATGTGGGAACAAACGTATTCCTGATCACCACTGTCTAAAGGAAGACTGTAAAACATAGAAATATGCATGGTAAAGAAGAAAACACTGGAAACAACAAGACATTTGGAGATTTGCCAAAATGAAATAATTAATTATGCTAAAGATGTCAAATAACTTAAAAGCAGATAATCTCTTCTAGATATATAAGTCATATGAACATACCTGAGTTTGTCATCCACAAAGTTGGTCACTTTTACTCCAGCCTCTAGCCATTTTCCTACTGCTATAGTAAAGGTAGAGGCTGGCATTGGCAATGTAACATAATAATCCCACTGCTGAAAACCTGAAAAGTGTAGAGAAAAGGTTTCAGTGTTTTCCATAATAAAATTCGTGCATTCAATTACACATGCATGATTGTTAAGTGCTGACTAAGGGTTTTGACTGCACCTGTCTCTGCAGGCTCTGGAAAAGCTTGATTTTCACCACTCATTAGAACAGTGAAATCACACGGAGCCCTCACACACGCTTGCCACGTTGACATGGCAACAGGTGGCTCCTGGCATGGGAAGAGGGCTCTGTTGTTAATGGGTGAGCCCATGGTATAAACACAGCATCTGGAAAAATAAACAGCAAACAGCATGTACTGGATATTGTGGTGTGGGTATGAATGGGTGGAAATCTAGAACCTACTTCATTTGAAACTACTCTTAAAAAAACTATAATCAAAGTTTTACTTTGATTATAGTAATCAAAGTTTTTAACCCCCCCCGCAGAACTATATTGGCCATAATTATGGTCAGAAATGTTTGAAGACAAAAATAATGAGAAAACATTTTCTTGGGTTGCGCATCATTGGATTTATGAATGAATCATTGATGAAGTGAATCAAAAACATATAGTACTGTAATGTAATCTTAATTCCAAATAACTCCTAAACAATTCATATTAATTCATTACTTATAAGACCGATGAACTTGAGGCTTGAACTGATGAGTTAAGGCTTCTTCACACCTAAAATGAAGACTACTGTATACCATCATACACGGTTTAGCTATATGCTGCAGTTAGGCATGGAAGCAATTCCAGTGATATTAATTCTCTGTATCTTTTATTTTACTTATGGTGTGCACTTCATTATTCTGACAGAATTGTTTTTTAAATCTATATGCTTATTGTCCCAAATTTAATGGAGCTTTCTGCCTAAATAGGGTAGTCTTGGCTACAGTTCACTTCTGATATGAAAGCAATCATACTAAATCACGGAAGTGAATCGCTATTCATTATGTATAAATTAGTCAAAACGAGTATTTAAATTTGTTTACTCACTTGTTTTCCTGACAAGCATGACCGTCATGCTACATGTACATGCAAATATAATTTATCTGCCTGAACCTTTGCAATCCATTTGCAAACATTTTTGACAAATGAGCACATGTGCCATTCTCTGCTGGCGTTTTGAAAACAAACTAAATGTTCATAAATCAAAGTACAAATATGAGGCCCTTATTAAGTATTTCCAATAATCGAATAGTATATTTAATTTCAATTTTTAGCAATAATTCACATATGCATAATCACATTATTTTCTTTTAAAGTCCCTTTTTAATTTACATTATTAGCTGATGGTGCAAAATAAATGTTGGTCTCACTTTATATTAAGTGGCCTTAGCTACTATGTACTTATGTTAAAATTTATAATTTGGTACAATGCACTTATTGTGTACACATATTTTTACATTAAACTTACATATTGTTTAAATATCTGCAATTAATTACATCTGTATTCAATTTCTGCATTTACATTTATAATTACCCTGTTGACTCAAGCCTGTCCCTAACCATACCTTCATCACAAGTCAATACCACCGTAAGTGTTGTACAAGCAATATTAACACAATAAGTACATTGCAATTATTATTTGATGAAAGTACCTAATAGTTAAGGCTACTTAACTGGGACCAACTGTAGATGTTAACTAATAAACAATAATTGTCCAAATGAATCACGAAATCTGGTCATACTTTATTTAATATACAATTAACACTATTAATAAACCATTAACCAAGACTTTCAGCTTAATAAATAACTAATTTACTGTGTAATAATAGTTAGCGAGGTAGTAGTTGGATTTATGCATTGGGTAAGATTAGGGATGTAAAATAAGATCAGATAATGCTTTATAAGTGCTAATAAACAGCTAATATCTTAATAATAAGCAGGTAATAAGCCAGTAGTAAATGGTGTAAATTGTTACTTAAACTAAAGTATTACCAGAAATCAAGTTAGTTTGTGGTGGATGCAAACATCCAAAAATACTTCATACCTGCCATCCTGGTCTTTAGTCCACCTTACAGAACCACCCGTGGGCTTAGTTTCATACCAGATTCTGACAGCACATGGGAAATCATGAGGTGTGCGAACCCCCTTTTTCCTAATCTGAAGACTCCAGCGGTCCATGTGGAACTGTAGAGGTTGTGTATTTACGATGTTGGATGAACGGCTGCACTGAAGGTAAAGCTCATGTTGTTTTCTCCAGCAGGAAGAAGGCATAGAGACCAGCCTCTGTACCAGTCCTGCATTTACATCCCGTTGGTTCACATCAAGTTTTTTAAAATCCAGTACTGTAGTTACATCCAACTCTTCAACTTTTGAAACCACCAGGTCACAACAATCCAAAACCAAAGTGAATTCTTCACTCTCATCCTCACTACCAACATCCATTCCTCCAATCAAATGTGGTGGTTCCTCAGGGGGTATCAGCTTATTGTGCTCAGGTGTAATGGGAGAATTTACGTCGTGTTTGGTTGATACTTGAGATTGATCTTGCGTGTTTGATACACATCCTGATTCACCTTGTTTGCTGGAACCCAAACCAGGCTCCAGAAACAGAACAATGCTGCCAGTAATAACCTTCCTTTGAATGTGAACGGCCAGGTCAAGGACATAGTGGCGGACAAGCATATGGTTGGTGTTTGCACACAGGGGCAGGTCATCTTTGTTAGGATCCAGATCAGGACTACTTTCCATATCTGATGAGGATATTCTTGAGGCTAGAACATATCTTTTAGCCAGACTGAAATATCATTAGGAGTAATGTAAACGGAATGCTGCGCCGGCTCTTAAAAAAACAAAAAAATCCAGTCGTTATTGAGTCTGCATCTGGTCCTGAAGCATTTAATAGCCTGTAATTTTAAATGTTGAAGAAAATATTACTTAAATATATAATGCCAGCACTAAGCTGCAATCATAATACTTCAAACAGATCACTTGAATAGAATAAATACCCTCAGGCCATCTTACATTCTATTATTCTGTACTATCCTAAATAATTACGTAGGTAGTTGACATGGCATTTCAAACAGAGCGCTATTAAACTATTTTAAACAATTTTCTTGCATAATTGCTGGTTTTATAATCCCATATTAAATTGTATTGAACATTTGTACATCTAAAATGGGACTATTAAGGTTTAGTTAAGCCAAAAATGTAATCTTTAATGTAGTTCTACACCAGTTTTCACTTTCTTTATTTTATTAGACATTGAAGAGTATATTTTGAAGCAAGTTTTCATTTTGCTGATAATTTTTGGGTGAATGATATCATTAAATTGACTGTAAATAAATGTCATGTGAAACTTAAAAATAATAGTGACATTACAGCAGCAACAACAATAACAAAAAAAAATGTAATTTTAAAATGTTCAAACTAAATATTGATAGGTGAAAATAATCATGGTTATTTGTGAAGAGAAAAAAATAGTTCATTGTGTTGTAGTTGCAACTGAGATACTCTATCATTTTTTAAGTGCTTTCGTGCAAAGGGAAAATTTAACAAGTGGTGCTTAAGGTGACAATTTATAACCAGAGGCCCATAATCAGGTGTTAAATCACTGAAAAATACACACTTTCATCAAACGCTTTAAATAAGCCTTAAATGAAATACTGCTCTCCAGGTGATGACTAGGCAATCCGCTCATACTCCTTCTGTCCTTCAAAGCAGTTGCTCTTAATCCTTTAGCACTGCACACTTTGGATACTGTATCTTACTTTTTGCTGTGCCGTTTGTAGTCCTTAAACTTTGGAATATTTCAAGACAAAATCTATGATATCTAGATGTTTATGTAAAGGTGATTTGGAGTAAAATATAGTCTTTAGTTAACATTCACTAACCCAAAAAGGCTGAAATGATTTATTAAATGCAGCTGGAAGGGCATCCGCTGCGTAAAACATATGCTGGATAAGTTGGCGGTTCATTCCGCTGTGGCGACCCCGGATTAATAAAGGGACTAAGCCGAAAAGAAAATGAATGAATGATTTATTAAAGAAATATGCTGTGCTTGATGAATCAGTTGTAGTCCAAGTATAGCGCAAAACTCACATTTAAATGAAAGTTGCAACAAATCAAACCACCTGTAGAAACACTCTTCTCTCTTATGCACCTGACACTTTATCTAAATTCCATCTTACAAGAACTCAATAATGACAACGATGTTTACTATAAATGTACCACAATCGTGTTGCACTGCTTGCTTCAACCTTAAACAACTCTTGCACAATATTAAACCTTAAATACCTCTCTTGCACAATATCCTGCACATTTTTCAGTCTCATGTAAAAGTACTTGTATAGCCTGTCTTATGTGTATAGTTAAGTATCTTATAGTACATGTTAGTTATGCATAGGTTTTTTTTTTAATAGCTCTTATGTCCAGTGTTGTGTTTGTATTTATGATTAATTTATGTAGCACCGTTGTCCTGTGAGACATGACATTTCGTTCCTCTGTATGTCCACACATGTAGTGGAATGACAATAAAGCTCGACTTGTCTTGACTTGATCTTTAGTTTCACATTGTTGCGAACATTCAAATAAAATAAAAAAAATTCCTTACTACTTTATATAGTAGATGAAAAACAGTATGTGAAAGTAGATGAAAAACAGTATGTTCAAAGCAACAACAAAACTGTAAATGAAAAGTATTGATGCAGTATCCAAAAGCAAGTACTTTTTTTGGTTTGCAACTTTGACCATTAAAAAAGTACGTTCTATAAACTGTAGGAGGAAAGAATCCATCAAAAGGCAAAATAAAAATAATCTTGAAACTGTTACAGTGCATCCAAATAAAGAATTAAGAGAAAAGCGCATTATAAATACAATGTATTATTATTATTTGCAGAGATAGTAGCAATCTTATTTTATTCATATAAAGTGCAAAAAAAACCTCAGAACATGTTAAATTTCAGTGTACACATGCTATTGAAACTGGTTCATTTTATTTGGATACACTGTAAACAAATTTCATATTGTTTTTTTTACCTGGCCTTTTGGTGGCTTTTGATTTTGATTTGATATTGTTATTAACTTGAAATTGTGTTAAAGTAAATGGAACTGAGTGCAAGGTCCTACTTTTCATTTTTGATACTTCTATATAGTATGAAAGAATTTGGACATATACTAAGTCTATCTGCCATCACTATCATGTAACCTAAACCATTCACAAATCCTCACCCCTGCATCATAGGATTACCTACATCTGTTGGCATGACAACAACAACATGGCAGGTGAAATATGATTACATTTTATTCATATTGCTCACTTCACACAACATAGAACATAATGAACTTTTATAATGATTGCAATATTTGTTCATTATCTAATGCATTACCATCTCATACCACTGGTTCTATGCAACCTTTGCCGATTGGATGGATGAAGGTTGATCTGAATGGTGGGATTTGTCTGGACTAAAATTTATGACTGGAGGAGTCAGGTATATTTTCACAAGACAGAGCTACTGTATGATGTGTTGAGGTCACTTTTTGGGTCTACATGAAAGGAATGTCAATAGTGT
The DNA here is from genome assembly GCA_903798115.1 of Danio jaintianensis. Lineage (NCBI taxonomy): Eukaryota > Metazoa > Chordata > Actinopteri > Cypriniformes > Danionidae > Danio > Danio jaintianensis. The sequence continues at coordinate 9,908,583 of CAIGQV010017835.1, read as the reverse complement.
TTTCTTTTCCTATTGTTACATATACAGTATCTGAGTTAAATACCTTGAAAAATAAAACAAAATGAAGGACAAGACTTGATATTGCCCTTTAGGAACAGATTGGATCATTATAATAATAAAAAAGAAAACATCTGCTTTCCTACAAGCTCGTGTGAGTGAAAGGTTGTGGAGGGAAACGTAACGTAAATATTGTGATATATAAATATAAAAGTCGACTATTTGTAAATATAGAAATAAGTAAATGAGTTTCTCCTCATGTTTAAGTAAAGTTAATACCATAGACTGACAAGTAAAGATAAGTGTGAAGAGAACTCAAAACAAATTAGCCTTTATACACTTATATAATTAAGTGAAGTGAAGTGAAGTGTAGTGTGGCCAAGTATGGTGTCCCATACTTGGAATTTGTGCTCTGCATTTAACCCATCCAAGTGCACACACACAGTTAGTGAACACACACATACCGTGAACACACACCCGGAGCAGTGGGCAGCCATGCTGCGGCGCCCGGGGAAAAACACTAACGTCTTAGATGTGTAGATAACTATGTGTAGTTAATAGTTGATGCGCTTAGAAACATTTTATATATGATTAAATTAAAGTTGTGCACATATAAGACGTACGGGTTTCGACTTCGACGCCTGAAGTCAAACAGGGGTTCAAAACTTCTCAACTGCAATCTCTTTCATAAAGCGATCTTCTATTCCTTTTCTAATTCTTCATATTTGCACACAGAAACAACCGTCAATAAACTAAAACAGCAATATAACGCTGCATAGTGTTTTATATTACAGATATCGAGAGTTGTTTCACGAACCTGTTCCTCTCTGTGACAGTTCTAGAACGCTTGAAAAGCCGCTGCGACGCCGTCTCATGCGATCTACGTCATCACGTAACGACAGAAAGCTAAGCTGTATTTCATGAGGATTTGCCTCCTATCTGACTGCATGCCGCAAATAACGAACAACGCTAATGCATATCAGTTTATAATTTAAGAACGAACCAATAATATGAAGGAAAAAAAATGCCATAAATGTCTGTAATCATGTAGATTTTATTAGTAAGTGCATTAACCTTTCATTGAGAAAATATTCATTTTGTGCTTCCAGACAGAAATAAACCAAGATGAAACTGTATGACAACATACAACTAAACAACACAGTTCTCACAGTTTTCGAAGCAGTAACATTTGTAACAGAAAGACTGGAAACGGCAAAAACAACAGAGCTTGTGCCGTGCACATGTAAATTGAAACTCTCTGAAAAGAATGACTTATTAACAATTCACTGACATATTTATCAACAAACTGAAATTATTGTGAAATGAATTATGCCCAGTTATTCCTACAAGAGCACAAAAACAGAAGGAAAGCGTAAACATTAAATGTGCTCGTCATCTGAACTTTCAACTGTTGCTGTTCTCCTCTTTCTGTAAACCTGATTTACTTTTTTTCTGGTCACAATTGCCGAGAGCTCCTTATCCTCTATAAATAAAATAGAACTATATATACAAAACTGTATCTTATAAATCTCTGCAATTACAATATACATTGAATTAAAAAAGAAGAGAGTTATCATGATTTTTGCTATATTAGTTTTATGCAAACATAGAAATGGAGATCTTTTTTTTATATCATTGTCTCCTAACAGTCATTTTTTGTGTGTGTTTTACACTTTAAATGGCTTTAGTTTTCCATCTTCTATTTTTTTCTATTGTGTTTAGCTTAAAAAAAATTCAATATGCTGTAACAGAATTCGAACCATAACCATAAAAAGTGACTGGCTGAGGTTTTTGTTCTTAAAACAAATAATCAACAAAAATAAAACTATAAATCTATTCCATATATACAGTACACAGAATACAACAGCCTATGATGTTTTCAGGACACTGTGCATGAAACTCTGCTGGAGTCATCTAATTATCAGCTGACGGAGCTCTTGTTTCCTGGCACACTGCAACATCCTTCCCTTGATATTCTCTGGAGACGTTCTCTTGACATCATGAATGCTCATCTTGTGTTCGACGGAGGCTGTGCCGTTTGAAGGAATCTCTGTTACAAACACAAGAGGGAACAAGAGCTTAAGCTTAACTGCAATGTTAGAAAGAAAACAGCCACACACAAAATGAGCTGTGCTGTGCAGTATGAGAGCTTACATCGGTGACATTCGCACAGTGGGTACAGTAGCAGACAGTAATATCACACTAAAAGAAAATGATCACAACGTATTTACATTTATACAACAGTTCTGTCTGGTTCTTGAATCTGATTGGCTGATAGCCGGTGCGATATTTTGCCAGTAACAGCACTCGACCTGCCTCTTCACCCTTCACCCTTCACCCTTGTGTATTACTCCGCCCACATACGGCGACAAGCTGAGGACACTCTACAGTTTGACAAATATTACTGCTGTTGGGCAACATAATGTACTTTTTAAGCTTTTTAAGTCGAGAATGTAGTTGTTTACATTGCAACTATGCAGTTTATTTATAAGGATAGTGCCTATTTTAAAATATTTATCATTTCTGAGAGACAGCGCGTCGGCCATTAGCCTGCCATACAGAGCACATAGATATATACACTAGATATCGCATACAGACCCTCAGCATGCGTCAATAGCGCCGCCATATTTGTACAGGGCTCCCAGGACAAACATCATTCAACAGCACTAGTCAAGACAGTGTGCCAATGTGAAGATGCTGGACTTTAGGGCTGCTTACGGGTGTAGTAATGAGCAAACAAAGAAAACAAAGCACAAAGGCAGAACATTTCATAGGTAAGATTTTGTTTTTTACATGTTACAAACCTTTGTGCTCAACAAGTAACGTTATTGATGATAATACTGTCTCTAACTGCACTGATCATAAGGCAAAGTAGCATCAACTTGCACTGAATTCTAGGCTTATGCTAGTTTTATTGAGTAAAATAAGCTAACAATGTAAATGAAATATGACAACAAGACGCTGCGCTGCTAGAAACTTGTATTGTTGTCGGCTAAGTGAACGAGTCGTTCATAACGGGGATTCATTCACAAACGAATCGCTCCCTCAGTTAGAATGAGAAGTGAAAGCGGGAGAGGGGGTGTGTTTCCGGACACGGATTAGATCAAATTTAACAGGGAGGGATGATAATACATTTCCATGCACTCAAACACACACTCTTTATCGGCAATGCCCGTGCGGTCACTGATCCATCGATGTAGAAAAGTGATGTAAAATTATAATTTTCGTTTTTAAAATTTTTTTTGCATACTGACCACGGGGGAAAATTCCCGATCATAGATATATGTATATATGTGTATATCTCTGGCTCTGGATGGCCACAGTCCTCCACTGCACCTTGGTCCCGCATTCATTTCAAAGGAGCGCTACCCTGTACTAAAATGGCGGCTCTATTGACGCATTCCTTCCAATAGACAACAATAGGCCAGGCGACATCTAGTATATCTATGTACAGAGCAGACCAAAGACAGTTGACGTTGTTAAAACTGCGTAATTTCTAACTACAGCTGATCAAATCATTATTAAACAGGTAAGTGATATTCTAAGTCGATCTCTCTCTTTTGTATGTTGTAGTGCTGTATTTATACCATATAATTGTAGTGTATTAAGTGTGAGATGGGACTCGCATATCAGGAATGTGTGTTGTGTTGGCAGAAAGAAAGAAGAAATGGCCACATGTGTTTAGCGTTTTTCCTTATGGCAAACACAACAGCAGTCTGGTAGTGATTGCGCTGCTTTTTTCGGGGTTAATTATTGTGATATCCCAATTGCAACTGAGAAATACTGTAGACTGTAATAGACTAATACTGTAAGGAGATATCTCTGTAGACGGATGGCATTACATGTCACGTTCAGCCTTATAATCTTAATATGTCAGCAAAATCACCTGTTTTGTCATCACTTTATATATTACGATAGAGAATCATTCAAACATTAACTCTAAATTGATGTTGGTGAATCAGCAACGGCTTCTGCTGTTCTGACGTCAGCTGTAGATGTGAATGAATGGTGGAAGAAAGTAGTTCCTAATACAAAAGGGTTTTTAGACTCTCCGTGTTTGATTTTCTTTTTTATATACATGATTGTGCCATCGAACTGTTGTATAAACGCAATATCACGCCTCCCACCAGTGCTGATATACAGCCATATCGCACTGCTACTCGTGTGATATTGCATATAATGATGACTACAATAAATTTTTAGCATGATTTACAGAAGATATAAGTTAAAATGTAATTCACTGTAACAATAGTTTACTGTATATACTGAAAAATCTGGTCAGGCATATTTACAATGAGAATCATTTGATGTCATATTAAAAGACTCAAAGGATCACCATAGAGCCCCAAATAACTAAGTAATATTAATTCTTTATACTATGTGACTGTCCTTCAAACATGCTTTTACACATTTAAAATAACAACATTTTGTATACTTACATGTTCAATTACATATGAATAAATACAGGTCAGAATAAGTGTGTTGTGCTGAATAATGATGGAAGATTAATTCACCCAAATTGTATTGACGTAATCTTATTTAAAATTGAAACATGACAAAATAAACTTTATTTTCATTTGATATGGTTATAATCAGTACAAGGATGGAAAAAAACATTATGATATTTATATTTATATTTATCAATATTTATTGTGATATAAAAATATAACCAGATGACTTTATTTACTTGATTAACATTATGTTAAAATGACTGGGGCTGCACGGTGGCGCAGTGGGTAGCACGATCGCCTCAGAGCAAGAAGGTCGCTGGTTCGAGCCTCAGCTGGGTCAGTTGGCGTTTCTGTGTGGAGTTTGCAGAAAATGAATGAATAAAATGACTGGGGTTATGTTGCAGTGGGTGCATCTTCACAAAATATAATAAACAAATTACAAGTATATATAAAAATGATTAATCAAATGTAAAATAACACTGCACAACTGTAATAACACTGTCTTCACTTTATTAAATAAATAAAATAAATCACTGTTAAAGTACAAACATGATCATTTCTTGCATCTGAATGTTTAAACTCACTTGTTTTGAGTTTAAATGTTTGCACAGTCATATGCCTTAAACTACATGCAAATGACAAACTTTCATTCTATTATTGTTAAACTCTACAATTAAGCTACAATTCATATCCATTGCAAACTGTAATGTCCTGAGGTGTGACTATTATCACGATGCACACATCACAATGTCAATGCTGAAATAAAATGTTATTTGCCGCAGGCATAAAAATAGGTCTTCCAAACTGGACTGAAATCAGTATTATATTGCTATATAAACTAGGGATGCACTGAAGTTTTGGCTAATAATGGCTGTAAATGGCAGTTTTGATTTTCGTGTATATACAATGTACATTATATGTGTACATTTTGATATTCGCATACACATACTGTACTTATCTATGCATAAACTGCAAACCAAAGTACTCTCAAATAAAGCACCGACGGGACATTTCTATGTAGTAAATTTGTTCCTTCTGCTTGCAATAGTGCTACTGTATTGTCATGGCAATGCTGGTAACATGACACCTCTCCACTCCTTCACTGTCAATAAAATGTGGTTATTTTATTGGCTTGTGTTTTTTTTAAAATTATTATTATCCCAATTTATGTTACTGAGTTAAATTTAAAAAGTCTTCCAAAATATCTTTAATATATATTTAAAAAATAATATATATTTCAGTAATATACATACACATATATACACATACATATATATATATATATATATATATATATATATATATACATATATATATATATACATATACATATATACATATATATAAAACACTTAAAACTATACCTCTCAAAAAAAAAATCACAAAAATGCCCATTTTTATGCACTCTAGTGCCTTTCCCAATCCATTTCAATTTATTTTTTATGAGAAATGCAAAAAATGCTTTAAACAATGTTTGCATTAACCTTTTCCATATACAGTAAAAAAACTCGAAAACATCAACACAAAACTGCCATAATGACAGAATCCTCAGTTTTTGGGGGAGCTATTACTCTAGGAGCAATTATGGAAATACTCCTGAACACTCGAGAGATTTGCTGATTGCAGAGTCAAAGATTAAGTGTAGCACTAGTGGATTTACCTGTTCTCGATGCGTGGTTTGATGATGGGCTTGTAGAGCTCTGGGATCTTTCTCTCCAGCATTGGCCTCAGGTTTTCTCGCAGTTTATTGTAGTTTTTCTTCATCTCCTGCTGGTACTCCTTCTGATCAGGTGTGATGAGTTGCTTGTTCTTCTCAATGGCCTCTCCACACCTGCAGGTATGTAATCACAACAGCATTAGCGACACAAGAAGACGAGCAGAGCACCAGATGAGGAATAATTAGCGCAATTAGCTGCATTTGGACAGAAATAGCCAAGCATAAGGAGACTCAATTAGTTTTATTCTCAAAAATGTTTGCTGAAAGGCAAAGGGTCAGAAAGACTATGCTCACACTAGCAGGTTTTCACTACCCTGTGTTAACTCACAATTTGAATTATCGCAGGAGAAAACAGTGGTAAAAACACCTTATTTTGAATAAAAATCCCTTAATTTGCAAAAAACAAATTTTTGAGAGAGTTTGCACTCGTTTGAGGTGGTTAACATGAATAATGGAAGATGGAAACCCATTTGCCGAAAAATGTCTGATATAACTTTACACCCATATTATTCCATTATGCTTGCCTTGTTTACTGTTGGTTACTAGGTTACCAATACTAGTCAGTCACTTAATGTCAAACAGTCAAACAACTTCATGGAAATGCACCTAATTCGCATTTGGCATTTTTACTTTCTTTTTTGCAATCTTTGAAAAGATTTGCTTCACGTTAGGATGGAAACCCAGGCGGCTACTGTTAGGTTTTGGGATTTGACCAGAAAAACTACATTACCCATATATCTCGTACAAAAAGTTTAATTGAATTCAATTTAAGTTTATTTGTATAGCTCTTTTCATAATAATTATTGTTTCAAAGCAGCTTTACAAAAGGTAAACATTATTGCATTACAATCATATTCAGAAAAGTTAATATTATTAGTTACCATAACTTTATTAGTTACTAATAATTTTAACTGTTAAAAGCTATTAGTTACTAGTTAATTTGTTAAAGTTATTTTATATAAACATAATTAGTTATGCAGTTATATAGTATATAGGTGATGTCTGTGTACAAAGAGTGTATACCAATCAAGAGATCTACAGTCAACAAAGCAGGTTAAATTTGTCTTTAGCTCCGCTCACTCCCATGAAGCACCACAAATGATGTAATTGATGCTTTTAAAATAATTTAATATTTGTGTAAATACATATACTTTTTTTTATAAATGTGAAATATACATTTATGTTGCTATAGATATAACCAACAACTTTAAATTAATGCATTTATATTTCTCCAAGATTTTAAACTTTTTTTTTGCATTTGCAATTCTTCATGGGTTTATAATTTATAAAAGGTTTAAACTTCTGTACCTTTGTCTTCTGGTGGGATTTTCATATACTTGTTTCAAATCAAAAGTTTCCAATGCAGTGATTCACCTTGGTGAATAAAAGTTTGGTTTGGTTCATGGCTTATGACACTTCAAGATTTTTTCTTTTTAAAAAATCCCTGTTGTTATTGAAAAAGTGAAAAAGTGGATGGGTAATTATGCACTCCAGTAAAGTCAAATCCATATTCTATTTGTGACAATCACATGTAACCATAGCGACAGTGAACAAAGTAAATATGAAAGATGGCGTCATCAAAAACTGTATAGGTTTATTTCACATCTGACACAACACAAATGTGTGATTACATGCATTAAGTCTTAATTAACCAATAAAAGCTTTAAATCTTAATGCAAAGCTGGAAGTCAGTGACTGTAAACCTGTAGATGACAAGGCTCACACAGGTTTGTGAGGTTGTTTGCGTATGTTTGTTAAGTTTAAGCAGAGATTCGTTGAACTATATTAGTAATTATGTTATTTGTGTACATAGATAGCTAACAATGGGTTTCCCCTTTAGAACTTGAACTAGAGTTGTTATTTCAGTGCTGTGAATAACCAAATGTGTAAAGGGATAGTTCACCCCAAAACGAAAATGTACTCATTATTTACTTAAAGTGGTGATAAACCTTTATGTTGAACACAAAAGAAGATATTTTAAAGAAATCTGTAAACCTGAAACCATTGACTACTATAGTTTTTGTTATTCTTATTATGGAAGTCAATGGTTACAGGTTTTCAGGTTTCTTCAAAATAAATTATTTTGTGTTCAACAGAATAAATAAACTCATAAAGGTCTGGGTCAAGTGAAGGGAGAGTAAATGATGACAGTTTTGGATGAACTGTCTCTTTAATGATCCTGCTGCTTTGTGAACGTGGGACACCAAGGAACAAAACCGCTTTTTTAAATACATTTTAAATGGCTTCAAATCTTCCAAATATGTTTTAAACAGTCTAGCAGGAGAATTAACATCTTGGCACAAATAACGCTAACTTGGCTGAAGAAGGATTGTGCCAGCTTGGATGGATTATAGAGAAAAATAAACATATTTTAAATGACGGTAAATATTTGTCTGCAACTCTGGCAACAATCAAGCCCCAGAATCCAACAAGAACTATTCCATCAGGGAAAAAAAGCAATATATAAAAACTCCCATACAACTTGTATACATCCTGCGAAAAATCCCTGCACTCGAAATCTTAATTTGTTGCAAATCTTGCTTTAAACATTGTGATGATTATGCAAAACAAAAGCAGCTGGGTGGAATTAAAGTGGGGTTTCTCCGCTTGCGGAAAAACCCCCTCGGGTGTCTTATGTCCACATACTTCAGCGAACTTTCAAATAAAGAACTATAAACAAACCAATCACTATTAAATAAAGGCGCTTCCATATTTCCTTTGATCCAACAATAGAAAACCAGCTTTGTTTGGTCGAACGTCACTGAAAAAGTTTGCGTTTGTATCTCTTTTCCATTGGAAGCGGCCACTCACCGTAGTATGAACTCTTTGAAACACAAGCGCAGTTTGTTGTGATGACGGAAGAGCTTGGGGTCTGCTGGGATTTCATTCAAGAAGACCTGGGCCACCTCCAATGGACCCTGCGGAGACACATCGAGTGAGAAAAGGAAAGAAAAGCCCCCCCTTTCTCCCCCCACAGTGTTAGTGGAGAAAATGAATGCTTCATCCATTGGAGGCCACAAGGTAAAGTCAACACATAAGGGAAAGATCATGAATAAGTCTTTGTGTGAGTGATGTCACCGTGGAGCCAGGAGCAGAGGCATTGCTGCGCTCTTTGTATGTTGTTTCTCCAAAGGGCATTTATCACAAAACCGCAGCCCTATCCACGGGATTTGGATACGTTTTTAACTTGATTAGTGGTGTAAACTGTCACTCTGGAGCTTCAGGCATCATTATAAGTGTAGAGACATTGGGAGAATCACTGTGAATCCCTACAACCTTAAAATGAACGTTTCACTTTTATGTGGTGTCCTTACATTACCTAAAGTATTTGAAAACCACAGTGGAGATCTGTAGTAGAAAAGGGATGGAAGGAGACTGGCTGGCTGGAAAAGTGACTGAGCCTGTGTTTATGTCAGGGGATTAAGGTATGGTTGGTTAGAAGGGATCCATTAGCCCCTGCTGGCAGATGTGGAAACTACATAATCTGGACTCCAAAAAAAAAGCATCTTTCCCCATTGATGGTTATTTAAAATGATCACAATCATTTTTCTAAATAGTATTTATTTATTTTTCTTATTTTGTTAAATAATAATAATAATAATGAATAAATATAGCAGGGGCTAATGGATCCCTTCTAACCAACCATACCTTAATCCCCT
>CAIGQV010017835.1:9853028-9893759 GCA_903798115.1 Danio jaintianensis | reverse complement strand
TATATATATATATATATATACACATACATACATACATACATATATATATATATATATATATGCACACACACACATACATACATATACATACATACATATATATATATATATTATAAGATAATTTGTATTTTATTATTTATATAAAATTTCTGCATTATATAATTCCAATTTCTGCATCTGAATACTGTTGGACAAAACCATAAAGCAACATTGCTTGTGATTTGTTTATTATTTTTATGCATGATTCAATCCCCTATTGCAATCAATCTGAATTAATGAACACTTTCCAAATAGAGTTACCATATAAAACCATATTCATATCACAATAATATGACTTGTTCTAACCCTAGAACACTGTAGCAATCAGTCAATGAGATTTAAAGGATAAGTTTACAGTTTATGTTAAGATTAGGCTTGCAGATAGGGTTATGTGTTTATACGTCAGTGTCCAATCTAACTATTAATTCCCTCTGAATTTGAGGAAAAAATTACAGTTTAGGTTAGGTCTAGGGTAGGGATTAGGTATGGGTTACATTTTTTGTAACCGGAATGATGTTCCAGGATCAACATAGATGTAATTTCAGGATCGCATCCTACTTGGCAAAAATCACACCCACCGCATCCTGGAAAATTCAGCTTCAACTACCTACAACACACTTGGCGGGAAGTTTCTGGTAAGTCTGAAGATCTGTTTATCTGGTTTAGGTGTATTTAATTAGGTTTGGAGCTGACCATTGCAGGAAGGCAGATCTCAAGAAGCATGATTGAGCACCCCAGTCTAAATTTGAGAAGGCCAGGGCAGTCCAATTCTGTCCCATAGATGGCCTATGTCCTGGGTTGAAATCACACCTATACTCACATTTCCCAATTGCCTACATTAGTCCATTAATATACTCCACTTAAAGGAGTGAATGAACATTGGTTGTACACTTGCTATTGCATCACATTGTGGGACTGATTGAGTGCACTTCAGCACGTCCACTATGGTTTTGGACACCACTACAAATGGTGGCTTCCTCAAATAGTGCATTATTTAAGGGTATAGAGGGTGATTTTGGATACAGCCCTGGAGAGTTCAGATCCAGTCAGCTCCAGCACACTTGTATGCAAATTTCTATTGAGTTTGAAGAGCTGATCAGGAATGTTTAATCAGGGATGGAGCTGAACTTTGCAGGACTGTGACCCTCAAGGATTCGAACACCCCTGCTTTAAGTCAAAGCTGTACCTGTGAGGGCAGCTGTGTAGACTGCATTTCAGTGTCCTCTTCAGCGTATGCCAGGATAGTTCTGAAAGAGCGGCGTAGATACTCTTCGTGGATGTCTGAAGACTTGCCGACCAGTGATGCCAAAGACATTGTCACCTGCATCTTGACTCTGGAGAAATTCTGCAAGGGCAAATAACATGTGGTCAAGGTTTGGCCAATTAGCACAGTTTGTCCATTCCCTAGTAGATTCTGAGGCTATCACATCTTTTGAAATACCACTTACTGTAAAATGTAGAAAAAGTAACCAACAACTCTAGAGAACTTAATCCTGGTTCAAACATGATGTGGTTCTGTGGGCAATGACGGTATCATGCAAGATTGTGTATTTGTGTCCTTAAATTTTTTATTATCTGGAGTCTGACTCGATTAAATGATTCCCAGTGGTTCACGGAAGTAGGCAGGTGTAAACCTCAAGTTGACCTGTTTCAAATGGGATTTGAACTAGCCTTTCTGGAATTTCATGAGGCCAGAGGAATGAGGTTTACCAACACAGTTCTTACTATCTGCCTACTGTTATACTAACTACTGTAATTGAAACTGCCATCCGGGTCATGGCATCAATGCAATCCTGTATCAACGCATCCCTCTTCAAGCCAGATTCAAACAGCATTAAGAAGGTGTGAGGAATACAGACACAACTCCTAGTTGGCATCATTACACAGGCACTAAAGTGATAAAGTTTGATGTGATTTGTAAATGAAATGTTTGATTTTCTTCGTTGAATGATGGGTAATGTAACCAGGATTTTTTTAATGCTGCCAACAGCTATCGCTCTGCAACTCATACCTGATTGCCCAATAAAGCTAATCAAGGTTGAGCCTTGCCAGTACTTGGATAGGAGACCACATGAGAAAACTAGGTTGTCTCTGGAAGAGGTGCTAGAGAGGCTCACTGTGTAAGTACTAGTATCCAGTACCCATCTTTGTAATTTAATATAGAACTGTATAATATAGAATTAACAAGTAATTATTGATGTGGAAACATTTTTCATTTCTTAAAAAAAATATTTTAACAAAATTCAGATATGTTAGTGGCTTTTCACTGACACTGACAACTTTCAAATCTCATTCACACTCATGTTTAAATCAAATATGCCATTTTAATACATTATGCAACAGGTTTAGGGTCAACAATGCCATGTTTTCATGTAGTTCTTAAATTGTGGTCTTGCGATATTACCTCAACAAAAAAAAAAACTCATAAGGGCTACGCATTTTGCTGTTTTGTCAGTTTTGGACTCTTAACATTTAGCAGGATATCTTCTTTTGTGTTCAACTGAAGAAAATAAATAATACAGGTTTGAAAAGAGCAAAAGTGTGAATGTCAAAAGCATCATGACCACAGAGGTCTGATTACTGCCTGAGGTTTCCCCTTTTAGAAAACAGCCCATCCCTCAGCGGTTCATGTCAGCCAGAGCTGTGTCATTTATCAGGACTGGTCCTGCTGAGGTTACTGAAGGTTACATTGTCAGATACAGGTGTTAGGCTGTGAAATCACCACAACGCTAGGCCATTGCTGTCATAGTCTCAGATCATTGATTCCAAGGGAGGCTTGAGCCAGGGGCTGAAAATGCTCCATCCATCTTGCTTAGCATCAGGAAACTGCAAAATGATCCCCCATTAACCCCTGTATAATTGCCAATGGATCATTTCAATGGCACCATTATGTTAAATTGAGCGTATGCGCGAAGCATCTCTGGATGTCGGCAATCTCGCATCTAGGTCAGTTTTATCGTGAAGAACGGCTCAACATCGACACCGCTGAGAAGATTAATTCTGAATTTGTGCTCAAACCTGACTTCACTGTTTCCACCGTTTAATCAAATGTGAGAAAAAGGCCCGAGGAAACATAAAAACGCGAAACAGAGAGGACGGCCTGTCGCTAAAAGGAATCAGCATGACTTATTCAAGGTTACACTAACGACAGGGCCGACTGATGGAGCCTTTTACAAACCAAACAAGCAAACAAACAGACAGACAGGGAGAGAAATCCATCCTTTCCCCATTAAAGATGAATGAGATGGCAAACAACATGGCCATCTGGTAGGGGAGGGTTTGAGGGGGGTGAGAAATTGAGTAAACAGAGGAAATAGTCCACCCATCAGCCCTGGTGCAAACAGAAAAGCGAACAACGAGCTTGCGGCGGGCTCATGTTATCAGACAAAGAGAAGATTAACTTTACAGAGGGCACCGTCAACGTCTGTGTCATTTTAACTAAGAAAAGACATGAAGGTGGAAGTGATTGGTAATAGAGGTGTTGAGTGATGGTTGTCTTACGCTGGCTGAGCTGTAGCTGTATCTCATGATCAGGTAGAGCGTAGCGCAAGCCTGACTCCTGTTGCCGTCCACACGACTGCTGCAGTAATGAAGAACCTTTTGGCACAGGTCTGCACACTGCTCGGCCTCCTCCTCAAACAACAGGTCGCCAAACTGAAAGATATTATCACAATATAGTCGATATTATAAATATTGCATTATTGCAGAAAGGGGAGATTAGGGTTGGTACAATTTTCATGCTTTGTTGAATATCTTTAGTGAAACAAACATTGGACAGTTCACTCAAAGCAGAAAATTCTGTCATCATTTACTGACCCTCCACTCAATCCTAATCTGTTTTTGTTTCCTTCATGTTTTGAACATAAAAGAAGACATTGTTAAGAATGTTAGAAACCAGTACCTATTTACATTCATATTTTAACTACTATGAATGTCAATGGAAACATATTTACAACATTCTTCAAAATATTTTCTTTTGTGTTCATCAGAAGAAAGTTATGCAAATAATAAGAATAATAATTTTTCTAGGGGAACTCTTACGTTTAAGTTTAGGTGCAAATTAATATGTGTGGGTAATTAAAGCTAAAATATATTTTTTAATAAAATTAATAAAAAAATTAATTAAAAAAAAGATGACATTTTATTATTTCTTGACAATATTATGCAATTGTGAGCCCACTCCAATAAAAGAGTGAATTAACAAACAGAACACATTCTAATGTTCTATGTATATATTGTACAGCATGTATGCAATTGTGAAATTGTATTCAGGATTGTTTGATGAACAGAAACTTTGAAGAAATGCATTTATTTGAAATTCAAATATTGAGTGACATTTTAAATGTATTTAGTAATTTTAGATATTACTTTTAGGTATTAATTCCTTTAAAAAATGCACTGATTTTAAACTTGATTTTAATTTAACAGTCAGTTTTAAAGGATATTCATGTTATTAATATTGTATATCAAACTATTATAATTAATAATATTAGTATCATATACGACCGGTCCCTGGCTAATCTGAAAACGAAGGAAGGTGTGTCTCTCTTCAACATCTATAGGCGATACAGCAATTTAATAGCAATTTAAGTGTGCAAATATATTTTCAGAAGTAAATGCTTGGATGTGTTTTTAATTATTTTTCTATTTAGTCCATTTGTCAACCATCCATACTCATGATCTTTTCATAAATTGTCAACCATATAGTATCATTTCTCAAAGATTTGAAAAACTTCATCAAAAAATACCTGTTCTTTGCTTTGACCTCATATTTTAAATCTCTCTCTCACACTTACTTTACTTTTTTTTTTTTTTTGTTAGAGGGGTTAATTTTTGTTTTGACAGTTTTGAATGTGTTTTGAAACATGTTTTCTGACAGCATCCAATTATAAACCAGAAATTAAACCTACAGAAATCCAATCCCAATCTAGCCTAGAGCTATATCATTATTTTAGTGTAGCTCATTCTCAAACCCCCAAAAAGCTCTTATGTAGTTATGAATAAAAACTAATTCAGTTTTAGGGCATAAAAAAATAATGTGTGTATTGTCAGCAAAAATGCACATGATGCACGCAGTCAGTAACTCCCAGAGTTGGAAATTAACAGAGCCTTGAGGCAATAAATGCCACCAAATAAAACAAAAATACCCCAATAATTTACAACAAATGAGCAAAAAATGTCCCAGCACAATTCAATTAAATCTATTATAGCTTTCACCATTAAAATGAAATATGAAAATGAATGAAAAGTGTCATTTTCCTGCATTTCATCTAAATCTGCACACAGTTTTTTAAATACATTTTTTGTTTTGTTTTTTTTGAGTATTGTTTAATTGTTATTTGGTGGCATTTCATTAGTCTAAAATTGCAAAAATGTCACCCAATTGAACAAAATTCTCCACAAATTATGTGTGTGCGTGCGTGCGTGTGTGTGTGTGTGTGCGTGGGTGTGTGTGTGTGTGTGTGTGCGCGTGCGTGCGTGCCTGCGTGCATGATTTTGTATACACTACTGTATACATCAGGGTTTTTTTCCAAACTATAAACCGTTGTCCCAGTTCTTCTTCTGTGATGGTTTGAATGTTGGTTACAGTAATCCTAAAACACTAAACTGAAGATGTTTCATAACCATACATGATGAAGGCTTTTTGTGGGTCAAACACAAATTAGAATATACTGCTGTGATTGTTAAAGGAAAAACAAACAGATGTAACCTGGGGTCATTTTGTAATTGAGATCATGTGGGGTTTTGTATCAAGATAACAATTAATCATGCCGCTCTATTTTATATTATTCTGATTGTTTAAAGTATTTGATCAAATTTAAAGAGATTGTGTCATCGTTGACTCACACTTCACTTGTACAAAACCTATTTGAGTTTCTTTCTTCTGTTGAACACAAAAGAAGTTATTTTGGAAAATCCTAATTGACTTCCATAGCATTTTTCTCCCTACTATGGAAGTTGATGGGTCCCAGCAACCAGCATTCAAAATATCTTCTTTTGTGTTCACCAGAAGAAAGAAAACAGATAAAGGTTTAAAACCACAAAAGGGAGAATAAACGATAAGGTAATTTTCATTTTTAGGTGAACTATCCCTTTAAGTAAAACATAAAAGACACTTTAAGGTAAAACATAGTGTAAAAGAGTTAAATGTTGATCTTTTAATGAAAAAGTAAATTCCTTCCTCTGGTACCTTGACAATGAGAGCCCTCAGGGTGCTGAAACAGTGTGACAGGTAGGTGGTGCTCTGATTACAGGTGAGAGAGTGAAGCAAAACCTTCAACACTCCACCAACCACATTATCCTTACAGTCAGCCAGAGGAACTGCCTGAAAAATAAACCCCACACATTTATTCATTCTGCAATGCAAACACATTATTCCAGTCCACAGTAAGAGTTCACAGTCACCTGTACGATCATCTCCAGCAGGTCCAGCACTATGAGGTTGGTCTCAGTCGCCAGATTCCCACTGATTATGGCCTCTTGATCCAGCTCTGCTTTGGATCTGAAGAAACGGCAATAAGAAGATGGTTAGCAAAGCCCAATTTGAGCTGCAGCTGAGAACTAGCAGCAGCTATAAAAATGAGACGTGCCGCAGGTTGAATGGATGTGAAGCGTGAAATGATGGTACTATTTTACGCTCACTTGTCCTGCCTGTCGTTCGTCTGGCGCCACTGTGTAAGGTCTTTCCTCCAGCGTAGGTTCTCTCTCAGACCCAGCGTCCGGTCGTTACCTTGCACTGCACAGCCAACACAGGACATATTTAGAAAACAGCTAAACAAAGGAAGTCTGCAGACTGTAAACATGCTAAATCAGACAGCGATTACGCGAAATGAACGATTATTTTGGAATTGCCATCGTGGAAAGCAAATGATATATTTTTCATTGTTTCAAAAGTAACCGTTCTCTCTTAGTTAACACTCAAGGGAAAGGAGTAGTTGTCATTATTTTATTCACCGGCCTGCATATGCTAAAACCTACAGAATATGGCTTTACTTATTTGAAAACAACAAAATGTAATTAACATATAATTAAAGTAAATGGTGATCAAAGCTGGCAAGCTACAAAATTAGAATATAACAGTATCATATTTGTTCAGATTTACAGTCAATACCAAATTAAAAAGTACCAAGATAAATATTTCTCTTTCTTTCTTTCTTTCTTTTAATCAAATAGTACATGTCACTGTTACTGTAGTATGACATTATATTATATTACTATTATATTATTAATTTGAATTCATTTTCATTTTTAAATTCTCTGTTTTGATTGTAATTTAAGTTAGATTTTTAGTTATTCTGTCATTGTCATGGGGCGGCACTGGTTCGAATTCCGGGTGGCCAGTTGGCGTTTCTGTGTGGAGTTTGCATGTTCTCCCTGTGTTTGTGTGGGTTTCCTCCAGGTGCTCCGGTTTCCCCCACAGTCCAAAGACATGCGGTATAGGTGAACTGAATAAACTAAATTGGCCGTAGTGTGTGTGTGTGTGTGTGCGCGTGTGTGTGTGCGTGCGTGCGTGTGTGTGTGTGAATGAGTGCATGGGTGTTTCCCAGTACTGGGTTGTGGCTGGAAGGGCATCCACTGCGTAAAACTTACGCAGGAATAAGTTGGCAGTTCAGACCCCTGATAAAAGAGACTAAGCCGAAGGAATGAATGAATGTCATTGTCATTAGTAATGTTTATTTTTAATTTAGGTAGTTTAATATAAATTTTTCTTTATATTTCTACAAGTTTAGTTTTTAGTTTTAGTTCACTAAATACATTTATATGTAACAGAACTACTTACACATACAGATAATTATATTATATATATATATATATATATATATATATATATATATATATATATATATATATATATAAAGTAACCATTGTAGTTTTTTATTGCCAATTGAAATTTGTTTGTATTTTTATCATTTCTGTTTTCAATAAAGTTTTTTTTCTCTAAGAAAAATAAATAAATAAAATGAGTGGAGGAAAGAGGGTTTGGTGAACTATCCATTCCAAAATTAAGACAGACAGAAAGACATGAGGTGCAGCAGCTCACCTCCCACCCGTTTCATCATTTCTCCTCTGGCTCCGATTCCTCCCAGCAGAGCCTCCTCCAGACGCGCCTTGGCCTGCTGAGACTTCTGGAGTGCCTGAGTGCTCACCTTATCAGAGCTCTGCTTCCCCTACACACACACACAAACACACAGTGAGTTTTCATGTTTTATGGGGACTTCCCATAGACATAATGATTTTGATATTGTTCAGACTGTATATTATGTCCTCTTAGCCTAACCCTACCCCTAAATCCAACCCTCACAGAAAACATTGAGTAGTTTTGCATTTTTTAAAATATTTCATTCTGTATGATTTATAAGCTGTTTTCTAAAAAAATACCAGTCAAGCAAACTCACTCTAACATGCACACACAAACATATATATTATTTTAAGTTGAATTTATATTATATGGACTTACCCTACCCCGAAACAAAAAACTAATTTTAAATATCAAATAATCATAAATATAATATAATAATAATAAAGTGTGATTTTTAAGCTTTTTGAATTACGAAAACACAAGACATGTCCTCGTAAACCACATTAATAGAATACAGCTAGGTCATACCAATGTCATTATACAATTTCATGTCCTCCTAACCAACATAAACATGCATACACACACACACACACACATCCAGAAGATGTCTTCCTGTCCAAATCAAACAGTGTATTCAATTCTATACTGTCCAAGTACGCAATACATTTGGATTTCAATCTTACTTAGAAAATTATGTTCTGTAGCCACCTTTTTACTACATCCCATGATGCTTTTTGTAAGTTACGGGAGTAACTTCCATTAAACTGTAAACAGTCAGTGAAGTGTTTAAAAAAGAATCTGGGTGCAGTGATGTGTCATTATTCCCCTCACAGTCCATCCACCCAACATTAAAAGGCAGCTTATTATAATTAACTTATGGTTTTCAGCGGCTCATGAAAAACACTAAACACTCTTTCCATGGCAATATTATGGACATATATTGGATATTACAGTACTGCAGGGTGTAGGAATGAAAATTATCATATGCATTTGTTTATATGGCAAAACGTCTTTTTCACCTAGAAGGTCCATACTGACTCCAAAGGCAGATACTGATTAGATCAGGGCCTGATGTGTGGACTTTGGGGGTTTTATGATGTGGTCACATGTTGATTGGTCAGTTTGTATGTCTCAGCATTTGAGCTTTGGTCACATGGTAAAGAAAGATACAAAATGGGGGGTAAGCTTTGCTCTGGGTTTTTTCCTGGTCTGGTCTTTTCTTGCTCTGCGCTTGTCTTGCTCTGCTCTTTTTCCTGCTCTGCTCCTCTCTTGCTCTGGAGGCTATCTTCTCTGACTCTACTGCTATCAGGCTCTCTTTGAGGCCTACTTACTGCTCTTTGTCTCTCTCTCTCTCTCCCTCCCTCTGTCTCTCTCTGTCTCTCAGGTAACTGTATTTTACATTTAAGCTACAATTTATGTCATATGTTATTATCATTTCATGTTTAATCTTTTATACAGTTATTTTGTAATTAATTCAGTTGTAACCATAGAGAATTATTCTCATTAAATCAATTCATTTTCAAGTATTTTTGAATTACTTTTGATTTAACATCAACACTTAATTGTTCCATATTGCAATACAATACAATCACATAACAGCAACGCTCTCCCACATTTGTAGCTATTAAAACTGCCCTTATTTCCATTTTTGGTATAAGATTGCAGAAGGATGGTTTGACTAGAAATGTACAGTTTTCACCATCATACTGATAAACTTTTTAGTCATTCGGCAAAACTACAGTTAGAACCGCTATAGTTAAAAAAACATTCTTACAAGGGAATACAATGAGAAAATCTGGAGGTTTTGAGTTTTTGGAGTCTGCTGAAAGTAATGAATTAACATTCGAAGGATCAACTGTGAGGATAATAATGCCACCTCACTGCACTCAGTTTTTAAAGCACTTCGCTGATTTTTTATAGTTCAATGGAAGTTACTCCCATATATTATGCAAACCATCATGACGCACAAGAAAAAGCTGGATCACAATAGTAAAGTAGGTGATTCCAGATGCCATGAAATTGGGTGAACAGCACCTGAAGGCCACAGAATGAAGCTGTTTTACCCTGTACTCGAAGCAGGAGGTGCAGATGGCGAGGAGCTCCAGCAGTCGACTCAGCTGAGATAAAGGCATGTCCACAGTCCAGCGCTGGATCAGATTCTGGTCTGCGTTCTTGATGATCCACAGGAAACACATCAGCAGATTGCGACTGGTCTCCGCCGTCAACATGTTGGTGGTTTTCCCAGTCTGGATTTCGAAGGACGATTTCAATGAGATTTGCTGTTTTTTTGGAATATGTTTCTTAGAAATATAAATACATGGCTTTGGATTGGTTAATCATGGTTAAATATTTGTGTTCACTACACTATTTTCATTCACAGCACTGTGAGAAATAAAATTAAATAATAATAACAATAATAATATATATGGCATATGTTTTACGCAGTGGATGCCCTTCTAGCCACAACCCAGTACTAGGGAAATGTGTATCACATATACATATTAAATATATATAATACACACACACACACACATATATTATGTCAAAACAAACTTTTATTTTTTATGCGATTAATCTTTGCCCAGCATCTAATATATATATTTTTATATATATTTACTGATGTTATCAAAACATGATAGATACAAAATTTTGACAATAATTAGTTGGGTTTTTTTAACGTTATTTTCCATACCACAGAGGCCATAGACACCAGTGCATTCCTCGTTAAGGTGTTGAAAGGATTTCCAGCGATTGCCATTGCAACAGATTGATTGATGGTGGCAACGTTGTCAGGATCTTCCTCAGACCCACCAGACTTGCCTTTACCGCCACGTGAGTCAGAAACTGTGACAGACAAAGAAAACACACAAGTCTGATCCATTCACTTCTGCTCAGAGGCAAAAAGCAGCTAATAAGACTAACTGAGATTAACCACCAGTACCTGTGAAGTCCAGGTAATTGATGGAGTCAATGATGATGCCCACTAGAGGGAGGTAGAGAGCAGCGATCTTTGTCTTGACCTCTGACCTTGAACAGCGCTGGTCCAGATCATGAGCACATAACAGACTGTATGTGGCATTGATGGCTTTTTGTTGAACTCTGCCCCTGAGCACGAACACATTGAGAAACATAGTTATGACACTTAATTAGGTAAACGCACTGTTAAAAATGACCTAAATCGTTAAACGTGACTGACCCCTCGGACTCTATGTCCAGTGCAGTGCTGAGTTCGGTCAGCAAGAGTCCGGTCAAGTAATGGCGCTGCTTAAAGTCCTGTGACAGATCAAACATGGCTGCGATCTTGTGGTCCTGAAAACTGCATGAGCTGGACGTCTGGCGACAGAAACAGATGAACACTCATGGTTTACAAACACTGTGAGTATTAGTTCTAACACACAATACAGTAGAAGGGTACATTTCTATAGGTTCAGAGGTCCGTTCTTTGTATAGGGTTCCCACTCTAAGCCAAATGTCAAATTCTCTGACTTTCACTGATTAAAAAGCTGAATTTCCATGACCTATAATGCATAGAAAAACAGGCAGCTGTTGTGTTGAGCGGTCCCTCCAAAAGTTTGCGATTACGTAAATGAATCTAAATTCAACACAAAATTTGGTGCAATTTATTTTTTTTAATTTACACAGATTTCCTGCAAGTAGTAAATCCAATGAATATTTTTTTTTCAGTGTAGAAAGTAGTTATTTAGTGTGTGATACCACATGTTTTCATAGAGAAACCAATGGTTCTTGAGGTCAAAAAATAACGAAGAACTAAGATGTGTAATTTTGTGTATATTTTCACAGCAAAACAACACAAGGAACACTGTAAATATTGCCAAACATTGTGCTTTTTTGTGCAAAATCTAAGAGGGACTTGTTGAGCACTGAACAGACAAAAAAAACAGCATCAGACAGTATTTTAACAGGTACATCCTGGTGACTGCTTTTGATTGCTGATTGCCAAGAGGGAAAAGGAATAAAATGGCAGTAAAAAATAGCATAAATATAACAACAGGCAAAACATGTGAAACGACATGATAAAAAGGGCACATAAAACATTTATTTTAACAAATGGGAAGTACGTAAAATTTCAAATGACAAACAAAAACTCCTTGATATTCCATGACTTAGACAAAATAAATATAAAATTTCCTGTCTGGAAAAGATTCTATGATATTGCAGAAAATTCCATGACCACAGGAACCCTCTTTGCACTTCGCTTAAAACTTCTGAGATGATTTGACAGATCATCAAAAAAAAAACTACTTTGTGACTACTTTGTTGAAAGGATACTTTAAAAGAAGATTTTTAAGAAAAATATTGGAAATATTGATAGCCTTGGCATCCATAGCAGAAAAATAAAATGACGGTTCCAAAATTCTTAAAATACCTTATTTTGTGTTCAACATAAGAGAGAATCTCACACAGGTATGGAACGTGAGTAAATGGTGAGCAAATTTCCATTTCTGGGTGAACTATCCCTTTAAGAAATAATTGTAAACGAAAACAGGTTTTATATTTTATTTAAACCTGCCTTTCTCATTATATTATATCTCATTATATTTTCTTATTCATGTTCTTCTTGTTAAAAACTGCCATGTCGAATGCAAGCACTTTCCTTCTGTAGGACATACACAAAAACATACATAAAAATACATGTGGCTTTCAGAAAGAATGTGCTTGCTACTGATTTTGGTTTTAATCTTACCAAAAAAACCACATATTAACATGTATGATAGGCTTACTTTTTTTTAAGCATCAATCCTGCCATTGGCACAATGTTGCTGCAAATGCATGGACAAGCTCAAAACATTTAGATGCAGTTTATTTAGCATTGTCCACTTGTGTTGTGACTGGATTAATGAATATGTATTATTAGTACTGAAGTAAAGGAGATCTTTCTGACCTGTGAGGAGACGGAGGGTGACGGAGAGGCTGGGGCAGATGCAGGGCTGCTGAAGAAGAGACTGAGGTTCAGATAGTGCTCATGACTACACAAGACCCTCAAAAACTCCAGCCTCATGCTGATCAAAGTCGCCATGTTCACACTCTTTGCTGCCATCTAGAAAAAAAGAAAAACGCAGAGAGTGGATTTTATAATATATTTAGTGTACAAGGTTTGGTGCAGCGTGAATTAAAATAAATACACAAAAATAATAAATACAAAAACTTTAATTAAAATTGGAATTAAAAGAAGCCATTATTAAAAAATAATTTTAAACTATTGATAAACACTATAGAAGTTATATATACATACAGTGCATCCGGAAAGTATTCATAGCGCTTCACTTTTTTTATGTTACAGCCTTATTCCAAAATTGATTAAATTCATTTATTTCCTCAAATATCTACACACAATACCCCATAATGACAATGTGAAAAAAGTTTGTTTGAAATTGTTGCAAATTTATTAAAAATAAAAAACCTGAAAAATCACATGTACAATTCACAGCCTTTGCTCAATACTTTGTTGATGCACTGTTGGCAGCAATTACAGCCTCAAGTCTTTTTGAATATGATGCCACAAGCTTGGCACACCTGTCTTTGGGAATTTTTGCCCATTCCTCTTTGCAGTACCTCTCAAGCTCTATCAGGTTGGATGGGAAGCGACGGTGTATAGCCGTTTTCAGATCTCTCCAGAGATGTCAGATAGGGTTTAGGTCTGGGCTCTGGCTGGGCCACTCAAGGACATTCACCGAGTTGTTGTGAAGCCACTCCATTGACATTTTGGCGGTGTGCTTTGGGTCATTGTCCTGCTGGAAGATGAACCGTCGCTCCAGTCTGAGGTCAAGAGCACTCTGAAGCAGGTTTTCATTCAGGATGTCTCTGTACATTGCTGCATTCATCTTTCCCTCTATCCTGACTAGTCTTCCAGTTCCTGCTGCTGAAAAACATCCCCACAGCATGATGCTGCCACCACCATGCTTCACTGTAGGGATGGTATTAGCCTGGTGATGAGCGGTGCCTGTTTTTTTCCAAACGTAACGCCTGGCATTCACTCCAAAGAGTTCAATTTTAGTCTCATCAGACCAGAGAATTTTGTTTCAGATACCTTTTGGCAAATTCCAGGCGGGCTGCTATGTGCCCTTTACTAAGGAGTGGCTTCCGTCTGGCCACTCTACCATACAGGCCTGATTGGTGGATTGCTGCACAGATGGTTGTCCTTCTGTAAAGTTCTCCTCTCTCCACAGAAGAACGCTGAAGCTCAGACAGAGTGACCATCGGGTTATTGATGACCTCCCTGACTAAGGCCTTTCTCCCCCGATCACTTAGCTTAGATGGCCGGCCAGCTCTAGGAAGAGTCCTGGTGGTTCCAAACATCTTCCACTTACGGATGATGGAGGCCACTGTGCTCATTGGAACTTTCAGAGCAGCATAATTTTTACTGTAACCTTCCCCAGCCTTGTGCCTCGAGACAATCCTGTCTCGGCGGTCTACAGACAATTCCTTTGTCTTCATGCTTGGTTTGTGCTTTGACATGCACTGTCAACCCTAGGACCTTATATAGACAGGTGTATGCCTTTTCAAATCATGTCCAATCAACTGAATTTACCACAGGTGAACTCCAATTAAGCTGCTAAAACATCTCAAGAATGATCAGTGGAAACAGAATGTACCTGAGATCAATTTAGAGCTTCATGGCAAAGGCTGTGAATACTTATGTACATGTGATTTTTCAGGTTTTTTATTTTTAATAAATTTGCAACAATTTCAAAAAATCTTTTTTCACATTGTCATTATGGGGTATTGTGTGTAGAATTTTGAGGAAATAAATGAATTTAATCCATTTTGGAATAAGCATTACATGATGTGTAAAAAGTGAAGCGCTATGAATACTTTCCGGATGCACTGTATATCTGTTTTTCTATTTTCTAATCTTTGTTTTTCTTTTGTTTTTTTTGCAAGTAATTAGTAGTTAGATTTTTCAGATTTTACAAAAAGAATGTAAATTACAAAAGTTTTATAATGCATTGGCAATTATTAAAAACAACAACACTATAACAATAACAACACTATAACATTATTTTAAATATTACTGTTAAAAAACGCTCAACCATGAGAAGTGGCCATATAAGGAGTTCCACGCTTAATGGTGTCAACTAGAGCAATGTTTGAAGACAAATTCTGATATTAGCAGTAACAACCTGAAGAAATACTGTCTGTCATACATTAAAATAGTTTTTTTTATCAGTAAATCTATGATTTACTAAATCTATAATCTACTGATTTACTTATCACAGTAAATCTATGATTTACTGTGATGGTCAATGATTTGCATGAGAATCCAACTTTTTAATACTTTAAGTAACTCTGAACACAGAAATCGCCTGATACCCTCCTTTATAAAATCTCAAATTTTAGATCTAAAAACACACTAAAACTAGTGTAGTGTTAAAAATAGTTGGAATTGATATATAATTGGCTATATATTAGTATTGAAATGGTCTTGGGATTGGGAAATGCTTGGGCAACTGCCTCTCAAATTGTCTATAGAAACTGTAAAAATGCAGTTAACGAAACATTGATTCTTATTTTATTTATTCATTTTAACCTCAGTTATGTTAGTATTCAATTAATTCTTCATTCAGACTGAATGAACAACAGATTTTACTTCATAAAGTCTTCCCGAAAATGTTCATGGCAAACACCCTCATAATGCTCAATAGCAAATAGCCGTGAGAAATTTCTTGCTATGAAGATAATAATTTGTAAATGACATGAGCTGCAGCACCTGGTTGCAGTAATTCTTCACCAGCTGAAACACAAAGCCTCGGTCCATCAGAGACATCAGGTCATACAGGAAGAAAGCCAGGCTGATGTTAACCTTCTCTGCCTGCTCCAGCTCCTGAACACAAATAAACACACACACACACATCTCTTCTCATCAACACTGACAAATAACATTCCTCCCAAAGATCTAACATCTAACCTCTTGTTTTTTTCATGTGTTCTTTGTTTACCAAGCGTCTAAACAGTTCTTGGGTCAAATTTAGATGTGTTTTGATGGATTCAATCACCTTTTGCTGCTTTACTAAAATGTTCCCAATCTCGGCGGTCACCACGTTGACAATAGTGGTGATGTCATCTTTGAAGCGGTCGGAAAATCGATTCCTGCGAGAGACCGTCTTCTTATCCAGCTGAGACACGTGCTGACTCATGCTCTTCACCTGTGATGAGTACATGTGGACAATGAGAACTAGTACCTGTACTAACTGTACAACCCAAATTCCCAAAACACAGGATGTTTTGTAAAAATGCAATGACACCAAGAATGTTCCTTCAGCTTGATCCCTTCTTTATCAGTGGAATGATCCACCTTGTTGATGCTCTTTACCCATACAGTTGAAGCCAGAATTATTAGCCCTCCTGTTAAATTTTAATTCTTTTTTTATTGAAAACCCTGAAAATCTTGTCTTACTTAATTTTTGTCAATTAAATAAAATGTAAAAAATATTAAAATCACAGATTCTTGATTCATTTCAACTTACAAAACGTGTTTAGGAAATTTGTGTTGTACATTTCCAGAACTTCTTCTATTTTCAATTTCAGAGTTGGTATGCTCAGGATCAAGCACATATTCAGATCACAACCATCTTACCAGAACTTCAAAGAAGAACCAGGCGTATTTGTAGACGTTTTCTCTGCAGACTCCGGTGCTTACCACCATCTGAAGAGCCAGCTCCTCATGGAACAACTACAAAGGCACATGGATCTGCTTATTAGGACATGCAACTCTGCTTAAATGATCGACGTCCTGGGTAATGAAGTGGCAAGTCAAACAGTCACCTTTTTGTTGGTGGGCCGCGTGCTTCCTGTGCAGCTCTGCAGAGAATTGGAGGCATTTGCAGCTGTTGACATGCGACTGCCTGGATGATTTAAACCCTGATGGAAACCAAAATTTATAAATTATACTTAAAAAAGGACAAAAAGAAAAGGGCTAGTGTGTGTATGTGTGCATGTATAAATGTGTGTATCATTCTAAATAGAACTGAGAATATTTCATAAAATTGTATTATTTGTATGACTGTATATCTAATTAGCAAACCTAAAATAAAAACAAAATCATTATATTTGAAAAAAAAAAAGAATGTAATCAATGATGCCTTGGCTACAACCTAAAATATTTATTTATTTATTATTCATATTTATTTATTTAAAAGTATAATATAATATAATATAATATAATATAATATAATATAACATAATATAATATTATATTATATTATATTATATAGGGCGTCACGGTGGCGCAGTGGGTAGCACGTTTGCCTCACAGCAAGAAGGTCGCTGGTTCGAGCCTCGGCTGGGTCAGTTGGCGTTTCTGTGTGGAGTTTGCATGTTCTCCCCGTGTTGGCGTGGGTTTCCTCCGGGTGCTCCGGTTTCCCCCACAAGTCCAAAAACATGTGGTATAGGTAAATTGGGTAGGCTAAATTGTCCGTAGTGTATGTGTGTGAATGAGTGTGTGTGGATGTTTTCCAGTGATGGGTTGCAGCTGGAAGGGCATCCGCTGCGTAAAACATATGCTGGATAAGTTGGCGGTTCATTCCGCTGTGGCGACCCCGGATTAATAAAGGGACTAAGCCGAAAAGAAAATGAATGAATGAATTATATTATATAATATAGGCGACACGGTGGCTCAGTGGTTAGAACTGTCACATTACAGCAACAAGGTCGCTGGTTCGAGTCCCGACTTGGGGACTTTTTTTTGGGGAGCATTTTTGTGTGGAGTTTGCATG
Source organism: Danio jaintianensis (assembly GCA_903798115.1). Classification (NCBI taxonomy): domain Eukaryota; kingdom Metazoa; phylum Chordata; class Actinopteri; order Cypriniformes; family Danionidae; genus Danio; species Danio jaintianensis. The sequence goes on along the minus strand of CAIGQV010017835.1, from coordinate 9,875,906 downwards.
TTCTCCCCGTGTTCGTGTGGGTTTCCTCAAGGGTGCTCCGGTTTCCCCCACAGTCCAAAGACATGCGCTATAGATGAATTGAATAAACTAAATTGGCCGTAGTGTATGAGTGTGAATGTGTGTGTATGGATGTTTCCCAGTACTGGGTTGCAACTGGAAGGGCATCCGCTGTGTAAAACATATGCTGGATAAGTTGGTGGTTCATTCTGCTGTGGCGACCCCTGATAAATAAAGGGACTAAGCCGAATGAATGAATAATATAATATAATATAATATAATATAATATAATATAATATAATATAGTAATTTTAACTATAAGCATATTCCTTTTTTAGAATTTTATTTCAACATCCTTTTTTCAATGAATTTTGCCCAACCCCAGTATGTTGCATGTGTGTATATGTACTGTACCTTTCCTAGAATGTTATTGACCTCTGTGTCCTCTGGGCTCTGTGGTGCAGGTATATCAGGGTTGCTGCTGGAACGGATTCGTGACTGCAGCAGCATGAAGCCAACAGTAGTGGCTGTTGTGCGAGTCAAAGTGCTGTATCGACTCTCTGGATGAGCCATCAGACCTCCTGTACCTGGTGGATAAACCACGGTAACAGTTAAAAAAAGATTCAGAGTCAAAAACTGTTTTCATTTTGAACAGGAATGACATCATTTGGTGGTCCACAGGCCTGCTGTACCTGAGGTGTGGATTTCATATTGAGTATCTGGCAAGCGAAACACAAAGTACAGGTATGTTGCGAGGAGACAGTTTCTGCCCTGATGGTCTTTTGCCAGCTCCTGACTGTTGTGAAGACTGTTGATGACCGACACCACTGACTCAAACGCAATCTGGGCCAAATTTGCTGCAAGAAACGAGATTAAAACTGACAATACTGAACATGCATGCTTGATGACTGAAAGTGCTTCACATAAGACCGTAAATATACAAATGACATAAACAACAACGTACAAACATTAAATTTAAAAAATCCACAACAAGCATTTCTTAGAGTATGTCAAATGCTTAACTGATCAAATGTCTCTACAACTGTGACCTAAAAACCTCTAAAGATGATACATACAGTGAATTACAGTAATCCAGGCGTGAAGTGTTAAAAGCATGCATAACAATCTCCGGGTCTTTAAAATTCAAGAAAGCTTTTAGTTTGGAGATGATTCTGAGCTGACAAAAGCTACTTCTAACAACTGAATTGATCTGTTTATTAAAAGGTAAGGGATGAATCAATTATGATTTTTTTTTGTTTATCACAAAAAAACCTTGTTAAATATATGTGTGCCACAATTATTTGTACCCCTATGAATTCATTCATTCATTCATTCATTCATTCATTCATTCATTCATTCATTTTCTTTTCGGCTTAGTCCCTTTATTAATCTGGGGTTTAATAAACGCCAACTTATCCAGCATATGTTTTACACAGCGGATGCCCTTCCAGCTGCAACCCATCACTGGGAAACGCCATACACCATTCATTCACACTCATACACTACGGCCAATTTAGCTCACCCAATTCACCTATACAGCATGTTTTTGAATTTGTGGGGGAAACCGACGCACCCGGAGGAAACCCACGTGAACACGGGGAGAACATGCAAACTCCACACAGAAATGCCAACTGACCCAGCCGAGGTTCGAACCAGCGAATTTCTTGCTGTGAGGCGATCGTGCTACCCACTGCACCACCGTGATGCCCCCTATGAATTCATATAAGTGAAATATTTCAAAACATTTTTTGTGTAAATAAGTTCTGAAGTGCCCTATGTCAACCCCACAATGCACGGCAATAACGAGTGTACAACCAATGGTTACAGAATACCCATAACACACTGTGAGAGTTCACGCACTGAAAGAATTCCTGTGTCTGACCACAAGACGGCATCCACAGCAGAATCCTAATGGTGTAAGTTTCTAAATAAATTATTATTTAATTCTTAAATTAACATTTGTATACATGACAGAAATCAAAATACTTTGTTTTATTACTTGTCAAGTGTTAAATAACAATCACAGGGTTTGACCAAGAAGTTAAAAATCTAATCCGTCTGAGGGATTTATCAACCAGCAAAACACAAACAAAATGACATCCCTTCCAGTGCAATCAGTACTCAAATTCATTCGCTTTCATTTACTCCTTTGAGTGGGCTATATTAGTAGACTAATGTAGGGAATAGTGAATGAGGATATAGGGGGCGATTTCGGATACAGCCACAGTCATTTATGGTAAAAAGAGCTGTGATTTGATGCAAAAGGTTTTTGAGCTTCACAAAATGTGAAGTGGATATAAGAAAGCAAAAACATTGAAAATACCCATTTCCACCATTAGGAAAATAACGAAGAAACTCCAGTCAACTGAAAATATTTTGAGGATGTGTGTTTAAAGAATTGCAGTTGGCTCTTGGGGTCAGAAAATTCTTAAACTACAATCATTCATTCATCATTCATTTTCTTTTCGGCTTAGTCCCTTTATTAATCTGGGGTCGCCACAGCGGAATGAACCGCCAACTTATCCAGCATATGTTTTACGCACCGGATGCCCTTCCAGCTGGGAAGCATCCATATACACTCATTCACACACACATATACTACGGACAATTTAGCCTACCCAATTCACCTATACCACATGTCTTTGGACTTGTGGGGGAAACCGGAGCACCCGGAGGAAACCCACGCGAACACGGGGAGAACATGCAAACTCCACACAGAAACGCCAACTGACCCAGCCGAGGCTCGAACCAGCGACCTTCTTGCTGTGATGCGAACATGCTACCCACTGCGCCACCGTGCAGCCCTAAACTACAATCATGTTCATCACAACAAAGTTTTTCAAATGATTTCAATTCAATTTGAACTTTTTTTGTGAGTTAATATTTTTGACCAAAAGATGAAAAGGTTAAACAATTTTAAAGACATAAATAATAAACATTAAAGACATTTTCCCTCGCCTTCTTTAATCATATTAACCAAGGATGTCAATATTAATGGAGACAAATGTATTTGTATGCTAAAAATGACATCTTTTTAATTAACGTAAAAAAAAAACGCACAATATTTTCCTGTCTAAAACGTACCAGTCTGTCCAGCGATGACCATGGGCTGCATAATGAGACGGAAGAGCTTGTCGAGGACCTGATGGAGAAAAAGCACCATCGGCTCCAGGCCGGCAGAGGACAGTGAAATGATGCTGAGCTTCAGCTCGTGCTCAAACATGTTTTCTTGAATCTTCTCATCTCGTACTCGGATAGGGAACGTGGATTTGCCCTCCAATGCATGACATAATGTGAAGAAACGCTCCAGGTGACTGTCCTGTGATACAGAAAAAAAAAAGATTAAGCACATTTAAAAGAATTAATTATGTTAAAATAATTCATTACTTAATACTGCATAATACAGGCCATTCTGTATGTGACAAATAGAAACTTCTATTCAATCTCACATATAATAATAAATGGCTGCAACCTAAAATATTTATTTATTTATTTATTTTAAAATATATTATTATTAAAATGAAATATATAATATAATATAATATAATATAATATAGGCGACGCGGTGGCGCAGTGGGTAGCACGTTCGCCTCACAGCAAGAAGGTCGCTGGTTCGAGCCTCGGCTGGGTCAGTTGGCATTTCTGTGTGGAGTTTGCATGTTCTCCCAGTGTTCGCGTGGGTTTCCTCCGGGTGCTCCGGTTTCCCCCACAAGTCCAAAGACATGCGGTATAGGTGAATTGGGTATGCTGAAATTGTCCGTAGTGTATGTGTGTGAATGAGTGTGTATGACTGTTTCCCAGTGATGGGTTGCAGCTGGAAGGGCATCCGCTGCGTAAAACATATGCTGGATAAGTTGGCGGTTCATCCCGCTGTGGCGACCCCAGATTAATAAAGGGACTAAGCCGAAAAGAAAATGAATGAATGAATGATAATATAATATAATATAATATAACAATATTTATATCACATTATATAATTCATTAAAGAAATTTTTTATTAATATTTAGAATTGGCTATATTTGGCTATATTATTTTTATATTTTCAATTTTCATTTTAACTTTCATAAATATTAGTGCTTTTGTTTATTTTACTAGTTTCTCTCTTCTTTTTCATTTCTTAATTTTATTTAGCTGTCATTTATTTTTAATTCAGTTTTACTTTTAGTCACTTTAATACTGTTTTATTTAGTTATATTTATTTATTTCGTTTTTAATTTGTTACATTAGTTAGTCGCCAAGGCATCACTTTGAATTTTGATTTATGTTTTTTAATTTAAAGATTTTCATTTAATGCTGCTATTTAACTTTATTTCTGCTTTATTTCAATAAACTAAAATGACTAAAATGACACTGCTATATTTAATAATACACTTTTTGAACTGAAAATGGGGTCATTCTTTTTATTATTTCTTATTATTTCCTGAAGCTGGTTTGGTCAATGAAATTCAAAATTCATTTTAATAATTTGACAAAATGGCTGCACGGTGGCGCAGTGGGTAGCATGTTCGCCTCACAGCAAGAAGGTCGCTGGTTCGAGCCTCGGCTGGGTCAGTTGGTGTTTCTGTGTGGAGTTTGCATGTTCTCCCCGTGTTGGCGTGGGTTTCCTCCGGGTGCTCCGGTTTCCCCCACAAGTCCAAAGACGCGCTATAAGTGAATTGGGTAGGCTAAATTGTCCGTAGTGTATGTTTGTGAAAGAGTGTGTATGGATGTTTTCCAGTGATGGGTTGCAGCAGGAAGGGCATCCGCTGCGTAAAACATATGCTGGATAAGTTGGCGGTTCATTCCGCTGTGGCGACCCCTGATTAATAAAGGGACTAAGCCGAAAAGAAAATGAATGAATGAATGAATTTGACAAAATAATAATATAGTTTAAAAAGGTCACATTTTAGTATTTTAAAAAAAACATGACCCTCAGGTCTCATAGAAAACGCTCAAGGTGAGAGTGAATGAGTAGTATGAATGATATTCAGACATACTACATCCACCATTTGTCATTATCACGTGACCTACTTATCAGTTGCGTCGCTTCACTCTCATTCATGAATTCTCTCGCATGACATCATGGGATAGCGTACCGTCCATCGGATGCGCACTTCAAAATCTTACAGGAAGTAGTAGGTCATCCGGGTACTTCTTGCATACTGTTTTTCGAATACTATGAATTCTGACATACTACTCGGCTCGCATACTGTTTTTAACATACTATATAGTAGGCAAGTATGCGATTTCGGATGCAGAAGGTGTTTTTTTACGCACCTGAGTTTGAACTGAGGACACAGCTTGTAGCTCAAGGTTAAACAGTCCTTTATGATTCTCCAGCCACTTCACTGGAGGTACCTGAGCTGGCAGTTTCTGGAGGCATATAAAAAGACAAAAATGTACAGATTCAAACAAATGAATACATAAAGCCACATAAGACCTGCTGAATGTGTGCCCCAATGAAACATCAATGTGATATATAACTACGTTAAATAAGTGGTATCCTAAAAAAGGCAGATGTCGAAACAGTTGACTGTACCTCTGGGGAATGTAGGGAATAGTTGATAGGAAGTTTGTCCAGAACGATTGGCAGACACTGCTGGCTGGTCTGCAGCCGGTCATTGTTCAGCATGGGTAACCACTGCAGGGATAAAAGTCCAGCATCACACTTACAGTAATGTCTATATGTATATATCTCTAATGTTTTTTTTCTGTGAACCAAGGTTAGATTTATCTGATCAAAAGTACAATGATACAACTAGACTGTGAAATGTCATTATATTATCAAAAAAATATATTTTCTGTTTTAGTACATATAGTCGAAGGCAAAATGATTAGCCCTCCTGTGATTTTTAAAATTTATTTTATAATATAATAATTAATATAATTAAATATAATATTTTGGAATTGAACAGAGCAAGGAAATGTTCACAGTATTTGTAAATGTTTTTATATTTTAAATATTTTTATATTATGCATTTGTATCTTATTTCTTTTGGTTTGGATGTTTTAAAAAAAAAAATATATCATTATTATGTATTTAATATATAATAATATACATCAATATGTTATTATATATTATATTATATTATATATAATATTATTAGCCCCCTAAAGAATTTATTTTTTATCGATTGACTACAGAACCAACCACTCTTCTCCAATGACTTGCCTTATTAACTTAAATGCCTAGTTAACCATAATTATCCTTGTTAAGCCTTTAAATTGTATTTTAAGCTGAATACTACTATCTTGCAAAATAACTAGTAAAATATTATGTACTCTCCTCATGGCCAAGACAAAAGAAATAAGTTATTAAAACTGTGTAGAAAAAATGTGTAGAAAAAATTATCTCTCTATTAAAACGCACATTTTAAAAGAATAAACATTTAATTGGAGGGCTAATAAACTGTATATTCATTATACACACACACACACACACACACCCTGGTCAAGGCTGAATGTCTCATCAGACTCAAACTGTGAAAGAAGGCTTCATTTACATACAGTACATGAATTGACCACCAACTGGCCTGAACCCCATTCAGAGTTTATGGGATGTGTTGGAATGGACTAGAATTGCCAAAATTTAATGCAACCATTAATTGAAATAAACTTTTTGACATTGCATAAGGTTGTCAACAATGGCATGATGAATACACACGGTAATCAAAGTTTAAAAGCTATCCCTGGACAGAAAATTAAAGATAATGCATAATTTGCATAAATGTAAAAAATGTGCATAAAAACACACGCGTATGCGCACAATCGAGTCAAAGAATTTATTATGCAATTTAAAAAACATCACAGTTTATAGAATAAATTGTTTGATACACTAAAATAAAAAGGTCATGTGATTCTGCCACAACAGATTATGTGATTGGAAAACTGGACTAGACCAATCTCAATCGCATCATCTCAAAAGTCAAATCAAATCAAAATCAAAATGATTTTTTTTCATCCAGTAATTACCTCGCAGAATTAAGTGTTTCCAAACCTTAGGCCCAGCCTCCAAACTCAGCTTAACATGACAGTGATAGTTACTTTGTGTGTTGTCTGGCACTCTGAGGCACAGCACATTTATTATGGCGGGAAAAGAGCTACAGTGGTTTCCCGTTAGCAGGAACTTTAGCTTTTCATGACAGATTTTTTGTGCTAGTTTCCCAGAAAGTGATGTTTTTATTCTCTTGAACACATGACACAAAACCAGCTGTTTTAAGCAATATTTTACATTTGCACTGGAGTTCTATTTGCAAATTTGGATGAAAACAAAGCTACTGAAAACCACTCTGTAAAGTCCACACATCCCAAAGACGCTCAGGTCAACTAGTAGCCAATCAATGTGTGAAAATAAGCTTTCATTCAGTTTGAGTCTGATGAATCTTTGGATTGTGATCCTGAGATTGAGTCAATAAAAAGCTACACACTGCATTAGTTTAGAAGAATTGTTGCCAAACATACTGCATAACACACCAAAATCACTGCAATAAAGATATAATCATAGACTTTTTGCTTACTTCTATTATAGCAGACGTAACTTCTATTATATTATTCCAGCCAAATTAAAAATAAAAGACAATTATTCAGGAAAAAAGATTATTATAGGTAATAATGTGAAAATTGCCTTGCTCTGTTAAACACAACTTTGGAAATATTTGAAATTGAATGAACGCACACACACAAACACAAATGTGTTCAGCCACTCACTGAATATCCAAGGAGAGTCTCCACACTTCCAGTCTGGTTTTGTTTCTGCTGGCAGCTGATATGGAAGAAGGTGAACAGCAAGTGGTGTTTATCTGTTAAACGGGCTGGCAGGAGGATCTTTATCTCATCATAGAAATCAGGAGACCTGCGGAGGAGATACAGGAAACAGCTCTCTCACTCCACTCTTACGTTTGCTTGATGTTCAGATGAATGGAATCGCTTTAAGAGAACAAGTGTACCTGTTGTGGTAAGTGACTGGAGTGTAGACCTCCGAAAGGAACTCCGGGCCACTTGATTTTCCATAGATTACCTTTAGAGAGAAAGTGCAAAGCAAAGAAAAAAAAATGTAAGTGAGGCATACAGGCAGGAATTGAACAAAATGTGAAAACGCATTATGTTACGCAATCAATTATGACTTCAGTCATTTACAGTGACAACAAACTTTAATTTAGTAATATAATTTAATTTAGTATAAAAATTTAAAAGAGGTAGAATGAAATTAGAGGTGAAAGGGCAATAACTGAAAACAAATCTATAATATTTTTATTATTATATAAAAAATATATAAAAATAATAACATTAATCATTCATTCATTCATTCATTTTCAGCTTAGTCCCTTTATTAATCTGGGGTCGCCACAGCAGAATGAACCGCCAACTATTCCAGCATATGTTTTATGCAGCGGATGCCCTACCAGCTGCAACCCATCACTGGGAAACACCCATACACTCTCATTCACACATATACACTACGGACAATTTTAGCTTACCCAATTCACCTATAGCTGTGACCTTCTTGCTGTGAGGCGGCAGCTCTACCCACTGCACCACCGCGCCGCCCTAACATTAATAATAATTAAAAAAAATAGTTCTTCTTATTATTATTATTATTTCATCATGGGCGTCATGGTGGCGCAGTGAGTAGCACGATCGCCTCACAACAAGTTCATTTCTGTGTGGAGTTTGCATGTTCTCCCCGTGTTCGCGTGGGTTTCCTACGGGTGATCCGGTTTTTCCCCACAGTCCAAAGACGTGGAATAGGTGAATTGGGTGAGCTAAATTGTCCGTAGTGTATGTGTGTGAATGAGTGTGTATGGATGTTTCCCAGTGATGGGTTGCACCTGGAAGGGCATCCGCTGTGTAAAACATATGCTGGATAAGTTGGCGGTTCATTCCGTTGTGCTGACCCCGGATTAATAAAGGGACTAAGCCGAAAAGAAAATGAATGAATGCATTATTTCATCATGGCCGTTATTATTATTATTATTATTATTATGTTATAATTACTATTACAATGGTAATATATCTTTGATGTACATAAAGACGGGGCGGCGCGGTAGTGCAGTGGGTAGCGCTGTCGCCCCACAGCAAAAAGGTCGCTGGTTCAAGCCTCGGTTGGGTCAGTTGGCATTTCTGTGTGGAGTTTGCATGTTCTCCCCGTGTTCGTGTGGGTTTCCTCTGGGTGCTCTGGTTTCCCCCACAAGTCTAAAGACATTCACTATAGGTGAATTGGGTAAGCTAAATTGTCCACCGTGTGTATGTGAATGGGAGTGTATGGGTGTTTCCCAGTGATGGGTTGCGGCCGGAAGGGCATCCGCTGCGTAGAACATGTGCTGAAAAAGTTCATTCCGCTGTGGCGACCCCAGATTAAAAAAGGGACTGAAAGAAAATGAATGAATGAATGTACATAAAGACATGTAAATGTGGTGATGCACTTACAGGCATGGCACAACTGGAGTCCTCACTGCTCATGAACTGGATTTTTACTGTAATGTTTCTGGCTGAAGTCAGACGGTTAGTAAGATTCAACCTCAGTGGATAAACATACAGCAGATTCCTGCAACATATTTAACATGAAAGAAAATAAACTTGATTTGTGCAGGCAAAATACTTCCACTTGATGTCCATAAAGGAGTGTAAAAACATTAACTGACCACTAGATGGCAGAAACTGTTCACAGTTCAAAACTAATAGGAAGAAAGAAACAAGCGTTGCCATGTTTCCTAAAAGTTCATTATAAATCCCAGCTGCTTATTTTCAGATACAGTAGCAAATTTTAACAAAAATAGGTAATTCTGTTTTTTCCAGAATCAATAAACAATCCTCTCATCCCTTTAATCAGTGTCTTTTAGTAGGTGTTTTTTCATATTTTGTGGAGCTATTTGCTTGTTTTCTGGTAAGACCTGGCAACATTGTTGCATGCAGTTTTTCCACACATTTGTGTTCAGTCAATGAGTGACTAATCATATCAACCACAGTTCTGACCTCTAAATTCTGACAAACATTAATACTCTGAGATTTATTCAAGGTTACTGATTAATCACTGCATCCCAGATCTGCTGAATATCAACTTTTCAATTTGTATGTTTGTTTGGGAGAGAGAGAGAGATTACCGGTATATATTGTGAGGCACATAAACTTCCTTTGAAGGGAACTCGAGCAGTTCTTTAACCGGCCGTTGATTTTTCTCAGACACGGGCTTCACTGGAATTAGTTCAGGAGACAAACACCCAGGCAGCGTGTCTGGCACTGGAAGCACTTCCAGTTTCAGATAACCTTTCAAACAGCACATAAAGCAAGAGGAGTTACACACAACAAACTTAATACTTAAAGGGATAGTTCAAACAAAATTTGACATTAGAATTCACTCAGGCCATCCAGATTGTAGCATTTTTTTTTTCTTAAACAGAACATTAAAGAAGATATTTAGCTGAAACTGTGGCCCTTGATAATTTATAAAATACAAAGCAGCAGCTACTGCCAATTTGAGATATAATTTATTAATTAAATTATTCATAAACGATATTTGCATGTATGTTTTTTGATTCTAAAAGTGCCATTGACTTGCATTTTTATGAATGACCAAATATCACATTTTCAGCCCAAATTCATCTTTAATGCTCTACTTTCATGTTCATCTTGGATGACCTGAGTAAACTGACAGCAAACATTCTTTTATTTTTATTTTTTGGATGAACTGTCACTTAATCATTAGACTTCCAATGTTAATATTTACACTCTTCTGTGGAAAACCAGACAATATAAAAAGACCCCGTGCAAACATCTGCTCACCGGGTATGATTTTAACACGTCTCTGACTGGACGACCTCTTGATGTCCGCCAGGAACTTAAACAGATCTTCGTCACTCAAACGTTCTCCTTCCTGTCAAGACACACACAAGAGGATCTGCTCAAAACACCTCACAAATTAAACCTTTACAAATCAAATGTATCTGCATTATGGAAAGCAGATTCATAGTTTCAAGGATGACTGCTAGAGAATGCAGTGATATCAGAGCTAGCTAAAGAACGCAGGCACCAGTTCATCTGGAAAATGTGAAGAATGGAGCGATGCACTCAAGGTGACCAGATAAAATTTGAATCATTTCAGGAACTAATTCGCAATGCTAAGTCAATAATGCTGGATTTTATTTAGAACAATAAAACACTGTTCTGAAATACACAATTGGTACATGCTTAATGCATATTACTGGTCTGTGAACTTACTGCAATTATTATTATTATTATTATGTTAGCATTTTATTTTACGGTCCTGTTTCACATATGCATACTATGCAGTTATCAATGTCATGACATAATTTGGGCAATTCCAAAGAACACTTTAGTTAGTTGAAGGACCCCATTCAATATCACATGACCGAAGCCCCCTGTGAAGAACATGATGTGGACCAGATCCTTTTGTGTCTCAGAATATTTCACATATTTAAATCTTTTAAACCACTAAACAATTGTTAAGATTTGTGATATACATACACACAGTTGAATTATTAGCCCTCCTGAATTATTATCCCCCCTGTATGTTTTTATTCTCCAATTTCTGTTTAACGGAAAGAAGATTTTTTTCAACACATTTTAAAACATAACAGTTTTAATAACTCAGTTTTAATAACTAATTTCTAACAACGGATTTCTTTTATTTTTGCCATGACGACAGTAAATAATATTTTACTGGTTATTTTTCAAGATACTAGTATTCAGCTTAAAATGCCATTTAAAGGCTTAACTAGGTTAATTAGGCAACTCATTGTAAAACAGTGGTTTGTTTTGTAGAAAAAAAAAAAATATTGACCTTAAAATGGTTTTAAAAAATGTAAAACTGCTATTATTCTAGTCGAAATAAAACAAATAAGACTTTCTCCAGAAGAAAACATATTATAGGAAAAACTGTGAAAAATTCCTTGCTCTGTTAAACATTATTTGGGAAATATTTGAAAAAGAAAAAAATAATTTAATAATGGGCTAATAATTTTGACTTCAACTGTGTGTGTGTCTATATATACATACATCATTTTCATATAAAACAAATAGCACTACATGAAGAGAAGTGTCTAACAATGAAGATAAATCGGTCTCACATTATTTGTATATTATTAAGAGTTGTTTTTCTTTATTTCGGAGGACATATTTAAGGTACAGTTCAGTAAAAATGTTAAAAATATATATATATAAAATATTTTTTCAAGCTTTTTATGCTGTCTCCCAATGGTCAACATGGTTGTACTCATGACAAGTATAATTTGGTAAGTTGGCAGTTTCCACTAATTTGGTAACCATTAAAAGTCGACTGGGAAACAGATTGAATTTCTATTTAGTAAAAACATTAGTGTCCCATTTGGGATAATCCTAACTCATAAACTACATGGCTGGTATATAAGTGCTGCAAAAACTGTTCAAGAAAGGATCTTGTGACATTGAAGATTGCAATATAGACCAGGTACTAAAGCATGGTTCTAGCAATACCACGGTTTTGGGTTCTACTCCTATGAAAACCAAGAACTGATCAAATGAGTGCCTTCAATGCAATGTAAATTGCTTTCAAGAAATAGGTCTACCAAATGCATAACTACCAAACATATTTAAACAAATATCGCTAATAATTTTATCAATGTCATAACATTTCAGATTATAACTGTTACACTGTAAATTGGCATAATATTATGCTTATTGGTAAACAAAAGAACATATATATTTTCTATCTTTTTTAATCATTGACCCCATACTCTTGAACTGTGCTACACTTTTTTTTTACAATCCAATCTGTTCTGGATGAACAAAACACATACATTTTGGATAAATGTGTGAACTATCTGTTGTGAATTGTACAAGTAATACCTGTTTGATGAATGTGCACATGGTGACAGCTGGTTTGAAGCCTGACAGGATATAGTTGTCCTCCATCATGCTGAATCTGTCAGAGTTACGTCTCGGCAATCCCTTCCTGTCCATACTCCCCCTGCCTGTTACATTATCAAAATTTTACATGATTATGCATTTGATGCATTTTTTGCAAGGTGATGCAATATTTTATTTAAGTGTCCTAATATTGTGTAGCAGTCCCCTACAAAGGTTTAAAGAGACAGTTCCCCAAAATGGAATATTTTGTCATTATTTACTCACCCTTCACTTAACATAAACCTGTTTGAGATTCTTTCTTATGTTGGACACAAAAGAAGATAACCATTGACTTCCATAGTATTTGTATTTCATACTATTAAAGTCAATGGTTACCGGTTTCTAACATTCTTCAAAATATCTTATTTTGTGTTCAACAGAAAAAGGAAACTCATTAAGGTTTGGAACCACTTGAGGGTGAGTAAAAAAATGTAAAGGATTAAAAAAATTTTTTTACCTTAGATACATTTAAAGAGATCCCTCAAAAATGAAGAAAGTGTTCATCTATTTAGCATCTTACCATTAATACTGTCTGTGTCACTTGTGTCTCGTTCCAGTGTGGAGTTAATGATACTCATGATGTTGACCGTAGCAAAGGCTAATGGCATCCTGAAGCGACCCAGTCTTTGACAAAACCCCTCCGCCTGATTCTTCAACTTCTCCAGCTTGTCTCTATTCTGAAGGACACAGAAAACAATAGAGCTTCATTAAGACATTTTTCATAACAGTTTTCATTAGCTAAATAAAGCAGATTAGGGCTGCTCAATTATGGAAATAAATTCATAATCAAGATTATTTTAGTAAATATTGTAATCATGATTATTTTTTAAATGATTATGAGTGGGTCATATGCAGTGTGGATGTTAGAATGGTAATGTTAGAAAAGTAATGCATTACAGAAGTAATTTTTTTGCAGATTTTCAGTAATATTTTACTCTCTACATACGCGTTAATTACAACACAAATGTTTGACTAAAATGCAATTGTTGAAAGGAAAAACGCAGCAAGACCACAAGAGATTGAAGACAGGATATTTTGTTTTCTAGCTAGAGGGAGCGTATTGAAAACAAACAAGGAATGTGGAACCGTGTATGTTCCCTGTAGGATTCCTACATGCTCCCTATATGTTCCCTGGAGGAGTCCTGCATGTTCCCAGAAGGGTTCCAGTATGAGTCCTGCATTTTCCATGATTCTTGCATGTTCCATGATTCTTCCATATACCCTGTAGCATTCCTGCAGGACTCCTGCATGTTCTATAAATAGTTTGCACAAAATTGGCCATGTGACTAAATGTTTTTTGCAGTATGGGTAACTAAAAACTAAATTCAATATACATATATATATATAAATTTATTTAATTATTATATTAATTAAAATTATGTTCAATTTAAGATATTTTGTATTGAACGTTTAATTTCCAAGCAATGCTTCCACTGTTCCATTCTTCCACTAGGAAGGTTTTCCAATAGATTTTGGCATCCAGATGCAAGAATTTGAATGGATTATTCAACACCTGACTTTGAAAATGTATACTTTAATGGCTGTACTTTGTATAAAGGAGCCCTGCCACAACCTTAACCAAACCAGAAAATTAGAAAGGAAGAGTTAACTTACTTTTAGCCATGTTGTGTACATTATTAATGGAAAATAATGAGTTTGAAAGAATGAGAAGTTTTCAGTTGTTACCTTAGTAGTGTCACTCTCCTTCAGTACCATGTATGGTTCAGCACAATCCCCAATCTCTCCCTGCTGAAGAACCTTCTCAATCTAAGAATACACAATACAAACATACTGTTAATAACACTATGTGACAAATTAATATGTTTTATGCATGGAGTTCGTCTCCATAATAATTTCCACAGTCATAACTTTTGATACTAGTGGCCCTGATATGAGTTGATATAAACAACAGATTATTGATAAAAACACACTATGGACATGTACACAATCAGTACACTTCAGCAGTTTGTTTTTGCTTTTAATTTATTTCAATATTTCTTTTAGGGTTAGGGTTAGGGTTAAAATAATATTTGTATATAATTGTGACACTATTTGAAATCATTTCTGATCTATTGAACTTTTCATTCATCAGAGAATCCTGACAAATAAATCTTGATTTGCACAAAGATTGTCTTGAGCAGCAAATCAGCATATTCTAAAGTAGGGGATTTCTATCTTTACATAAATAACACAGAGTCCCAAATATGTTAATCCTCCTATTTGGTATGCCAAAAGACTCTATATTTATATATTTATTTAGACCCCCATGCCAAAAGACTATATTCATTCATTCATTCATTCATTTTCTTTTCTTAGTCCCTTTATTAATCTGTGGTCGCCACAGCGGAATGAACCACCAACTTATCCAGCATATGTTTTACGCAGCAGATGCCCTTCCAGCTGCAACCCATCACTGGGAAACACCCCCATTCACACACATACACTACGGACAATTTAGCTTACCCAATTCACCTATAACGCATGTCTATGGACTTGTGGGCGAAACCAGAGCACCCAGAGGAAACCCATGCAAACACGGGGAGAACACGCAAACTCCACACAGAAATGCCAACTGACCCAGCCGAGGCTTGAAGCAGCGACCTTCTTGCTGTGAGGCGACAGCGCTAAACACTGATATTACTGTTAAACAGTAATATCATAACAGGTCTAAATTTGTTATACTTCAAATAGTATTGTATTCTTTTATTTATTTTCATATTTACTATTTAAATCAAGACTCAAATTTCAAAAATACAATAAAAACTGGATTGTTCATTTTAATCCAATTTGCATTTATTTCGTTGTTTTTATCTATTTTGGGGAATTTCTGTGAATGTTCATTCATTTATTCAATTTCCTTCAGCTTAGTCCCTTTATTCATCAGGGGTCGCCACAGCGGAATGAACTGCCAACTTATCCAGCATATGTTTTACACAGCGGATGCCCTTCCAGCTGCAACCCAGTACAGGGAAACATCCATACACACTAATTCACACATATACACTTTGGCCAATTTAGTTTATTAAATTCATCTATACAGCATGTCTTTGGACTGTAGGGGAAACCAGAGCACCCTTGAGGAAACCCACGGGAACACGAGGAGAATATGCAAACTCCACACAGAAATGCCAACTAACCCAGCCTCTGTGAATTTTATTCAATCATATTTTTAATCTTATTTTAATTAGATTTCAATACATCTTTTTATTTATACTAATCTGTATTCATCTTAATGATATTAATAGTTTATTAATTTGTTTTAGTTTATTTTTTATTTTATGCTTTTTTTCTAAACATTTCCACTGAGCCCCTAGCACTAGATTGGGAACCATAAAACTCCTGTTCTAAAGGATCATGTGACACCGGAGACCATATCAAACCCAAGTAATTTTAATGGTAGTCTAATTTACACTATACTGTTTTAACGGAAAAAACAATTATTTCCATTATTAGCTGACAGTGTCTCAAAATGGCTAAAAACTAACAAAACAAAACAAAAATAAATGAATCATTCCAAGCGAATAAAATTAAGCATTTTAATAATTGATAGAATGACCAATATATATCTCAACACTACCTTAATGACCAGATAGATGTCTGGAGAGGGGTAGGAAATGGAGAAAATTGCAGATCTGGCCAAAGTGGAGGTGTCAATTTGGGGAGTGTGTGGCCGCAGGAAACCCTTCATCTGATCTGAGTTCACGTCAAAGTTGAAGTTCTCTGAAATCTGAAAGAAAAAAATATACCGCATTTAGCATAAACCAACCAACCTGATGTTCTTTAAGAATATTAGAAGAGAATTGATGTTGCATAATGAACAACTTGGATTTAATGCAGAGCAAACTAAATGTGAAATATACATTTTCTGACGTAAACAGAGACTAAGAATCACATGTCAGATTAGAGTCAATAAAATATCTAAAAAATATAGAATTTTTTCTCACACTAAACACTGTAAAACTGGTTATTCCTCCCATACAAAACACTCTCTAAATCAAAATATGAAAGAAGTAGCAGCATAAATCCCCATTTAGCATGAATCATGTGACCTGCTCTCTCCTGTATTAACCTTCCGCAGTCAAAGCTAACGCTAAAGAGGATTAATGTAATGCAGGATATTCCTCCCAAATATATCTGCCGTCTGTCTGTTTAATATGGAAATACACAGCACTGCATTTAAACTTAGTATAATCACTGATTCCTTAAGATCCATGACTGTCACTGCAAGACATTCTTAAATTTGAGATAAACAGGCTGTGTCCATTTAAATGTTTTGTGTTCTCTTGTTTTATACTCTTCAGACTTATTTTGTGACCCATTTATACTTGTTTAAACATTTTTTTTTTTTCACATTTACACACACTTCAAATAAATCAACCACATAGGATCTTCATTTAACAATACAATGTTTATGGTTGATTTTGGAAAAGGTTTCTCTTTAAAGTCCAGCATTGTTCAGACTGAAGTCAAGGAATGTGGGAGGACTAACGGGCAGAACACTGACAGGAAGAATATTTATTAATTATGTCTCCACAGCTTAAGCAACAAGGTCAAACTACAACAGTGACAGCACATATTTAAAATTTTTACTCTTAGCTTTTAAAGTAACCATCAGAAACTGACCTTCTTCTTCTCCTTCAGGTCATAGAGGGCCATGGTTGCAAAGAGAGGCTCGATTTCAATCTCAAATCTGTTGAAGACATTAAAAACATTCTCTCAAAGGCATGTTCATGTTTAATTCTGCTAAATGCATGAAGAGAAAGGACACTCAGCACAATTTATACACCATAATTGTCAGATGCATGTGTTTCTTCCTAAAGAATGAAATGGAAAATATGAAACAATTTAACAAATTGTTAGCATTTTTAAACAAGGTATCATGTTTCTAGCTTTATTTAACCCATTACTAACATCTTTTAGCATTTTGCTAATATGAATATGTTGTTAACATGTGAAAGCAATGCTACAAGTAACAGGCTAACTCGTTTTTAGTATGCTTGACAATTCTAATTTTAGCATTTTAGCATGTGGAAACAATGCTACAAGTAACAGGCTAACTAGAATCAAGCTAGAAACATGATTTAACAAGTTGTTAGCACGTTTAAACATGTTATTATGTTTCTAGCTTGATTTAACACATTGCTAATATCTTTTAGCATTTTGCTAATATGTTAACATGTGGAAACAATGCTACAAGTAACAGGCTCGTTTTAGCATGTTTGACATAATTCAACTTTGAACTATGTTTTAACACTATACTAACATTGATTAGCATGTTTCTAATATTCTTCTAGCATGTTTTAGCACACACGACTAACATGTTTTAGAATCTTTAAAGAATGAATTACCAATTTGCTAGCTTCTAACATGTTTAGCATTTCGATGGCTGAAAATGAATTAACATATTTTAACATGTTTAACCTTTCGTTAGCATCAATTAACATGTTGTTAGCTTGTTTATAGGACTTTAACACATGGCCAACATGTTTTATGTTGCTCACATGAATTAAAATTAAAAATTTTAAAAACATTGTTCATGTTAACATGCTGCTAGTATTTTTCAATACTATGCTTGCATGAATTAGCATGTTGCTAAGTATACATTATATTAAACCACATATACATCTGTGATATGAAGTATTACTTGATGGTCTGGCATCGCACTAATATCCTCAGCCCAAAATGCTCCTTCGGACAGTCAGGAATAGGCCGAATTGCAACAGCATCCTCCTGTAAACAGAATGAATATGAATGTTTTTACCTGAATCTTTCTTGTGTTCACACCCTAAACTATTGTTAATTTTTTTGTTTGCCTGTATTTAATTTAATTTAAAGGCTTCACCTCATCAATAGGCGGGTAGAGGCCAAAGAGTTCGCTGTAGCGGTTGCTCTGTCTGGACTCCTGGTTGAAGCGGTCCAATTCCTCTGGGCTGCTGAAGCGCAGGACACTTTCCACTCGCCGGTCCGGCTGCAGGGCCCTCAGGTTAAAATCTGAACTCGTGAGGGTGGTCCGAGCTGTATCATCACACAATGCTGTCAGCGACGGTGACTTATCCTGAAGAAATATGGAATATATTCTTATTTATCATGGTTTTCAAAATTTATACTCATATTTATCAAACGTTAAAATATATATTATATATTCATATGTATCTGCTTTTCTGTCAATATAGAGTTGTTTTTGACAATATGGCACTGTATACTATCAACATTTGAAGTCTACATACTAACTAAGGACATACTAAGGAATTGCATATTATTTACACTGCTGATGACATCAGTCCAAAACAACTATGCGAGACTTGAGCAGTAATCAAGCTCACCGGAGGACACAAGGCAACAAAAGAATAAATCAAAGGGCACAACGGAAATACAATGGAAGCCCAGAAAAAAACATACATTACATTGGAAATAAAATAAATTAAACTGTTAACACATGGACGAGTGTGAGAAACCCAGATGTGATGTATCATTTGATACATTTCATCTTTGTCGTGCATAGTTTGTCATGGTGTGTTTGTGCAGTGTACAGGGGGAATGGAGAGATTAAACTCTCCTGATCTGCAATAGGATGATCGGATGGTTTTATAAATACTGTATATACTGTATAAACACGTACATATATTTTGTACAAAACATTTTCTAACAAAATAGACACTTGTTTTAATCTGATTAATAAGATAAGTCTCTTATTTACCTATTAAAAGCTCATCCTTTTCTTTATACAAGCTTTATTCCTGTACTATATAGCTCCTTGTCAAAGGCAAAAAGAAAAACAAAAGCAGCTTTGAAATGTTTTACAATGTCATGTCTTTTCTACTGACTGAACTCAATTCGCTCCTCAGCCACAAAACTGCCAGCGAACTAGAGCAAAGGAGCTCTGTATATTTCTGAGACTAATGCCTTTTTCCAGGAAGACTGTAAGCCTTTCAGATGGATGAATTCTCAAAACACTAGGAGAGATTTCTGTTAATCGCCAAATATAAGAACCATATGCACAGACTCTGATAGTGGGCATCACGCAGGCTTCCCATGTTGCATTCCGTCTAGACCTCTCCATTCCATTCCATTTGTATTCCTAATCTACTTGCTTAAAGACACACAGGTTTTTGGTACTCATCTGGATTGCTAATAACTCCTGCAGTGAATGCGGAGGCCCTTTAAAGGGTCCCAAACTAAGAGGGGATTTTGGTGTTCCTGCAAGCCCTGAATCTAAACTCATGAAAAATACATGGCGTGAAACAAATCTTTGTGGTTTGGATAATTAAATCTTGGCTGAGCTGCTTTGAGACGGAAGCTGTGGGGACAGAATGAATATTCGTGGCTCATTATGTCCCTGGATCTTGACAAACTGGGTGGGATGAAGCCAAGATGGTGACCATGGGGACAAAGAAATACCTTGGAAAAAGTTTTAATTATTTTTGTTAATTTATTTCCTTTTATTTATTTTAGTGCAATGCCTGAGTTTTGTATTTGATTTTTAACAAGAACTGATAGTTTAGCTGTGCTTTGCTCACTGCAACACTGGAATTTCCTCTACAGCATCATCGGAACTGGAGTTTTTGCCATTATTTCGCTATTAAACATGAACAAATGGGTTTAACAAAAGCACATACAATCAACTACTTCAGCTGTGCATTTTCTTGAAAATATTTGAAATATACATTACAATCAAGCATTCAACAGCCCTGTAGGATAAGAGGAAATTTATTGGCTTTGTATGTGTTTTATGGCAAGGACTGGACACACTTGACAGGTTGGGTGGTGGTGACACATTAGGTGGCATCTTAAGTGACAAAAAAATTCCACCTAGCACCTTTTGTTGTTGTAAAATAGTATGTACATTAAATGTAACTTTGTATAAACTTTGCTTACTAGTTGCTCCTGTTTGTCAGGCTGAACATCAGACTCAAATGTCTGCCTCTGTAAGATTTTGTTAGAGTCCGTTCTATCAGAGTACGCAATCCATCCATAACCCTGACTTCTGTAATTGAAAAACACAAAAAAGTATATAAATAAACAAATATCAATATAGTGTCTGTATTTCTTTTTTTTTTCATCCATTGATCTATTGACAAATAAGAGATCATGGTACAATAAAAAATTCTTCAATAAAAAAAGGTTTCAGAACTCAAAAACAGAAACCAAGCTTTCAAAATGACTTATTTTGGATTTTGTACGTAATAGTATGACAAAAGACGGGATTCAGGTTACATCTACAAAATGCTGTTCATTTGTTCATATTTTTAAACTCAAATTTTTTTCTGAAAGACCAAAACTGTTACACAATCATAGACGTATGTATTTTTTTACTCAATCATAAAAGTAGGTATTTTTAGTAGTCATTAAAGTCATAAAATTGGCAAACCTATCAAAAAGCAATGTTTCAAAAAGAGGATCAAAAGCATGATAGAAAAACCTAAATTACTTCAAAATTATGTATTTTGGTGTAAAAATCTTGCTAACATAAGTGGACTTCAGAGAACATTATGAAACAATAGTAAATGAAGTTCATGTTAAATTGAATATTCAAAATTAAGCCCCGAGGAGTGACAGGAAATGGAGTCTGGGAATTTACCTTCTGCTAACCACCAGCCAAGGCTGTGTATAACTCTGAACACAATCCCTCACATGGGAATCCAGCTGTACTCTAAAAACACACAAACACACACATTACAAACACCACTCAATGCTTAAAACACCTTTATCGCAAGGACTATTTTGTTATTATTATTATTATTATTAATATCTAAACTATATACACTTTAAAATCAATTAAAATAAAATGGCAAAACAATTGATCTTCATTACTATTTATAGTAACAGTATATATACAGGCCCAGTTTTACAGTTTGTGCCATAACAAACTTTTTGGTATTAAAAAACTGTCAGGATTACTAAAGGCATAAAGTGAAAATGTTGTGATGAAAAGGTTAATTTTTGCAGCTTTAAATTAAAATTGATTTTCCATTTAGATAAAAAAAAATTCAGAGCAAGCCTATGCTTTGTGTCTTCCTTACTAGTCCCTGCAGTATTATTTAATACCAAAAAAGCATCTCTTAACCCATTTTTCAGGAAGTAGATGTTCTCAACCCCAGCTGGGATGATCAAGCACTTACCCTTCCTCAGCAACAGTGGGGCGGATGGTCCTGCATTCCCTCTCCACCAGCTCCAACTCCAGGTCGTCATCAGGAAACTCTCCTAACTCCTGCATGAGCTCTGCATCGCCACTGCGCAGCTGAGACATCAGGAACTCATCAAGGTCCACCGGCTCAATCGCTTCATATGATTGAGGCTAGAAAGGAAACCATGTCATAATATCAAAAACAAGTAGTGAAAAGTATGAGTGTCTGAATGCATCAGTATTGTTGGTTTTCTCCTAGCACTAAATTATTTAATCAATACTTTTTACATTTTATTATTGATCATATTTTATTATTTTAATTAACAATATCATTTCCTAAAGTGTCCCAGCTATGTTATTTTTAAAGTTCATAATATCTTTAACAATATGTTTACATGCATCCAAGTATGTTGAATGTATGTTGGATGCTGGATTATTTTTCTAATCAGCCTGAAACATTATATAATTTGTTACAAAGACACATAGTGTGCCTTTTTAGTGTTAAGCCAGTCAGCAAGGTAGCCCAGGCTCACATAGTCTTGTACACTAGGGTTAAGCCTTTCGACAAGGTAGCCCAGGCACAGATAATCTAGTATACTAGGGTTAAGGCATTCGACAGGGTAGACCAAGCACACAATCTAGTATACTAGGGTTAAGGCATTCGACAGGGAAGACCAGGCACACATAATCTAGTATACTACGGTTAAGGCATTCGACAGGGTAGCCCAGGCTCACATAGTCTTGTACACTAGGGTTAAGCCCTTTGACAGGGTAGCCCACGCACACATAATCTAGTATACTATGGTTAAGGCATTCTACAAGGTAGCCCGGGCACACATAATCTAGTATACTAGGGTTAAGCCTTTCGACAAGGTAG
>CAIGQV010017835.1:9841361-9853018 GCA_903798115.1 Danio jaintianensis | reverse complement strand
ATAATCTAGTATACTAGGGTTAAGCCTTTCGACAAGGTAGCCCAGGCTAACATAATCTAGTATACTAGGGTTAAGCCATTTGACAGGGTAGCCCAGGCACACATAATCTAGTACACTAGTGTTAAGCCATTCGGCAAGGTATGCCAGAGGCACATATAGACCAAACATATCAACATCAACATATTCATTAACATTCTAAATCTCTCTGAGTGATGACATGACTGAAATGCAGATACAATATAAGAGACAGCAGCTTCAGTATTTACAATGGGTTTTTTTTTTTTATCACATTAGAACAAATGTTTTGCCTCAATTATGAATTCTCAGTTATGAGGTGGGTCAAGGTAGGCAATCAAGTTTGTTAGTAAAAGCAAAATTGGGGCACTTAAAATCCAAAGAACTTGGGAAGAAAGTCTGTCATGTGCTGTACCTAATATACACAGGCAAATTATTTGATATTGATTTGAACTTAATCACAAGCATGTGAGTCAAAATTGAAATCGAATTGTTAGCCAATATTATTCATTCCAACCCTACTGTCAAATTATGAAGTCATGCTTTTAATCTCTTTTTTCAACAACTAATGACAGGTCTAAATATAAAAACACAGACACAGAGAACTAGAGCAGTCGATGACCTCTATAAAACAATGAAACAAAGGAGAAGGCTTGAACTTGGAAGCAATAAATCATTTTAAAGCTGATGACATGTTCAGACCACAGCAGTAAAAAATGCATTGCCTACAGTTGTACTCCTCTTTTAGTAAAATGTGGAATGGAGCGTGTTTTGTCACGACTTGAAGCAGACAGATCTAGACCTGCTAAAGTTCATCAACATAACTCACGCTGTGCTTTTGGAGGTTGAGATATTTTACATTTTTTATTGAAATTGATAAATCAGACTGCTATTATACTAAAAATTAAAACCATCAAGATTACAATATCCTGTAGAAAACACCCACAGCATGCCAAATAAAGATTTAATAAAGTGTAACTTTATTATAACCCTTAAAGCTGGTCATTTAACATCTCAAACATTTCACACTTAGGGTTTAGCCTCTCTCTTATCACAATGACAAATTATCAGAAACAAGCCCTTATAACACAAGGTCTTACTAGAGTAATTCTGCTAAAAGACATAACTAAACTACCAATCTAGATAAGTTTGTTTTATAATGAATGTTATGTGTTTGAGGCATTTCATCAAAGGAAAACACTGAACTGTTTAAGTTGATAAGCTGATTTCATCTGATCTCTGTACAAGCCTAGTTCTGCCACAGAGTAAAAATAAAAAGGGAAACAGTGAGAGCAGAAATGTTTTGTGTATGGTTTAAAGGGCTCTTATTTTATAATTTCACATCAGATGCCCATGAGAAGTCTGTAGTTGACACCGTGGTAATGTCTACTATCAATCTGAGGTAAAACTGGCCTTTGATATCTAATAGGTTTATTTCATTTTTTTTTTTTAAATCATGGAGAGTGTTTTATGTAATGTTTAAAGGGCTCTTATTTTATAATTTCACATCAGATGCCCATGAGAAGTGGTTGACACCGTGGTAATTAATGTCCACTATCAATCTGAGGTAAAACTGGCCTGTGATATCTAATAGTTTTATTTTAATATATATTTTTTTAAATCAGGGCCAAACAGTGTTTTGTGTAAGGTTTAAAGGGCTCTTATTTTATTTTATTTTATTTGATTTGATTCCCAATCAGATGGTCAAAAAAAGTTTAGTTGACACCATGGTAATGTTTTCTATCAATCTGAGGTAAAACTGGCCTGTGATGTCTAATATTTTTTTTTCAATAATTTTTCAATTCAGGGACAAAGCATTGATTTATGAAAGATTTAAAGAGCTCGTATGTTATCATTTTACTTTAGATGGCCATGAAAAAGGTTTAGTTAACACTTAGGTAATGTCTGATATCAATCTGATGTACAAATGGCCTAATAGATATCTAATAGTTTTATTTTAATATTTTTTGTTAATTCAGGGACAAAGCTTTGTGGAAGAATTAAAGGGCTCTTATTTTATAATTTCACATCAAATGGCCACGATAAAAGATTTAATTGACACTATGGCAAGGTGTAATTAATCTAAGGTGTAGCTGACTTGTGAAATCAATTAGTTTTATTATTATACATTTTTGAATACAGGGACAAAGTAGTGCTGTCTGTGAGATTTGAAGAGCTTTTGTTTTGTAAATACGGATAAAGCAGCCTTGAAATTCCGTTTATTTTAGTTGCATTCATGTATTATTCGTTTCGAGAGGAATCAAAATTTTAATTATATAACAAGTATCCGACTCTTAATCTAAGTATCTCATCTCCGCCAAGTTTTATTACTTTTTTTTTAATTACAAGTTGTGTTTATTTATATTTGTGGCTGTAAAGTTTAATAAGAAATATATATATATATATATCATAAAAGTTAACCAAAGGAATAATATCATTATTAATCGTGATTATCATTTTTTCTGTTATCGTGCAGCCCTAATACTGAGAATTCTGAGGTACAGTTTAAGGCCACAATTATCTGTAGCACAGTATTGCAGTTGTAGATATAGCATCAAACTTAGCAAAAACAAACACACAACTGTAAGGTGTAAATTTGCAATAGTGAGAAACAATATCATACAAAATTCAAATAAACAAAAATGTAAGACATTAAAACAGACGGAAAAGCAAGAAAAATTTGTATCTGTTAGCTAAATTTGAGCTTTTCCACTCCATTTTTTGTGGGTTTAAAATTTGTTATAAAACACTATCATATTGTCAGGGTAAATTCTGCCACTCCAGTCTTTTAAATTCTTGTTTTGGTGGCAGAGTCCAGACACTAGTTTTGTCTTGTCCTGTATGTTGTGCTCGGCTCGAGTTTAAGCGCCGTTGTGACCGCACTCAGGCCATGCGCATTCCCGCTTGATGTGGGAGCGCCAGGGTCTGGGCGTGTTCGCGACGCGCGCTTTCGTCCTGGTGTTGTTTATGTTCGTTCTGTCTGCAGCGTGGTGTTTCATTCCCAGCGTCTCAGTCTAGTTGGTTTCGGTTGGCGCTGGGATGAAACATGCACATTGCGTGTGGTGTGAGTGCACGGTGAGTGTTTTCATTTATCATGTACTCGTGCGTTCAGTCTTCTGTTGGTGTTGTGTTTAGCACGTGGTACATGTTTACATGCGCCGTGTGCCTTGTCTCATGTGAACATGCGGTTAATGAGTTCTCTCTTTGGCTGTGTGTTCTAGTCTCGTTTCATGTGAGCACCTGGCTTGTGTTGTTTCTTTGTGTCATGTGCTCTTCTGTCTATTGTCTAGTCCCACCCTCATTGTTAACCCATTATTAGTTTATCCTGTTCACCTGTCTGTTTGTTAATTATTTCTGCTTATATTCTCCTCATGTCTGCTGTCCTGTGCCAGTTCGTCATCGTATATTTCCTTGTCCTGTTGTGTCCAGCCCTTTTTTTAATTTATGTGTTTTTTTTGTCATAAACCGTTTTTTTCTTTTTTTTTTTTGTCTGCACTTAAGTCCTTGCTCCTTTCCCCACCCACCAACAGTGACACATATAGGCTTTTATGATGGGTTGCGCTACTGGGTGTGTTGTCAAAATTACCAACTTTTACGAGTCTGTGCTGAAATGTATAAAAATGTGACGATAGCAGCATTTCCCACTTGCATTTGGAGCGCTGGGAAGAGGACCCTTGAACACTGCTGATTGCCCATTGTGTTCATGTGCTCAATAGATATGGATGGGATTGGCTCTAATGCTTATGCAGACACTGAATCGCTTGAAATCCATGTCTATCAGGGGATCTATCAGCAGATGACACAGCATTCAAACGCAGACAGACGATTATGCCAGAAATCTGTCCCTTCTTATGGGCAGATCACACCAAACGAGCATTTCCGTTCTGTCGCTAAGCAATGACTGAATCAGCTGCGTACTGTGTGCGAGCATTGCTGTTGATAATGTTATAATTGTAATATTTAATAATATTGTGATTTTTCATGATTTGTGAAGTCATACACCTCCAGATAACTCGAAACAGTGACCACTAGTCTCTTCTTCATATTTAAAAGTCTCCATAGTCGTCTTGACAATAAAAACAATGCTCAACGGAAACCCCACCTCTGCTTTTATTTGATTGGAGAACGAAATAGGCATGACTGACATATCACGCTTTTTCCAATCACAGTTGAATTTTTTCAACTGCAGGCACACAGCATGCAACGACAAAAATGTGAGGAACAGCAAACAGTTCAAACGCGAGGCAGGCCGTATGATTAAGCAGCACGCAAAACGCTCACGGCTGTTAGTAAACCATTCAAAAAAGGCGCCTGACGATGCAAAAAACGCATTTGGTGTGATCAAGGCCTTACTTTGTTCTTGGGATTTGAACACGAGAAACATCAGACACTCCAGTGACGTCGTTTCGAAAAAAATTTAATAACGAATTTACTATGTTACACGGTGGGCGGCAGGGTGGCTCAGCGGTTAGCACTGTCGCCTCACAGCAAGAAGGTCGCTGGTTCGAGTCCCGGCTGGGCCAGCTGGCATTTCTGTGTGGAGCTTGCATGTTCTCCCCGTGTTCGCGTGGGTTTCCCCCACAAGTCCAAAGACATGCGGTACAGGTTAATTGGGTAGGCTAAATTGTCCGTGGTGTATGTGTGTGAATGAGTGTGAGAGTGTATGGGTGTTTCCCAGTACTGGGTTGCAGCTGGAACCACTGCGTAAAACATATGTCGGAATTGGCTGTTCATCCCGCTGTGGCGACCCCTTATTTATAAGGGACTAAGCCGAAGGAAAATTAATGAATGAATGTTACACGGTTTTGCTTCCATCTTCCATGACACAACTCCCGTCATAGTTGAAAATTACATCACCATATCTTCTATATTAAATATTAAATAAATTACCTAGTACAATATTTTCACATTTGGCTTATCACATTATTATTAATTTCACACATAAATATAAAAACAATTAACCTATCAACTTATGTTTTTGGGGCTGCACGGTGGCGCAGTGGGTAGCACGTTCGCTCACAGCAAGAAGGTCGCTGGTTTGAGCCTCGGCTGGGTCAGTTGGCGTTTCTGTGTGGAGTTTGCATGTTCTCCCCGTGTTCGCGTGGGTTTCCTCCGGGTGCTCCGGTTTCCCCCACAAGTCCAAAGACATGCGGTACAGGTAAATTGGGTAGGCTAAATTGTCCGTGGTGTATGTGTGTGAATGAGTGTGTATGGATGTTTCCCAGTGATGGGTTGCAGCTGGAAGAGCATCCGCTGCATAAAACATATGCTGGATAAGTTGGCGGTTCATTCCGCTGTGGCGACCCCTGATTAATAAAGGGACTAAGCCGAAAAGAAAATGAATGAATGAATGAACTTATGTTTTTGAAAATCATATTTTACAATGATTTTCAAATGCTGTAGTGCTTGAGCAAAAAAAGCACTCTTTAAATATAAAATATATAAATATAAAAAATGCAAATTTAAAAATCTTCCATTTCCTAACGTGTTACCCCTGATTTTTTATTTGGACCACTGACAGATGACCGTTGCTCACTTGTGAGATATGAATTTGCATAATATTTTGAAAAAAGTTTCACAAATAGCTTCACAATAAATTAAATTCTCACAAATAGCCATAATAGTAAAAAATACTGATGATAATGGTCGTAATTGGGAGAAACAAATGTTTATCTCAGAGATCTAAAAAGCTGCATTAGTGAAACCATTAAGAAATGCAAGAAATAAAATCAAAATTGCAAGATAAAGTTGCGTGCGTTAGTAAGAAATGGTACGAAAGGAAGCAGTATCGAAAAATTAAGCCACAACAGTAACAAGCAAAGCTGCAATAAGATGTAAATAAGTCACAATAGTGAGATCTAATTGCATTTTATTTTGGGGACTACCCAAGTAATAACTATACAATCCTCAAATACATAGAAAAAAAAATATTTTCTATGTGGGACTTGTGAATATCATATAAATTATCAGCAATTGACAGGAGAAGGAGCAGAAAAGTAATTTTTGAGGAACACTAACAATATGGTCTATGGGTGAAGGTGCTATTTCTGTAGATCATCTAACCCAAATCAAAATACAATTCTAACTGTATTATTTATTTTATCTGCATCATTTTATACACTGGTTGAAATGCAAGTTTCTCATACTGAGGCCTAACTGTGCCACTTTGATACATGGAGGAAACCACAAAAACATTTCCTGGTTTTTATTCGACATCAAGCTTAATATAACCCATGCACCCTGCATGCATTTCGTAAATTTAGCTTTAGGAGTTTCATTTCTGCATCTACCAAGTGAACACAACCAACAAAAAAACAGAACAAGTGAATCTGAGATGAATCCAAAAAGCAAAGCAAAAAAACTCACCAACTGTTTCTTGCGAACGAATTACAATGGAACCGACAAGATGGCGTTGCCCGGAAATAAAAACAACTTGTTTCTGCACAACTCTTCCTTAATAGGTTTTAGCCACATGAAGCACTGTATGTTTTGGGGCTTCCAAAAGCAGGATGTGACATCACAACCACTTCCCTTACTAGCTATGGTGAAATATAGCAGGGGCACATATTAAGTCAAAAAGTGTTGAAATCAAATTATGGCTCAATGACAAAGTACTGCTTTCAACTTTAGGATTATTGTCGACATTTTGCAAACTAATATTCTATGTTTACTGTGGCAAGAGATGAATAAATAGGTAAAATGTTAATGTTAGGCCATAATAAAATACTAAACTAATAAATACCTATTGTGTCATTGTCATTTGTAAACAAAAACGAAGATTTTTTTACACTAATTCATTAAAAGTGAATTTCTGAGTTTGTCACGGTGCTATAAT
Organism: Danio jaintianensis; assembly: GCA_903798115.1. Taxonomy (NCBI): domain Eukaryota; kingdom Metazoa; phylum Chordata; class Actinopteri; order Cypriniformes; family Danionidae; genus Danio; species Danio jaintianensis. The sequence goes on along the minus strand of CAIGQV010017835.1, from coordinate 9,846,168 downwards.
GTATAAATCATACAAAATCCAAATATCAACAAAGATAAAATATCGCATATGGTTTTATGACATAGCCTACTGTTTAAAAATAACATGCTGTTTAATCCCAAGAAAATTACTATTATTACTATTTTTTTATCATTATAACAGCATTTTTTGACTTGCACTGCAGTCTATCTGTTGTGAATAATGAAAATCCTCATCGGGAAGATTATGTTTCTATGAAGTCAACAGCTTTTAAAATCCATGGATATTACAGATGTATATTTGTGTGTGTGTGCGTGTGTGGATGGCACCAGCTGCAGTGGTCTGGGCTCTGACCCATTTTCAGCATAGATGAAGCGCAGGCAGGTTACAGCTGAACCACAAGTTTATTCATACACAATTGTGGGGACATTCATTTCTAATGTTCTTAAAGAATATAAGGATTTTTTTATTTTATTTTAATATTTATATAGTTCAATAAGTCTACTAAAATATCCAATAATATATAAATATATAATTATATGTTTATTTTAATAAATATACATTTACAATTACAATAATACAAAACTAATACAAATGAAAATAAAATACAAAAATTGAAAAAAAAACTTAAATATATGATAAATTATATAAAATCATTTAAAAATACATAAAAATTATATAAATATAATTTGTTATCAACATATATATTTTATTTACTACATATACATATACAGTATACTACATTTATAGATTACATTGTAAGCATAAATATATATAAATACGTATAAAATAATAAAATATATATATAAAGTGTTCCTAATTTGTGACCCTGGACAACAAAATGTTGTATGTCTTATGTTGTATGTCTTATGTTATGTCTTTTTCTTTTATGCCAAAAACAATTATATTAAATAAATTATGGAAAAGTATTAAATATTTATTTTAAAAAAAGTTAATTTCCTACTGTAAATTTTTGTTTAGTAATATGCATTGCTAAGTACTTGATTTTAAAGGCAATTTTCCAAATATTTAGATTTTTTTAAACCACCAGATTCCACATTTTCAAATAGTTGAAGTAGTATAGTAGCCAAATAGTATCCAAATATTATTCAATCCTAACAAGCCATCAATGGAAAGCTTATTTATTCATGTATAATTATTATACATGATTTATAGATGTATAAATCTCAATTTTAACCAAATGTACAGGTTTATTGTTCGTGGTCACCTTTATTTAATAATTAAAATAGAAAAGGCTATTTTGCTAAATGTCTGAAACAAGTATTTCAGAGAGGTGTAAAAATGTAAACATTCATTCATTCATCTTTTTTTCGGCTTAGTCCCTTTATTAATCAGGGGTCTCCACAGCGGAATGAACTGCAAACTTATCCAGCATATGTTTTACGCAGTGGATGGCCTTCCAGCTGCTACCCAACAATGGGAAACACCCAAACACTCTCACATTCACACACACACACTCATACACTACGGCCAATAAGCCGAAAAGAAAATAAATGAATATAAACATATCAACCTTTTTACTTTTCTTTTTAAATTGAACTAAACTGCATTAGACCATGTCAGAAACATTACAAACACACACACACTTTCTTGCTTTACAGGGCCATGGTTTTTCTCCATAGACAAAAGGATTTTCATAATGTACAAACTGTATTTATATCCCCTAACTCATTATACTGTTCACGTGTCCTTATAAACCATATATCCAAGCAAACAGACTTTACCACAACCAGAATAAACCGTTCAAAACCCACATCTAAGCATAATCCACAAATGACCTGCTTGGTTGGTTGAGTATTGATTTGTCTCAATAAAGTTCAGACTCTCAGGAATCTATAGAAGCATCTATCAGTGAAAGTGCATCACTCACTATGTTGAAGCAGAAAGAGCCAGAAGCGTTGTAACTGTGCCGGTGGTGCGGCAGGGAAGCATGGCTGACCCCACTGAAGTGTCTCCGGATCTCTGCCGACGAGTGTCTGAGATGAGAGAGAGAGAGTGTAGAGAGGAACAGATAACAGACAGGTGCAACACAGGATTATACTCCAGAGAGATTTTGTACAGGCACCACGTTTGAGTTTGAGAGTGTGACGCAAATTTACACACACTGACATCAACTACTTCATTAATCGTTAAACACGTTTTACCAACCTGAAATGCCTTGCTTAAAGTGCATGATTTCATCCATTAAGAACTAATTAGATTGTTGCAAGATGGACATTGTTAACAAAATGAAGGACTGGTGAACGGACAAAAGCAGGGCAAAAACAAGACACACACACACTGATAGCCCTGCCCTAAAGGCATTCCATGTGACCAGAAGTGAAGAAAAGTCATTTAGAGACGGCAGGGAAAGTTATTGTATTTGATAAAAGATTATGATGGCTAATAATTTTTTACAAAATAACGAAGTGCACAGAGATACATAATTTAAAACAAGCACTGCACTGCTATGTAAATTTAAAAAAGAAGAAGAGCAAATTTTGATTTCATGGCTACTTTAAAGGGAGAATACACTCAAAAGTGAAAATTTACACCCCTCAGGTCATCCAAGATCTAGATGTCTAAAAGTAGCAAGTTAGATAAAAAGAAATGCAAATCAATGGCTTATTAGCTACTGGCACATTAAGAATTAGAATAACCTTTACAAAGAAGTAAGTGATAATGTACATCTAGCCGGTTGTTCTTCTCCGATTCACATCAGGCTGCTTTTAAACCTGTTTTATTCTGCAGAAACAACCAGTTAGACTACTTGCCACAAAAGTTTGCAATTTAGAATTACCAAAAACACAAAACATTGATCTGAGCTGTCAAAATTTCCAAAAATCCTGCTTATTACACAGCTACTTGCCACAAAACATAGAAATTAGACACATAACATTGTTCTGAGGCGTAATAGTTTATCAATTTAATTAAATGATATTTGATAACTTACATATTATTTAGTCACAAGATGGCGCCAAACAGTCTAAAACAGTGGCTATAAATATGGATGTAAACAAATTCAATGGCGGTCAAGATAATACGAAGTACCTGGAACAGCCTGTGTTATTATTAGTTTCAATTTCTGTTCTCTGTTGAAAAATGCTTCAGCCACAGATTACTGACTTTGCGAGGTATACATTACCATTGTTTCAAACATTGTCTCAATACTGAACACATGATGTTATCATGGTGCCATGTATAATGTTTCAGCTACACACACACACACACACGCACACGCACACGCACACACACACACAGCAAAAACAAGTGTAGAAAAAAATCAATTAGAGATTGCACATAAATTTCATAAATTATTATAAAACAAATGTAACAAATCAAATCAAATAAAAATTTGACAAAGTGCAATAATGTACTAAAACATAGAAAAAAATTGAAAATGTTTCCCCTTCACATCAATCTGTGAAAACATCTAAAAAGACTGTATTTTGCATGCCAGGCCAGTAGATGGCGATATCACTTTGTGAAGAAACACCACAGTCCTGTAGACCGCTGTTGTTATTTTTGGCCCTGGGTCAGCTTGTTTTCTAGTTATCAGCATCAGTAATCAACAAGATTTAAACCCACAGTTTTTGCTTCCCAGCTTTTGCTTTTCAACTTTCTATTCACCAAAGAATCCAGAAAACAATGGCCATATACACATTGCAGCCTAATTCACCATTTTGGCTATGTTTACATGACACAGTTTTCACCTAAAAATAGAACACTTTTCATGCAATTTTGCTGTTCATTTACACATCAACATTTGTCATTTTGGAGAATGAAATTGCTAACTTTTGAAAACAGTGCAAAACTAATCTTAAGATCTTAAATTCTTAATATTGTGTTTAAAGAAATTATATCAAACTGTATCAGCTCATATTTGACATATATATCAGACAATAGCCACCTCGCTTGGGCATCAAGAACAGCTTCAAAGATTCATATCGATAAGCTACTAGATTTGAACCCACAATATTCACATTATCATCCCAGCTTCTTAACCATCAGGCAACATTTTCTAAAAGCTTTCCATGATTTCTTTGGTTACAGTTTGGTAGAGCAAAAGTTTATACACAGATCATGCTGCTAACATCTTTTATTTGTTCTTTAAATATTGACAAGTACAGTGTGATATCAAAGACTCCATTTTACACTTCTGGCAGTGAGATGAGGACAACAACACACTCTTCAGTAACACACAGCAATCAGCTTATGAGAAGCCTGCTCTAAAATTCCATTATGCAGCATAAAATTGTGTGTGTGTGTGTGTGTGCGTGTGTGCGTGTGTGTGTGTGTGTGTGTGTGTGTGTGTGTGTGTGTGTGTGTTTATGTGTTTACTTGTTTGTTGGGAGATTTGTTCCCCACAACGATAGCAAATCATGAGCTTTTTGACATTGTGTCAAAAAAAATGTTTATCTTTAAGTGTAAAATAGCAAACAGGTTTTCTGCAAGAGGCAGGTTTGATAGGGTTGGGTTTGGGAGAAGAAAATATTGTTTAGTCAGTATAAAAACAAAAGAAGTCTAACAATTCACAGAAACTTAATATGTGTGTGTACTGGTTTAAGCTACATTATGAAGACATTTGGTCCCCACAATGATAGTAAAACCTGAGATTTCTGACAGTGTATGGAAAAAATATATAGAAATACTAAATGATGTTTATCTGAAAGTACAAAAATGCAAACAGGTTTTCTGCAAGAGGAAGTTTAAGTGGTAGGGTTGGGTTTGGGACAGAAAATATTGTGTGGTCAGGATAAAAACAATAGAAGTCTAACAATTCACAGAAACCTAATATGTGTGTATGAGTGTGTGTGTGTGTGTGTGTGTGTGTGTGTGTGTGTGTGTG
>CAIGQV010017835.1:9829774-9841261 GCA_903798115.1 Danio jaintianensis | reverse complement strand
GTGTGTGTGTGTGTGTGTGTGTGTGTGTGTGTGTGTGTGTGTGTGTGTGTGTGTGTGTGTGTGTGTGTGTGTGTGTGTGTGTGTGTGTGTGTGTGTGTGTGTGTGTGTGTGTGTGTGTGTGTGTGTGCGTGTTGTGGGATGTGTGTGGGTGTTCTTGTTTATGCTACATTATCGGGACATTTAATCTTTATTTCTATATGTAAAAAAAAGCCATAATATTTTAAACTGTGGAACATTCCAGCAGTTGAGACAGGAAGTGATAGTATACGCTGATGATAGTATATGAGCTAAGATTTCTGACATTGTATGAACAAAAAAATATTAAAAACACAATGTTTTTATCTGTAAGTGTAAAAATACAAACAGGTTTGCTATAAGAGGCGGGTTTGAGGACAGAAAGTATCATTTGGTCAGGATAAAAACAATAGAAGTTTAACAATTCACAGAGACTTAATCTGTGTGTGTGTCGAGTGTTCTTTCAAACCACTTCAGGCAAAGCAAAAATAAATAAATAAATCAGACAGTCAGTGTCCCAGATTTCCCCACCCCATTGCTGATTAAATGAAAACGTACAGTGTAAAAATGACACAGCGCTAGATTTACTTTGAATTAGCATGCACCCTAGGTTGGCCTAGAAATGAATTCAGCACCTTCAAAACACTATGCTACAACCAACGAATCTCATTTTCACACCTAAATCACTTCAGTCACATTCCCACAGTGTCTGAGCCAACAGTTTCCAGTTCCACAATGGCTGTTTTGCTCAGAAGATTCATTGATATTAGCAGACGGATTCGCTTCAGATGTAGAGAGGTTTTTTTGGAGCTTGCTGGAAGCCTGTTCTCCAGGCCAGGATACAACAGAGCGCTATTGTGCTTCCCAAAAGCCCTAAAAATTGGGTCACCGTTCATAATGATGTACTGATTCAACTCATTTACACATATTGTTTAATGCATAATAGGGTTCCTGTAATCATATGCACTTTGTAGTCAATATGTTCCATGTTAAAAAGGTCAGCTTATATTATGAAGCAGCATCTAAACAGCATTTTAAAGTGTTAATGTGGTGACAAAAAAAATCACTACTGTTCTGAGTACTTAAAGACAGTAAAGACATTGATGCTACAAAAGATTTACCCTTCATATAAATGCACTAGTTTTTTATGTCTATTCATTAAAGTTCACTGTAAACAGTGGACACAATGCAGCTATGCTTGGTTGTTAGTTCAACTAAAGTTCATTTTACATAACAACGTTTTCAACTACAAGCTTTTCATGCATTTAACTATACATTTGCAATAAAAATGCAAACTTTTGAACATGAATTTCACAGTGCATGTTTCTGAAAACAATAGAACAATTTTATAGTATAAATAAAAATAATATCATGCTCACATCTACAGCTACAGTACAATGCAATATGTTCTGTCAGCACAAACGAGTACATGAAAACTTAAAAATACAAGGCCATTTGTTTCTTTGCAAAGCAACATTGATAACTACTGGCCTGGCATGCATAATTCAGTGTTTACATCCATCATGCACTGTAAAAAAAATTGACAAAAAGTCAAGACAACAAATATTTTTGTGTTGCTTTTTTCTTTATTTTAATAAGTTAATCAGGTTTTAACTAAATCGTTTAAGTTATACAAAGTTTAACTTAATATTTTTAGTCAGTTTAATTGACTAAAGTAAGTTGAGATGACTAGAAAAGTTAATTTGATTCAACAAAAAAGTCAAGTCAGCAAGATTTTTTACAGTGTGCGAATATAGGTTATTCTAAAAATATAGACATCTGTACATTAAACTTTTTTTAAATGCAAACTGTTTTTAGTGTACTGCTGCCTTATAACTGTACCTTAATGGGATAGTTCACCCAAAAATTATAATTTATTCACTATTTCCTCACCCTCAAGTGGTTCCATACCTTTGGAGTTTCCTTTCTCTATTGAACACAAAAGAAGATATTTTGAAAAATTTTCTTAGAACCTGTCTGTAACCACACTGACTTCCATAGAATTTGCTTTTCCTACTATGGATGTCAATGGTTGCAGGTTTCTAGCATTAAAAAATAAAAACTTCTTTTGTGTTCAACAGAAAAAAAAACTCAAAAACTTTTGTGGCAAGTGAAGGTTGAGTAAATGATGTCAGAATTTACTATCCCTTGTATTGTTAATATTCTTCTGTACACATACAGTCTTTGCACACACAGTGTGTATGGAACCAAACTAAACAAGTAGTCAAACTAAATTAAAGCTAATGTCAAAGTCATATTAGAGCTGTCTTTCTCTCTTCTGTACATGTCGTTAAGTAAGCCTCTTCTTGACTCTTTTTCGTTGCCAGATCTTAAAACAAAAAAATTTAAATTAAAAAGGCAAATAAGAACAAGCTTACAATGAACTGAAACAGTTGTGTTTTACTTGGAAATATCCCACATACTTCATGAAATCTATAAACTGGATGACTTAAGCCCAAAAACTCTTAACAAGCATCCCTTATAATTAATACACATGGCAACACTTCAAGACCTCCCAATCAATTCATGTAATGTTACGTAAATGTTGGACGTACTCAAAAAAAGAGACGTTGTTCCAGAATAAAAGTACAAGAGCATATGCAATCAATGAACAACTTCAGAGCTAACAACAGGTCTGTCTTTAAAACTTTATCAGTTATTGTTAAAATGCATTGTTAAAAATTTACTTCTGGATCCCAACTATGCTATAGGCTGCTGTTACACTCCACAGTGTGTGCTTAAATGGACAACTACAGAGAAAACTATATCAAATTACCATCTTTACACGTTTTCTCTTACACACAGTCAGTTATGTCTTGAACATTAACAGAAAGTAATGGAATATGATGATATATGCATTCAGTCTTAAATTTACACTATCATTTCATTTGAATCAAACAACAAAAGAAAATGAGAAATATTCACTATATTTACTATATATAAATATATGTATAAATAATACATTTTGTGAGGAATCCAATAAATATAAGTGTATTCTTTTTACATTTGATTCAATTCCTGATTAATAGGCTATTATTTTTAGTAAGCTAAATTGTTTATTTAATTTATGTATTTTTGTTTGTATTTAATTGTTTGTTTGTTTGATAATTTTCTTTTTTAATATATTACTGACTGACTTTAACTCACTTTTAAAGAGGATGGGGATTCTGGGTTATTTATTAATGCACTGTCTGGGTCCCTGACAAAGTTTTTCTTAAGGCCCCTAAAAGTCTAGGACTGGCACTGATAAGACCATCCGTTGAGTCAAAAATGTTGTAGCTGCTGTTCTTGTTTTTCAGGACTCTGTTAGGTAACTTATCGTGAAATGCAAAACAGAAAAAAGAAAAAGAAAATAACTCGAAAGGCTTTTTTATTTACTAAATGTATTTTCCTCTGTCACTGCTTTTCCACAAATCTGCTTCGTTATTTAATTTAAAAGTCAAGTCTGGGGCATGACAGCATGCAAATTCTCTGAGCCACAGAGCAAAAACAAATACAGTAGGAGTAATTTACAGCATGCAGACTGTCACTGCACAGATCACAGAATACAGAACATTTTTGAACATCGTTGAGCATTTTTACATTTATTTATTTGATTTCTATTTTATTTACCTTTATTTAGCTAAGAAGTATTATTGAGATTTCAATAAAAGCAAGCAGGGAATGACGATATTACACTGTTCTGGTTAAAAAAATGGCACATCTTTTATAGAATAGCCAGACATTCAGTTGTGGTAAGTGTTTGACGATGAAAGTCACAATAAAATAAAAAAGACAATCAAACATTAAAGGATGTTGAGCTACATTTCATACGCACAAAACAATGTTATAGCATGACTGGAATATTCATCACAAATACAATAAAGCAGCTCATTCTTGTGTAATCATGGACTGCTCTCAACACTGAAGTAATGATACAGAGTGAAGACAGAGGAGTCTCAATTTGACCAGCCGGCTTTTTGTCAACTGACAGGAGCTGTAATTATTAGGAAACATTTCAGGCAAACAAACACATATGATCTCACACTTTATCAAACTCTTTCAGTTCTGGTTTTGTTACCAAATTTTGGATGCTTTTGCAATGATCAGAAATGTTGTCTAATGCAATCTGACAATGACTGAATGTATCCTTAAGGCATTTAGGTTATTATGAAAACTTGACAGATTATTACTAAAACAGGTACTAAAGTATTTCAGAAGTGTGAAGAGGAAAAGATGGTGTAAATTCTGTCTTTGCTACTTCTTAAATTGCTAGTTTTTGTACACATTAGACATTAGAACGATTTTCATCAATGTATAATAAATGTATTTCAATCAACGTAACAATATTTAACAGCACTTTTATAGGGAGAGTTCACAAAAACTTTTAACTGTGAAAAAAAATCAAGGACATCTAAATATTTTGGTAATAAAAACAACATTTTGCTGAGTGTTTTTGTCTGGTACCTTGGCCTGTTTAGGCCCATCAAAGAAAAAAAAAAGTGAACTGTCATATTCATGATTCACTCAAAATTGCTAATTTTTTGTGCGCAAAAGACAAAAAATATTCTGCCTTTGAATATACATTCCAATGTATATTGGAATGCGTGCATGCGTGCGTGTGTGTGTGTGTTTACATTTATGTACACTGTAAAAATGTTGGGTTCCACACAGTCAATTTGTGTTGGTACAGCATGAAAGATTTAAGTTAACTTGTTAGTTTTTTTTTTACAAATTTAAGTGGCTTGAACATAAAACAATTATGTTGTCCCAAAAAAGCCTCAAGAATTGTGTTGTTTCAGCTTATTTTATATAAGTAGTTTGAACAAACAGCAAATGTCATTTTTTGAGTGTACATTTACCAATATATTTATAATTCATTCATTCATTTTCTTTTCGGCTTAGTCCCTTTATTAATCTGGGGTCGCCACAGCGGAATCAACCGCCAACTTATCCAGCATATGTTTTACGCAGCGGATGCCCTTCCAGCTGCAACCCATCACTGGGAAACATCCATACACACACTCATTCACACACATACACTACGGACAATTTATCCTACCCAATTCACCTATACCACATGTTTTTGGACTTGTGGGGGAAACCGGAGCACCCGGAGGAAACCCACGCGAACACGGGGAGAACATGCAAACTCCACACAGAAACGCCAACTGACCCAGCCGAGGCTCGAACCAGCGACCTTCTTGCTGTGAGGCGAACGTGCTACCCACTGCGCCACCGTGACGCCCCAATATATTTATAATACAAATTATAATTAAATATAAATACAAAAATAAAAACAAAATTTGTTTTGTATATTTTTGTATTTTATGTGTGTGTACTGTATTTATATAAACACAATAAATATTTAACAGCACACAAAATATATTATGGAAATAAAACTTTACTTTGGATGTGATTAATTGTTTGAAAGCCCTATTAAATGTATTATATTATGAATTCAGTGTTATTTTAATTGGTCATTCAAATGTCATTCTAATAGTCTTTATAGTGTTGTCAATATTTTTTGTTTGTCAAGACATGTGTTTATTTTTTGAAAAGTGAGTGACAAACTTGTCAGCTAAATGTCAGCTAGCTTTTAATGATAAAATTGCTAGATGAAATCAGATACTACATAATTAGATAGGTGGAAACAACATTTCCAATATTGGCCCATGAACACTTCTAAAATATACACTAAAACTAAAAAAAGATAATAATTGTCTTAGACAAAAACATTTATTTAATGATGCACAGAATTGCTGTTCACAGTTTATTTATTTTGTGGAAACTATAATGCCTTTATTTAGGATGCCTTTATTTACCACAGAACAACCTCAAAACTTTATGCAATTCTGAGTGTGAGTGGGACAAACCACCCGTAGAAAACACACTCTTACATCTCTCTGACATTTTAACCACTTTCTTATAATCACTCCATATCAAAAAAATAAAAATAAAAGTGCATTCATGAATTGTGCTTCACAAAGGTGAGTGGGCTTGACAAACCACCTGTAGAAACACTCTTCTCCTCATATAAAAAACACCTCCCCCACAAACAGTTCCTTTGTATTGCCTCTTCATGTTGAATCGCTGAATGCCTCCTCAATTGTAAGTCGCGTTAGACAAAAGTGTCTGCTAAATGACTAAATGCAAATGTAGTATCCTTTGATGAATAGAACATTCAAAAGAGCAACATTTATCCTTTTGGAACATCGTAAATGTCTTAAACGGTCACTTTTAATCTTTCTGAAGAACATAACTAATTTATTTTACTGTCCCTAAACTTCCGAAGTTTTAATTTGATGCAAACATTCGGCAAAACCAAACTGGACAGCAGTTTTCAAAACCAAAAGATTCCTCTTACGAAAAAAAAAGCAAATCAAACAGAAACCAGCTTGTCACATTTGTCCTTACAGTGCTCCCCCATTTCAGACTGCACAACAATAACAATTCCCTCAATGAAACATAAGTACTAAGTACGGCCATGACAGCAGCAGGCACATTCCAAAGGGAGCGGACTATGATTTGTTTGTCTTCGACGTCACAGCCAAGTATGATTGTAGGTCAGGGTGCCTCACAAAACTATTGTGCAAGAACACTGCTGTAGCGCGAAACTTCCCTTGAAGGTCGACAACATCAGCTGAAGATAACAAAAAAATTAAAGAAGTGCACTCATGATATGGTCAAGCGCATCCTTTCTCCTGACAGAGGGCTTTCGTTTATAATCTGCCACGTCTCATTACCTTCTGTTTTTACCACATTGTCTGTCCTAAAACATTTAAGTGTCCCTTAGACTTCTTCGTGTACCCGGATTATGAAATAGCAGATGAAATGCAAAGCAAACATTGCATTAGTCTTCATCACACAGACATGTTTCTCTGTTTTGCAAAGTGAGAAAAAATGTTGTGACTTTTTTTTTTAATTTTAAAGTTTTTTTTTCTTTTGAATCTGCAAGATACATGAATTCAGCAAATTACAACACTAATTTTGAATTATTATAACATTAGCCTAATGAACACTTCCCTCTCTCTTTCTAAGGGGAAGAAAAGAATAAATAAATAAATAAATAAATAAATAAATAAATAAATAAATTGAGTACACAAACAAATAGTTAAAAAATAAGAAAAGAAAAAAAAAACAAATAATTTAAATCAATAATTTAAAAAAACATGAATGAAATAAATATATGTATAAGTGCTCCGTTTTAAGAATAAATGAAAAACTGATTTTAATTTACATTTTAGGGCTATTATATCCTACTTAAAAGTTTACCCCCAATTATCTATGAATTATATATTTTTTTTTTCTCTTTTCCTCTTTCTTTATGGGGTGCGAGTATGTTTGTAGCTGTGTTAATATGTTGGTCAATATGTGTGCTGTGGGAAAGTTATAATTGGTCATGTGTTTGTGTTTTATTGAATACTTTTGAAAATCATTAAAAATATTTGAATAATTAATTTACATTTTTATTAGTTTGAAGTAGTATATTGTCAGTATTGGTGCTGTAAATTACAGGTGTTGTTAAAACCTGGTAATAACTGCCAGTACTTTTTCTGTTATTTTATGGGACTTATTTCAATATATATTATTTCTTATATGGTTTCAAACTACTAAAAATGTCAGCAAAAGTCACTTTGTTTAAATTGCTAAGAGTCGGATTTTCAACATCAAAAGTCGACAGAGCAGTGATCATAAAGCAATAATAACCATAAATAATCGGAAAAGACCTGTGAATCACAAAATACAACTAAATAATTAACAGAATTTTTTACAGTGAGACATACATGTCTGCTAAATATATTGTAAATATTGCACACAACTAGTTAGGAACAACAAGTTAAGGTTTAAGTAACTGATGACGTACAGTAATGTGTCCCTGAAATTAAAATGAATGTGAATATGCAGTTTATAGATCTATGAAAAAGCAGATGGAATAAGAGCAAACAAAAACCCCAGTGAACTTTCTTCGGTATAAAACACAGCTGTGCTCCGAAGACTTTTCATGTGTGAATGCAGCATCATTCATGCAAATAAATGTGTGGTCACTGAAAATGAGAAGGGACGTGGATGTGTGGTGCATGGGCCAAGAGAAATCTGCTGTGTATGTGCTGACGTTTTTCTCATTTTTCTCGTCTGCACGAGACAGCATGAGTTCAGCTTGTGCAACGCAACCAGATGCCGCCACAGCAAGTATCAGCCCCCTGTGAGCTGCGCTAGTCAGTCTGCACTTGTGTGTAAATCTGAGAAACAATCTGCTGGCTGAGCAGTGCTGCGCTTTTTACTGCATGGTTTATGTTTTAGAGATGCTAAGATTTATCTGTAATCCCCATATGTAAACTGCTGTTCACTGTACATTTTTCTGAAATATCAACAGCATCTGTATTAAACCACTGAATTAAATTAAGAATCACATCAAAAATTAAATCAAATCGAAATGAAACTTTGTGAATTAGAATTTAATCACTTATACTGTTGGCTGAGCAGTGCTGCACTTTGTACTGTATGTTTTTTTTTAAGATGCTAAAATTATCTTTTTGTTATGAATATCAATAGCACTTGTATTAAACTTATATTCACTCAATCAAATCAATAATCAAACCAAATATTAAGTCAAATTGAAATGAGAGACTGTGAATCAGATTTGAATCAATCATTGTCTGAAAAGTGATGAACTTCTTAGCACATTTGTTTTTGTTTGTTTGTTTTAGAGATAGTATAAGATTATCTATAATGTCTTGTAGGGCGTCAAGGTGGCAGAGTGGGTAGCACGATCGCCTCACAGCAAGAAGGTTGCTGGTTCGAGCCCTGGCTGGGTCAGTTGGCATTTCTGTGTGGAGTTTGCAGGTTCTCCCCGTGTTCGTGTGTGTTTCTTCCGGGTGCTCCAGTTTCCCCCACAGTCCAAAGACATGCGGTATAGGTGAATTGGGTGAGCTAATTGTCCATAGTGTATGTCTGTAAATGAATGAGAGTGTATGGTGTTTCCCAGTGATGGGTTGCAGCTGGAAGGTCATCCGCTGCGTAAAACATATGCTGGATAAGTTGGCGGTTCATTCCGCTGTGGCGACCCTAGATTAATAAAGGGACTAAGCCGAAAAGAAAATGAATGAATGAATAATGTCTTGTGAACTGCGACTCACTGTTAATTTTTTTTAAATATAAGTAGCATTTGCATTAAATCTAGATTCACTGAATCAAATCAAGAATCAAACCAAAATTTATCCAAATCAAAATAAGAGATTGTGAATAACAATAATTTAATCACTGATTCTGTTGGGTGAGCAGTGCTGTTGTTTTTATGGCATGTTTTTTTTTGAGATAGTAAGATATCTATCATTCCCATTTGTAAACAGCTGTTCACTGTTCCCTTTTGGAAACATCAACAGCATTTGTAATAAAACTCACTGAATCAAACTAATCAAAACTGATTCACTTATTCTGTTGGGTGAGCAGTGCTGTAGTTTTATTGACATGTTTTTTTTTATTTATTTTTTTAGATAGTACGATTATCTATCATTCCCATCTGTAAACTGCTGTTCACTGTTCCCTTTTGGTTATATCAACAACATTTGGTTATATCAACAACATTTGTATTGAAACTCACTGAATCAAATTATGAATCAAACAAATCAAAACTGAATCACCTATTCTGTTGGATGAGCAGTACTGTCGTATTTTACTGCATGGTTTTTGTTTTAGAGATACTAAGTGTATCTATATGTTCCCTATAACTGCCTGTAATCTCTCTTTTTCTTTTTGAGTCATTCTGAAATTACTATTGTGAATATATAAAAGGGAAGTGAAAGAGCAGCTGTTAATTACCTAATCCTAGTTACCCAATGCTGCTGTGACAACGGATATAAACCTAGAACACTATAAAACAGAGATAAAAGAAGTGAAGCAAAATACAGTCGTGGCCAAAAGTTTTGAGAATTACATAAATATTGGAAATTGGAAAAGTTGCTGCTTAAGTTTTTATAATAGCAATTTGCATATTCTCCAGAATGTTATGAAGAGTGATCAGATGAATTGCATAGTCCTTCTTTGCCATGAAAATTAACTTAATCCTGAAAAAAACTTTCCACTGCATTTCTGTCATGTTCACCAGCGATCAAGGACTTCAGAGATCGCTGGTGAACTACAATTCATCATGAACTACAAATCATCACAAACTACAATTCCCATCATTCCGCCACACACACCCGGTTTTCACTTCCACTGATCACACACGCAGCTGCATCCCATCACTATTGATTGTTTGGACTATTTATACACCTTGCTCCCATTTGGTCATTGCTCAGTCGTTTGTTATTCTCAGTTGTTGTTTTTGTATGGTATTGTTTGGTCTTGTTGTTTTTGCTCATGTTATATCTTAGTTCCCGGTCTTAGTTTATTGTTTTGTTTATTGTTATTTTGTTACTTTGTCGTTTCCTGATGTCCTGTTTTTGTATGATGTCTCACCAATAAACTGCACTTGGATCCTACTCATCTTGTCCTGTCTGCAATACCTCCCGGTAACGTGACAGAACGACTGAGCCCGATATGGATTCAGCAGATGATGAGATCATCAGACTCCAGCAGGATGATCGCTCCGTTGAGCGATACATTATGGAGTTTTTGGACTTGGCCCCGAGAAGCAGTTATCCAGACTTACTGCTGATGATGTTTTTTAGAGCAGGACTTTCAGACCCAATTCATCCTCATATGCCAGCTTATGAGGAGGATTGTGGTCTATATTTTTTTATGGAGTTTGCCCTTTTGTTGTCGGGCTCTCCCCTCACTATTTTTGTTTTGGAGGAGGAGGAACCCCAGCAGAACAAGAGGAGGAAAGCCAACCTTAAACTCTGCGCCTATCCTCGACAGTCAAGTTCACGACCAGTTTTTTTTGAGTCCCATGAAGGGCTGGCAGAGCCGTGTGACTCCCCAGTGCTGCCAGAGCAGCCGTTTGAGTCCCACGAAAGGCGGGAGGTGCCATTTGAGCCCCATGAAGGGATGGCAGAGCCGTGTGACTCCCCAGTGCTGCCAGAGCAGCCGTCTGAGTCCCACGAAAAGCCGGAGGTGCCACTTGAGTCCCACGAAAAACTGTTTGAGGCTTGTGATTCCTTAGTGCCGCAGGGGTTCGATGAACTGCCAGAGTTTCCTGAATCAAAGCCTCCTGACTCGCTGGGGTTCGATGAACTGCCAGTACGTTCTGAACCAAAGCCTCCTGATTCGCTGGGGTTCGGTGAACCGCCAGTACGTTCTGAACCAAAGCCTCCTGATCCGCTGGGGTTCGGTGAACCACCAGTACGTTCTGAACCTAAACCTCCAGACCCACGGAGGGCGTTTAACCCATATCTGCCTGCTGATCTTAAACCCCCAGACATACCACAGCTTCATGCTCCAGATCCGCCTGAGTTCCATGCTCCAGGTCCTCCGCAGCTTCATGCTCCAGATCCTTCGCAGCTTCATGCTCCAGATCCGCCTGAGTTCCACGCTCCAGGTCCTCCGCAG
>CAIGQV010017835.1:9796059-9817079 GCA_903798115.1 Danio jaintianensis | reverse complement strand
AAGCTCAGATTTTTTTTTACCTGGGTGGCAGCTCTACGCTTCCGTAATTGATTGATTGAATTCTTTTGCCTTTATTGGGAAAGGACAATAGTTGGAGAGGAAACAACATTGGAGAGTGGGTGGGATTGGGAAATATTAATTCTCTAATATTAATTATTAATGATATTTTCTCACTATTTATGATATAAAAAAAACAACAAATTCGAACATTTGATCAGAGGCATTTTTTTTATTTGGTTGATTTGACACTGATTCACCCCAGGGCTCGCAAAATCTGGTAGCCCGAAGTCCCAGGGCTATTGTTTTTTTAGTTGGGCTACCAAAATCTATCAACACTGTGCCTGGTAGGTTAACTAGATAGCCCACCGGGCATGGTGTAGATAAATTTTGGTAGCCTGACTGAAAAAACAATATCCCAAGGACTTTGGGCTACCAGATTTTGCGAGCTCTGCACCCAAATGAAGTCAAATCTGTACCACAGAACTATTGTTGGGCTTCTGTTTCGAATAATTGCTGTTCTTTTGAGCTTTTTCCATTCATCAAAAAAATTGATGAAAAAACTTTCAAAAAAATATAAAGTACAGCAGCTTTTAGCATTGATACATACAATCTGTTTCTTAACTGCCAATGTAGCATATTTGAATGATATAGAATAAAAAAGAAAATAATATTATTGATTTCAGATTAAGTATATGCAGTCTCTATGAGAATAAAAAACTCTTTAATAATCTTACAAATTCCACATTTTTTTGTTAATAGTGTGCTAATATTGAATTACCTCAGATTATACATGTTCAGACTTTTCTTTTACAGAGACAATGGCTTAAAAGCTATTGAAAATCTAATGGAGAAGAAAGGAAAGTTTGACTACATCCTTTTAGAAACAACCGGATTGGCCGATCCAGGTATTTCACTTACACAAACAGAGAATTCTTTTATCTTTTTTTCATCTGTTTATTAAACTTTTAGAAAAATAGCAGGATAGTTTTACAGGAAAATAGAAACAAATATCATTCCCAACCCTTCCCAGTTACACACAAAAAATACATAAAAAAAATACAAATAAATAGAAAATGAATAAAAATTTACAAATAAATAAAAATCAAAAAAGCATACTTAGTGTCAGTTATGTATAAAATATATTTTAGATTGTTCACATTTAGAAATAAGCCATGTACAATGTACACATCAACAAACAGAAATTATAATCATACAGAAAATTCTCTTCGATATGATAGTTTTGGGATCCATTCCCCATCTATCGTCCATCTTGCTTTAAGGGTTAGTTTTTCCAAAAATTAAAATTCTCTCACTTGTTCAAAAGTGTATTTGAGTTTCCTCCTTCTGTAGTCAGCAGAAGATATTTTGAAGAATATCAGAAATCAATAGCCATTGATTTCCATAGAATTTTTTTGTAAATCAAAGGCTACTGATTTCAGACATTTCACAAAATATATTTTGTTTTCTGCAGAAAAAGAAACTTATAAAGGTTATAACAAGTTAAGGGGGTGAGTTAATAGTCAGTTTATTTTCATTTTTAAGTGAACTCATTCATTCATTCATTTTCCTTCGGCTTAGTCCCTTTATTCATCAGGGGTCGCCACAGCGGAATGAACCACCAATTTATCCAGCATATGTTTTACACAGCTGATGCCCTTCCAGCTACAACCCAGTACTGGGAAACATCCATACACACTCATTCACACACATACACTACGGCCAATTTAGTTTATTCAATTCACCTGAAGTGCATGTCTGAAAACCAGAGCACCCAGAGGAAACCCACGCCAACACGTGGAAAACATGCAAACTCCACACAGAAATGTCAACTGGTCCATCCGGGACTTGAACCAGCGATCTTTTTGCTGTGAGGCGACAGTGCTAACCATTGAGCCACCGCGTTGCTTTTTAAGTGAAATATGCCTTTAAATGTTAAAGAATTTTTAAAATATATATAAGTGAGGTCTATAAATATGTTGCTAAAGACAGTTTGGACAACTTTGGGAATTTTCTCCTTGACTGTGCAGTAATTGAGAGTGAAACCGAGATCAATGGAAAGGCAGGAAAGGTCAGCGTCTCTGCAACCTTACGGTGTATATGAGTGACACAAGCCCCTCTTCACTGTCATTGGCTGAGACAGGCCCGTCACTCACATGGCCTCATGGGGATAAACCCCTCCCCCTTCTTCAGCAGATGCTTGTGGGCTGAATGCTTTCTGCATCTGATGTCTTTCAGGAACATTGCCTTCATTACACTTCTATCAAAAATTTATAGTGCTTTCTTATTCTACCCTGACAGTTTGACAAAACTCCATTATTCGAACAAGAGGGCCTCAAATTGTAACACGGAACTGTGAAATAACTTTTACAAGAAAAGTTGGGAAGCATGGAAACAAACAAAATGTACCTTGTAGCTGCAAAATTTTAAGCCACCCATAAAATTCTGTTATGCATTAAGCGCATACCTGCATCCACAGCCTGTTTATGTTCTTTTATTACAGGTTTAAGGCTAGAAAGTGTTCAGCAGCTTGATAAACATAATCACACAGCCTAATAATTTGAACAAAATGAAGCAAATTCTACCGCACAAACAACATTTTGGGAACACTTTCTAACAGTGAACATATAGTTGAGTTTTTCATATTTACAACAAATAGTTAAAGGATTGTAATTAATTGTATAAATAACACACCATTAGCCATTTGTGATTTTGTTATTTATGTTTTCCAAACCAGGAGCTGTTGCCTCTATGTTCTGGGTTGATGCAGAGTTAGGAAGTGATGTTTACCTGGACGGTAAGAAACTAAATTAGCAAAAACTGACTCTGATTAAAGGGTTAGTCCACCCAAAAATGAAAATTCTTCAGTGGTTTTATTGTCAGTATAATACTGTATTTTCATTTCCCATGTAGGCATTGTTACCGTTATAGATGCTAAATATGGGTTGCAGGTGAGTTGCTGATCCATTCAATTAAACAACACTAACTCCATATGTAAATTGATATTTTGAAGGTTTTTTTTTATTTTTTTTATGTTAATACACTGATTGAATGCACATCCTGTAAATGCAATAAATGAAAACAATAATAATAATAATAATAATAATAATAAATAAATGTAAATTAATAAATGTAGAAGTAGATAATATTAAATTATTAATGTAGAAGTTAATAAATCTATGAATTTCTCATAAATTACATTTCAATAAACATAAAAGTATTTTTAATTGTTAGTTCAGCATTTACTAATGTGTTATTAATATCCAAATTTTGCTTGCTAACATTAGTTATTGCACAGTGAGTTAACCAGAACTAACAATGAATGACTGTATTTTCATTATCTAACATTAACAAAGATGAATATATACTGTCATATATGTATTGTTTCTTATATGTTCATGTTAGCCAAATAACTAGGAATAACAAACAACAGTTAACATTTAAACTACTTTCTCTACAGACAAGTTTGTTCATGACTATGCATAAAGAAATACAATAATAAGGAAATACCAGTTTGCGACATTAATCAGTATAACAAGTAGGCATGCACTGCAGTTAAAATTGTGGGCTGAAATCAAAACCAAATATTCTGAATGCACTTGGCCCAAAAACTGAACCAAAACCAAAAATGCTTTGAAAATGCAGTAACTTAAAACATGCTGATTTAAGAATACACAAGCCAATAAAATAACCACTTTTTAACAGTAAATGAGTCAAGTGTTTTACCAGCATTACCATGACCACACATTAGCACTGTTGCAAATAGCTGGAACAGGTATCCTACGTAGAAATGTCTTGTTTATTTAAGCGTACTTTGCTATTCCCATGAGCATGTGTGGGTCATGCATAGATACTGTAAATATACATGTACATAAACCGAATATCCACAGAGGGAATATTGAGCTATTTTGAACATTGGCCACATTACGTGTGCAAGCTAGTCAACATTGCACTCCACTGCTCTTGCACTTTGGTTAGCACAGCAGCAACAAACCACCCTTGTGTAGCAAAAGTCATTTAGATAAATGAATTTCATAGCGCAGCACTTTCCCTGTCCAGTGTGAAAGCTGGAGGGAGAGTGAAACCAGCGCACTGAACACTGCTATACACTTTGGCACAACATAGCCTTTGTTTTTCAGCTCATGTTTTTTTCTTTCTGCCAAAAATGTCCCCAATGGACCCTTTTCACAAGACTTATGACACATTTTACGGTCATCAGCATCTTAAATCCTTCAAAGTTTGTAATATTTAGATTTTTTTTTAAAACATATAAACATTTATATGTATTTATGTTTGTATAATATCATCTTTATATTATATCATCATCAAATGACAAAAAAAATGCTTATGCAAGGCATTTATAATGCAGCATCTATGGGCAGAACAGTAATTTGACGTTGTTCTCTCTTCTGGCTGCCATTATCAGTCTCACACAATTATTTTCCTTTTTTTGAAAGTCTTGATGTGGGTGGCACGGTGGCTCAGTGGTTCACACTGTCGCCTCACAGCAAGAAGGTCGCTGGTTCGAGTCCCGGCTGGGCCAGTTGGCATTTCTGTGTGGAGTTTGCATGCTCTCCCCGTGTTCGTGTGGGTTTTCTCCAGGTGCTCCGGTTTCCCCCACAGTCCAAAGACATGGCTATAGGTCAATTGGGTAAACAAAATTGGCCATAGTATATGAGTGCGTGTGTGAATGAGAGAGTGTATGGGTGTTTCCCAGTGGGTTGCGGCTGGAAGGGCATCCTTAACATATGCATTAAACATATGCTGGAATAGTTGGCATTTCATTCCGCTGTGGTGACCCCTGATAGATAAGGGACTAAGCCGAAGGAAAATGAATTAATGAATGAAAGTCTTGATAACACCATCATGGAGTTTTTCTTTTATTTCAGCAAATACAATTGTAAAAAAATTATTTGTTGTACTCTTCAATTATTTGTTGAAATCTGAAAAGGATCCATAAAGAGTGGCCAACAATTCGATGCATCCCTAATAACAAACTAAAACCAATGGAAGTGAATGAGACCAGAAGTCTCAAGCCAAAATGGTTCCAATAGCTGCGTCTGCTTGAAAGAATAAGGTCAAAAATAAAGTTTTAAATACTTTACAAAACTGAGATTCAAAACCAGATTGTGTCCGCTCTGAAACATCTCCCCCTCTACACTCCTCTTCACACCTCAGGCTGGGAGCGGGACAGTGGTTCTGACACCTGGATAATAGGCTGCTATTCAGTGGTGTCATTCCTGGCGAGTCAGACTTTTTATTGCAGTGCTGGCACCTCCACACTGCGCCCCTCCGGGGTCCTCCCAGTGACTGTTGAGGTGAAGATGCATAGAAACCCAAGAAATAATGGATATCAAGGCAAATCTCTCTAATGGACCTGTCAGCCTTTGTCCTGCTCTTTCATTGTCACCTGATATATTCATCCATACAAGAGATGTTTCGGAGGTGGAGGGTTTGACATGCCCATCAGGTGTCCTCATGTTCCTTGATTTTTGAGAGTCGGATTGAAATGTGTGGACAGATGATGAGGCTTGTCTCAATGTTATTACGTATTGAAGACAGACAATGAGACACGGTCAGCAGAGACCACTGGATATGCAAACTGTTCTGAAGTTACATTCTTCTGGAAATTGGATTTCTATTTGAGAAGAAATGCATCTTGTAATGGTAAAGGTGTCAGTTTGCTGATCTGAGTGATGTTAAAGACATTGTCAGGCGGGAAACTGGACAAAGCAGATGATAAGATGGGAAATGTTCTTATCATTGTATTGGATGTTATAAATAAAAATGTTCTGGCTTGAAATTGGGTTTGCATGGGCCACATTTAGAGCTGTCACAATATATACACACACATCACTTGAAATCTGTAGGCATCAACTTGTGTTGCTTGGCAACCATAAAATCTGGTGAATTACTTTACTTATTTTGCTTGAATAATTATTCGTTCTCATTAATGTTATAAATTAAATTGACTATTTATTGCACAAATTCTAAAAGCAGTAAGCCACATAGTGGGATTTTATCAGAATGTAATCTTTATTTTAAGGGATAACAATGTGTACTTTTTTATATAAAAGGATACATAAGCACATTAATGGTGTATCATTTTTACAGCCTGATTATTATTATTATTTTATGTTTTTAAAAAAATTATTATTTAGTTCTGTTTTTCCCAGTAGATGACCAAATGCCTAATGTTTATATTATTTTGTCTTAATAAGTTTAAATCAATTCATGCTATTGAATATGGACATCACAACGTTTAAATGTAAATTAATCAAAGATACATTATTGATGAGTATGTTGTAAACTGATGTGAAGATTTTACAATTATGTATGATTGTTAATTAACTTAATTGAATTCTTTTTGAAATTATTTAGCTATTTTGCTATAATTCACCAATAAATGAATTACTCAAAACACTAAAAACAAGAAAGAATAGATTTTGAAATGTTTTAAATGCAGAGTGAATTTATGCATCATAATATAATATACACTACAATTGCATATTCACAAAAAATTTGCTTAATATTTACATTTAATAATTTTATTCATTATTAAAATAGGGTATTTTTAAAAGTCATTATATTCAGCCAAGAACCAATATGGTACTAATATGTTGTTATGGCTGAAATATAAGATGTTTTTTTTTTTCTATAACACATTTTTTTCTAAAGATTACATTTAACAGTCATTAAATTGTCATTTTTATTTGCTTTGTAGCATCTAACAGAGGAAAAGCCTGAGGGTCTTATCAATGAAGCTGCCAGGTAAAACATACTTCTAATTAATTAGCATTTAAATACAGTATAAAATCATTCTCATTACCCATCACAGAAGAATCTACAAGTCAGATGTTCACAAGCCCCTCTTGTGTGGTCTTTCAGAGCACTATTTGTGCCTGTTATCTCTATCAAACATTACAGATGGTGCTAATGTTTGTGCAAAAACATTTCCGATTGCACCCTGCCTCACCTGCTGCGGTCCAGCTTGTTTTTGTTGGGGTTCGGAGGCACGTTGGAATGTTCACAAGTGTCAGAGCCCATAAAAACTGCTTCTGCTCTCTGTTTATGTTTTTCTAAAACGCAAAATGGTGGCGCCTTTTGAGTATGACATAAACCATGCCACACACAGACCACTGGACAACAGGCCGGGGGAAGGAGGAGACACAAGAAAGACTGTTTACACACATTTGGATACAAAGGGAGAGTGAGACACCGAACACCGAGCAATAAACCGAGTGACAAAAGAGAAATAGCTGTTCTTCTACTGTATTGTTCTATTGATGTTTTGTACAAGTGTAATCACACATACTTGAGTATAGCAACTGGATTTCAATTACAATAAGTATTTATTTATTTATTTATTTATTTTTAAAAGGTCATGTGGTATTTTAAAGTGCCCTAATATTCCCCTACAACAGTTTAAATGTAACTAAGAGAAATTTTCCAATGATTTTAATACTTTCATTCATTTGAATCATTTCAGGACTTTGAGAGTTAGTTCAGCTTAAAATGATGTTATTAATTGCTCACATGCATGTGGTTCCGATCCTCTGAGACCTTCATTCGTTTATGGAACACAAGTTAAGATATTTTAGATGAAATCTCGGAGCAGCAATGGTCCAGAAAAATACCAAAGAAATCTTCGAAACAGACCATATGTGGTTCAATATAAATATTATTACGCTATGAGAAAACTTTTGTGCAAACATCAGGGTGTCTTAACATCTTGTGCAAACATCTTAAAATGTCTTAAATCTCAAAAACTAAATTTTAGGCCTTATAAAGTCTTAAATTTACTGAAATATTGTGTTTTAGGTCTTAAATCATTTTAAACTGGTCTTAATTTTCCTTTATTCATGTAAAGCTATCTGGCCAACACCCATACAATCGGCAACAATCCATCTCAATAAAAACTTTTAACTTTTTATTTTAAAAAAATAATTTTTAACTCTATTAACAATACTGGTTTAATTAGTTACCTTGCAATAACATTTATTTAAACATTCTCAATGTATTTACTGCTGAGGACACTGACTTGACAGACTGTTGTGCATAAGTTTAGTTTATTATAGTTTTTTAAACTTTTAACACATTTCTCAATTTTTTTTATTTTAAAGAAAGGTTATGTTGGAAAAAAGTAACAAAAAACAATAGTCTGCTTGTTTTGACACATTGTTTAAAATATGTTGCTAAGAAATAACTAAATGAAACTTTGAATGAGTTGGGATTATTACTGTTCTATGGTGGTTGACAGAACCCATGGATTTCATTCAAAAGGACCTTAATTTGTGTTCCAAAAATGAACGAAAGCCCCTGGGGATTAAAAAAACATGAGGGTGAGTAATTGTTCACAGAATTTTCATTTTTAGGTGAACAAACTCTTTAAAAGCTTTAAACCCCTCCCTTGCATAAGCCAGCTCTGCTCTGATTGGTCAGCTGGAATAGTCTGTTTTGATTGGTCTTTTGTGTCGGAAATGAAACAGCCATTTCATTATGCAAATTTATTACTTTAAACATGTTGACGTAAATTGGTAGCATCCAAAATATTTAAAAATTGCTTCTTTTGAGAGAAAATATTTTTGTTTATCATGCAACTTTTAATGAACAACTTTGCAGACTTGACATTTGCTGTTTGTTCAAACTACTTATTTAAATTGAGCTGAAACAACAGTATTCTTATGTTTTTTGGGGGGGGGACAACTTAATTGTTTTATGTTCAATCCACTTAAATTAGTAAAAACTTCATTTAACTTAATTCAACTTAATTCCTTCATGTTGTCCTAACACAAATTGATTGTGTGGAACCCAGTGAAGGACAGCTGCATTACAAACTGCAAAAAACAAATGAATTAAAATCTCATATGATCTGCTCTCTAAAATGGGTTTTTTCTCTTGCACTGAGCCCTAAACCTTCCTTCCAATGGCACTTCTAGACGCCAGATTTTAGTTTTATTCATATTTGCATTCTGAAGGTTTTTGCAGGGAGATTTGTTCATACAAATTAATACAAATTTGTATATACAAAATGTTATTCTACAAAAGTCTGAAGTCAAAAGTCTGTTTTTTATCTTTTTGCGGCTGATCACAGTGCTTTCTGAATTGTGAAAAAATGAAACGCATTTAGATACAAAAGGAGAGTGAGACATTCAGCACTGAGCAGTAAGGAGAGTGATAAAAGAGAAAGAGTTGTTTACTGTATTGTTCTATTGATGTTTTGTACGACTGTAATCATGCATACTTGAGTATAGGAACTGGAGGAATTCACAGAGGTGACCGTGATTTCAATTAGAACGCATAATCTTGCTGTCCGTTTTCTCAAAAGTTTGTTTATCTCCTGTATTGAGACATAAATCTTGACTTTGTCAGCTTTTACATACACCAATCTGCACAGTTTTATTCATATCTGCTTACTGAAGAGTTTTAAAGTGGTATTTCATCTCACACAATTTGCCTGATTATATACAACATTTTAATCCACAAAGTATGCAAATATATTTACTTCTGGCTCTCCAATGTATTCTTTAATATTTATGGAGGGATTAAAAGCGATTCCCAAAACCCTAATACTGTAAATCAAAAAATGAAACAACAACACACACTCAGACACATTTATATACAATAAGGGAATGGGGCATTCAACACTGAGCAATAAAGAGAGTGACAAAAGAGTACTGTATTGTTCTATTGATGTATTGTACGACTAATCACACATACTTGTGTACAGCAACTGGAGATTTGCTTTTTATGGCGATTAATCCATATGCGGCCCTCTGAGGTGTCGACAGCCTTTGTCGTATAGAAGTTTAGGTTTAGTTAGGCTGCATTTGTCGGGTAGTTGTGAATGGTTTTGAATTTTCCTGTGTTTTTTTTTAAATAGACAGATTGCTCTCGCTGATCTGACCATCATCAACAAGACTGATCTGGTGCATGAGACGGAACTGCTGAAGCTCAGAGATACAGTGAGGTGAAAACTGGAGATTTACATACTCTTGTGTTTTGTTATTAGAGATACAGGTCTAAAAGTCTGGCTGATACTGAGAGAGCAACAAAGATTAAACCAATATTTGACAAATTTTAGTAATATTATGCGTTTAAATAAATGTATTAATATCTTATTAGGGATGTACTAATATTTCTGTCTGATACTGCTAATAATGGTTTAAACGACAAATGGACAATAGGAAGATTTATGCTATTGGTATTTTATAGTATGTTAGTACTAATTTATACTATTATTATCTAAAAAAAAATTGAAATACATAAATTCTACAAGTACATATTGGCATCACAGCATAAATAAACATAAGAAATCAATCTTATTTATTTTGAGATTTGCTAAATATTACATTTTTTAGTATTACATTATTATGATACATTTATTAAATTGTTAAAAAAAACTAATTAAAATATTACTAAAAATACAGAAGCAAAATCAATAATTAAATTTTTAAAATGAATCATTTTAAATGTTTTGAATTGTTTTTTATTAACTGATATATGTTATATGTTATAGTATATTAAGGCATGATAACATTATAATGCACAGTGTATAAAATGAATATTCATTTTTAGATTTTCTGCATTTATTTACTGTCAAAATATATTTATATTGATTATTTTATGGATTTCCTTGTGTTTGCTTCACATTTGCTATTTCTTTTTTATGATAGATCAATAAATGGGCTCGTAAAAATCTTGGAGACACAAAAATCCAGGTGAAAAGACCAAATATACACTTTTTTCAAATAATGCATTTATTGTGCATATTTATTATACCACAAATTGTATCATAATGTATTTTTTAACTTTTTCAAACTTAAATTCATCTGAACCTGACCCTGCATACATCAAATGTCTGTAAAAGTACATTTAAAGCAGGATTAATCAGATACATTTGATCAAAATTGCAATAAAAAAGTACTCAAAACAATTGTGAAATTACATTTTATTACAATTCAAAACAACTGTGTTTTGATATATTTTCAAATATAATGTATTTCTGTGATGGCAAAGCTGAATTTTTTGATCCTTAAGATGCTGATGTTGTGCTCAAGAAACATTTATTGTTATTCTCAATGTTTTTTTACTAATAAATTGTTTCATAATAATAATATAAATCAAAATAATTTTTCATTATTTGATTACACCCGCTTTCATACATTTACCTTAAAAGTACTATTTGTAGGTGTATTCTACCATTATTTTATCTATTAATACCATCGATTTATTTATATATCAATGCAATTTATTTGTTCTTTGCTTCTCCATAGGGTTGATCTATCTGAAGTATTAGACTTGCATTCTTTTGACACTAAAGATGGCGAAAGGTAAGCTATTCTGCAAGAAAACTTCCAGCAATTACACTCACTGAAGTATACAGTTGCAAATCCGTTCAGCAGAGGACTATTATGTGTATCTGCCACAGATCAAACACTCTATTACCTCATGCTAATGACTTAAACAAAAAAATGAACCCCTTTTTAAGAGTAATTACAGTGAGACGGAGTAAATATGAATGGCTGAGCCCAGCTGCGGAGGATTATGGCCACTGTCCGCAGTTAAAAGTACAGAAGCACCTCCACACAAGACCTCCTTTCAGCCCTGACCGTGGCCCATTTGCCCCCTCCGAGCCTGGGTTGCTTGTCTGGGATGAACCCCCCTCTGGTTACTCACAGCCTGACGAATAATCCACACAGCTACGTTTGCCCACCCCGAGGGGTCAAAACCCGGCTCTCACGCGCTTTCTTCTTTCTGTCTTTCTCTGTTAAGCTCAATCTTACAGTTGCTAAAGCCAAAAGCCTCTGCGCATCACACCAGCAGTGGGATTAAGGGCCATCGGTGTTGTCAAAACCCCTTTGAAAGGTTTTAGCTAAGACTGTACATCTGTCTGATGCTCAAAAGAGGATGTTGTTTATTGATGGCATTTGACATCAATCAGTCTCGCGTTTACGGCCAGACACTGCAGGCAAAAAAAACATTTGGGTTTTTTGTTAAGTGTTTTTTTTCTCTTTGAGTTTGATCGAAATAAAGTTTTATATGTTTCTTTTTTCACACTATAATTGTGTGTTTATGTTTCAATTATAATGCATCGTTTTAAATACAATTTTCTTACAATTAGCTATAAATATCCACTTCTGCAGCACTTTCATACACCAAATTTCAGTTTTATTAATTCTGCTGTATCTGGGTTTTTTTTTTACTCAGGAATTTGTTTACAGTATATAGAATGTTCCTCATTGTACACTAAAAAATGATTAGTTGAATTTACTGAAAAAAGGAGATTAAACTCATTGCCTTATAATTACTAAGTAAACAAAGTATGCACATAATTATACAAGTTAAGTTTTCAAAATAGAATCAACTTGTTGCTTTTAAGGCAATGAATTTACTTACATTTTTAAAGTAAAGTAACTAATCGCTTTTTACAGTGTACAATATTTCATTATGACAATAAAATTGGATTTTTTTTGCTGTTTACTATTTTCAGAATTATGAAGTGATTAGACATGCAACGTAAAAAGTGACTGTTTAGTTACTTTAATCTGTAAATGTTAAAATTTAAAATAAATGTTTATAATTATGCACCTAGTTCATTTACTCCTTAATTTTAAGACGACAGGTTCATTCACCTTTTTATAGTCAACTAATTGCTAAAAGCAAGGGGTTTACTGTGTTTAAAAAAATAAAGTCTTTTCGCAGTGTGTGTAGAATCCCCTTTATGAAAACATTTGACTCTAATATGTCAAAAAATATCAAGTCTTTATCATCTCAAAATGTTCAGATTTTGTCCCTGCAATGTATACAGAGGAGTATTATTTTAATATATTAACATATTTAGTAAGCAGTGCCTTATTTGCAACTTGCAAATACAAAAAAAGTTATTATAATTCTTATTATAATCAATGAACGTGGGGAAGTATTTAATTAACAGTTACATTACAAAAATGTCTTGAAATCTTATGTTCTGCAGGTTAACCGAAAAGCTGCAGCTGGTAAAAACAAGCCAACCCCATTTAGACAAGGTAAAATTGCTTTTGTTTTCCTGTTCTCAGGTAAAATAAAAAAAAGATTCTCTTTCCAACAGGGTTTGTTTAAATGCGCTCTCCTCTGCTTGAAGCAAACTCTCGGCTGGAGCTCTTATCATTAGATGGTTCAGTTTCCCGCATGCACCGCGGCTCTGTGTGGCCCTCCCCCTTCACTGCTCTTTTCATGTAAATGAGAGCCCTGTTTTCTCTTGTTATTCCAGAGGAAAAAAGGAAGTGTGTAACTTTTAACACAGACAAACAATGGTTTAAATATGTGTAAAGGGCCCGTGTAACGCCCCAGAGAGGGCCAGCAGAATGGGCGCTAAAGCAGTACAAGTGTTTCACACCAAGGGGAAATTCATTCAAGTGTCGTATTGACGCTTTTAAGGATGCTGATGCTATTAGAAATGTTTTGGTGTATAAAGAGAAATGATTCAAATCACTTATATTTGTCCTACTGGTGTAAAATCCATTTGAAAGCACTGCATTTGCTAAGTTCTTACTTTTACGATGATTATG
The DNA here is from genome assembly GCA_903798115.1 of Danio jaintianensis. NCBI lineage: Eukaryota > Metazoa > Chordata > Actinopteri > Cypriniformes > Danionidae > Danio > Danio jaintianensis. The sequence goes on along the minus strand of CAIGQV010017835.1, from coordinate 9,803,532 downwards.
TAGACCACTGATAAAACGAAATGCAGTTTTTATCTAAAGCAAACTTTAAAAAGCTTATATGGGATTTTAAATTTCATACCAACTGTGTATTTATTTATTTTGGTGTTGTTGTTTTAAGAAAATAATTGTTTTATTCACTAAGTGCATTATAGTCATCAGAAGTGAAAGGCCAATTTATTATGTAACATTTCAATTTTTATTTTTATTTTTTAACTTTCTCTTCATCAAAGGAAATTGAAAATAATCACATCACAATTTTACCAGTGGTAATATAATTTTGTCTCGAATAACATTATAAATTCTTACAATTCAATTATTTTAAATGAATATATTTTGTCTTTATTTTTTTATTTATTTGTTTAGAAATAGTTTGCCATTTATTTTTACAGCTTAAGTTATGAGCTTAAAAAATATACCTTAAATGCAGAATGCAATGTTAAAAGTTTTTAAAAAGTAACAAAATTATAATAGAATATATACATTTCTCTCCGGGTGCTCCGGTTTCCCCCACAAGTCCAAAGACATGCGGTATAGGTGAATTGGGTAAGCTAAATTGTCCGTATGTGTGTGAGTGTGAATCAGTGTGTGGATGTTTCCCAGTGATGGGTTGCGGCTGGAAGGGCATCCGCTGCGTAGAACATATGCTGGATAAGTTGGCGGTTCATTCCGCTGTGGCAACCCCAGATTAATAAAGGGACTAAGCCGAAAAGAAAATGAATGAATGATATACATTTCTAATGTACCAGTAAATTGTGTTTTATAACTTTGGTTTATAATCTTTGGTTTCTCACACAATTATTTGCTAAATCTTTATTTATTCTCTGTGTTAAAGTTTTCTCTGGTGAACATAAGAGACTTCTTTTCAAAACATTTTTAAAATATATCAAGTTTTGAACTGTTTAATTTCTTTTTTTATTTCAGAGCATGCTGACTATAACATTTGAAGTACCTGGCAGTGTGTCAGAAGATTTTTTAAATATATTTATTCAGGTACAAAAACAACATTGTATACTGTGTGCGTGTGTGTGTGTATATATAACAAAATTTTACTTTTTTTTAACCTTGAAAATGTAAGTTTTAGAGAAATTACTATTGTTTATTTTATTTATTAATTTATTTTGTAGGAACTTCTTTGGGAAAAGACATTTAAGAACAAAGCAGGTTTGCCAATGACAGTTATCCGGTTAAAGGTGATAATATTTTGTCATTTATCTCCATATTTTTCCATTTATACAGTGTTAAAAAAATTAATTGTCATTGTGATGAATATATTCCTTAATAATCTTCAGTCTATCAACAGATTGTCACGTACAAGGACTCAAATATTCATCAGATGTATTTTGTCTATAAATGATTCGGATGTGTTGTTTCAGGGGATCCTCTCGCTCCAGCAGAAGCAGAAGAAGGTGATGTTGCAGGGCGTCCATGAGCTTTATGAGCTGGAAGAGACTCCAGAGTTTTGGGCAGATCAAGAGCCAAGACTCAACCGACTCGTCTTTATAGGTGAAGTCAGACCGTCTCAATATACACAAGTGCTTCCACATATTAAAATACTGTGCCTATATACAGTATATATGAATGAAAATCTTCCTGTTGAAAGCCGTAAGGCAGGACACTGTAGGTGAATTGGGTAAAAATAAATTAACTATATATGTTTTTTTTTTATATTATGTTCAAATATGCAAATGAGGTATTATTTCATTAAATATGTGCTAAATTGTGTACATTTCTGAACATTTAATGAAGTCGGGTTCAGAAAGTTTTCTTTATTTATTTATGAAAAGCCAAAAGGCCTAAAATGTCAAATTTGAAGGTCCATGGAAAAAATAAAATGTGTTTACTTGAAGTGTCCAGCCTTAAAATCTAATTTTATGTGTTCAGGAAAAATTTAACATTTATTCTCTTTTCACTTCAGGTCGAAACCTTGATGGTGAGATTCTGAAGAAAGAGTTCATCTCCGCCGTGTCAAATAAAGAGAGCGTGGAGTAGATGATCTTGTCAAACATTGATAAAATCAGTAAAAGCACAGCTGTTTTGTTTTGCAACTCAAATGAATAACAGCTTTACGATTTTGGACCTTTCACAAAAAGTGACAACTTTTTCACTAAAATATGAAACGTCTAAAAAAAATTATTTCTTATTTCTTAAAAATAAATTGTAATTTATTTTACATTTTCACTATAATTTTTCTGCAAATACAAGTCTGTACATTCATTAAAAAAATAAATACTGAAAACCCCATAGTCTTTATAGTAAGATTATCTTATTTAAACAAGTCATTTTGGGTGGTCAATTGCTAATTTTCCCAAGGCTTTTTCACAGTGTAAAGTGTAAAATAACAGTATCCAGTGAAATAAATGTTGTTTTGAGTTACTTCATACTCTTCTAACGTGTTAAATTTGGTCTTTTTTCAATGTGAGAACCATCAGTACAATCACCCACTTAACACTGTGTGTGACAAGGTGAAAATGGAAATTTAACATGCATTGCAAAAGCTGTTTGTCAGAGTTGACTTTTTGAGTGGCTTTGGTGTCTTTAGCATTATGATAATTAAGAGTAGAAGGAAGATTTAACTTACAAGATGTATACGCTAAATGCAACATCTTTCTAATGCACAAACATTTCAAAGTAAAAAAATCTACTTGTTTACAGTATTTTGTATTTATTTCATTCATTAACATTTATTTAAGTTATAAACTTAAAAAAGCTTAAATGCAACATTTTCCAAATGTATGTAAATGTAAGTTTAACAAAGTTAAACATAAAATAATTTTTTTTGCAATATTTTGCTTGTATTTCATTAACATTTCATAAATAATTAGCCATTTATTCTTAAAGCTTAAAGTTGTGAACTTATAAAATATTTGTATTAATTTTATTAAATCAAACTTCACAACGCTCTTGATAGATATAGTTTTGTTTTTTACATTTTTTTGTACATTATGAACATACAATATTTATACATTCACCATCTTTCAAAAATTAAATGTAGTTTAAGTAAATGTTTAAAAACCTTACTGTTGGAAAGAGTACTTTTTTAACAATATTTAGCATTTCCATAAATTTTGTATAAATATTTGCCATTTCTTCTTAAAGCTTAAGTCATGGCCTGTTGCTCTAATATGTCAAAATCTTATATTTTAGCATAATTTCGCAATATCCTGACTTTATCACAATGTATGACATTGCATTATTTGCCAAGTCTTTCACACTTTGCATTATTAGAGCCCTCATTAAGCACTATAAACTCTGTGAGATCAATTTATTTATTTGGATTTCTTTACACTGCCATATGAGTGAATGAGCGCTGTAAATAGTTATGTTAGTTTACACAACTTTCAAGTACCTTCATAAATTGACACGCATCCATTTCCACACCATCCAGAGCTGAGGAAGTGGACGGTGGGCTCCGACCCTTTCATTTGCAATTGAGATGACCGGGAACAGTTTTAACACATATCCGAGCACAAGAAGGTTTGCTTTGAGGATTGCTAAGCTTATTCAGACCCTCCAATAAAACTCGCTGTTGGCCCGAAGCCTAAAGCCGCACCGTTTCCTATTTGATTCTGATGTTGATAGGCTCGTTTACCGGCTTTCTTCTGTCGCCGCGGGGTCCCGGGCCACGGCCATTTTCATGGTCACACCACCTGCGGGGTTCTTGAGGTGACAAACCAAACGAAACCCAGGGGGTATCGGGGGAAAATCACTCTTTTAAACCGGTAGTTAGGCGTGGTGTGAAAATTCACCATCGCACGTCCCACCTCCCACTGCGCGAACCGGCTTCTGCATGAAAAGAGGAATACTTAAAAAAAGATCAACTCTGTATTTATAAATACGCTAAATTAAATGAGTAACGGAGATTTCGGAACCTAATAAAAATATTTTTTAAATGTTCGTTTTGTCCACATTAAAATTGAAAAAATAAAAGCAGATTATTTCGGTCAAACATTTCATCGTAAAATGACATTTATTGATTGGCTTGTTTTATTAAGCTACTTAAAATGTGACTGTAGCCTATGCCTAAAATGGTTTTTAATTGCAAAGTTAAGTTGGTTCAACTACTGCTACTTTTGTTGTTTTTAATTACCTCGAATTAAACACTAAATCATTTTAAGTAAACATTAAACATAAAGTGTAAAAGTCTCTACACTACCCTACCATAGTTTTTTTCATAAATAAAATGTATAAATTGTTGGCTATATAGGCTAGTGGTATCGGTTATAATGTATTTTCTAGAATGTGTTTTCTTTTTTTCGTTCACAGTAGGCCTATAAATTAATAACTAATTATGCAGACATTATTTTTACTTGAACGTATGGTAGGCTATATTCTTTGGATGGTATTGGAGATTAGAAAATATTATTAAACAAACAAACAATGCATATTTGTGTAGTCTAGCTACATCAAAATAACGCTGGGTTTCCGCAAAGTTGAGTAATGTAGGTTATGCAATTTTTGACATATATTTTTTGACATATTTTTAAAAAACATTAGGCTAAGCATTTAAGAAAATAGTAATATAACTGTTTTTCAAAATATATAGCATTTGGGAAATGCGTTTTAAGCTATAGGCTAGAACCAGTTTGTAAGAGCGTTTAGGCCTATAGGTTAATTAATTGATATTTCACAGAATGAGGTTTAATAGCCAATGTTGCTTATTTGCAATTAACATGCTACGATATGGCAATGTAAAAATGCCAAAACGAATGGTAACTTGTCTTGGCATTTTAGATGTTTCTTAGAACAAATATTAGGCTATTAAAATGGCTGATAACAGCACATTTATTGCGTCATCTCCTCATAGCATATCAGTGCAGCGCCCATGCAGTGTGCTAATGGGATGTTTAGGATCCGCATCTCATATGGACGGATTGTTTTGTTTAAACGGGTCAAATCCCCCCACACCTGCCCGACTGTCCAGAGTCCCCTGTGGTGGCACTCCACTCCCATTGGTTTGACCGTCGGCGGACCAAAGACTGAATGCGTGTGGCCCCTCATAAATAGCCCTCATTTCCATGTGTCCCGCAAAGCAACCTCAACGTCCACGATTCGTGTCCAGCACATTTGGGGTCTCCTACCATGACCCTCTCCCAGGATTACGAACAAGTGCAGCGCACCCCAATCTTTCCAGAAGACGATGAAATAGACATAGTTGGAGGAGACCACAGTGACAGCGAGCGCGAGTATTTCATGAGGGACCCTGCGGAGGTGGACCATTCAGGGTCCGAGTCCTCCGGAGAGAGCGAGAGCGGCTTCACCGGCAGCACCATCCCCCCGAAACAAAGCTCCTCCGTCAAGCCTCCGTATTCCTACATCGCCCTCATAACTATGGCCATCCTCCAGAGCCCCATGAAGAAGCTCACCCTCAGCGGCATCTGCGACTTCATCAGCAACAAGTTCCCCTACTACAAGGAGAAGTTCCCCGCCTGGCAGAACTCCATCAGACACAACTTATCGCTCAACGACTGCTTCATCAAGATCCCACGAGAGCCAGGAAACCCCGGGAAGGGGAACTACTGGTCCCTGGACCCTGCATCTGAGGACATGTTTGACAACGGCAGCTTCCTGCGCAGAAGAAAACGATTCAAGAGGAACCAGCCCGAGTTCACCAAAGACAGCCTGGTGCTTTACCATCCAACGTTGAGTTATCGAGCATATGGGCGACCTTATTGCGTTTCTGGGGCAGTTCCAGCCCAAGCTAATCCTGTTGGATATTTGCCAGTGCCTGAGGGCATCATGGTGCCACCTCCATTTTTTCAATATCAAACTCTGAACATTAAAGTCCACGACGCTCCAGAAATCCGGCAAAGGCCCGAACACAAAACCCAGAGGTGCTCATTTAGCATTGACAGCATTATGGCCAAATCAACCGAGTCTTCCAGCAAAAGCTCTGCTCATCACCTCACCACTGACTATAGTTATTTATTTCCCAGGCCGACATCATCGTGTGTGGCTCCAAGTTTGGTACCGATGCCAACTAGGACTCCTCTGCTCAAAACTGTTCCTTTCTCGGAGACTCTGCGGATGGTTTATCCTCACTGTTGAACTGTGTTTGGGAAAATCTTGTTGGGAAACTTGTTTTAAAAAGGCTTGTAAAATAAGACATTTCTGTCATTGCTCTTATTGATTTAATGTAAATAAATAAATGGTAATATATTTGCTAGTCTTGTATGTGTTGAAATGCTTGTTTGAATAAACCATCATAAGTCACAATTTCAATTTTGTGTTCTCATTATTCGTACTTGAGATTTTCACAGTCTGTTGTTTATTTAAGTCCCATCTAAAAAGACCGAAAGTTATTTTTAGATAGCTTTTGTTGTAAAAGTTGGAATGTTGAACAGGATAAAAATAAATGTAAGTAAATAAAACATAGGCTACGTAGACTATAGGCCTATATTGTAAATGTCTTTCAACTACTGCTAACGATTTAAAAATAATGTATATAGCCCTGTATAGAATATAGTAGAAAAAATACAGATTTTAAGTTGAAGTCAGTAGGATAATTGTTCAATTGTATTTCATATGCACTTAGTCGTTTAACAAAACTTTAAAACTAGACTATTTGTTCCTTTATTACATAATCTAGGCTTTCTAATGTTTATAAATGTTTATAAAGACATTTTAAAGTTCTTCTGAAGGTGTTATTGTAAATTGTGCGTTTACGATTTTTTTGCATACAAGCAGATATTTAACAATTGCTGACGAACTTCAAAACAAAAAAACATAATCTGTCTAAAAAAGGAAAATATAGTTTAAAAGTTTTGTTAAAGTTGTTTTTTTGTTAACTATTTATTATGTTTGCTTTTTTTGTCCGGAAACCATGGTCTGCGGGATGTGGACATCTGTTTATCTATTTTTGATTTTGCGTAAATGCATATGAAATATAAATTATTTAATATGCATTTATTATTTTATTTTATTTTGTTTACAATTGCTGACCAACTTTGAACTTTAACAAATGTGCTGAACAAATGTGAACTTTACATTTTTTTATTGTTTATACACTGCCTACCGTTTTAAATATAAAGTCCTTCCCCAATTGTTAAAAGACTGCATATGAATGCACGTGCAGTAGCTATTGGATGTTTAGTATAGATTATAATAGCCTGTGCTGATTCCTTTTGCTTGCAATACGTTTTCTGCCATGTCCACTAGATGGAGACTGAAGCTCGTGAAGTCAGTCGCACTTAATGCATTGATTTTATAACACGTGTTTTATTGAATAAACTGATACACATTGATACATTTGTAACAACATGACTTGACATTTTAGCTTGTAAACATCCTTGTCCTCAGAACAGCATATGCCTATAGTTGAGTATTTTTATTGAATAGCAGCATGGGTTTTTTGTGTTTAGTTAACAAAATTGTTTATATTAATTATTTATTTATTTATTTATTTATTTAATTATATTATACCAAAAAGAATGATAATTTGCTCATTCATTAACTTTCTTATATATATATATATAT
>CAIGQV010017835.1:9768114-9794528 GCA_903798115.1 Danio jaintianensis | reverse complement strand
CTATCTATCTATCTATCTATCTATCTATCTATCTATCTATCTATCTACACTTTAGTCTATATAAGAATATTATAATTTACCAATGAATGTTAATTTTCTAATATCGACGTCTTTAAAATTGTTTAAATTGTTTACATATTAACTACTAAATATAATAGATTCTATAATATATTTTATTAAACAAGTCTTTATTTATTTGTTTGTTTATTACTTATACATACATTTTAAATTAAATAGTTGATTAATCCCTGAAATCTCTGTACAATCAGAAAGTTGATGTTGTGTAAGTAAAAAATAATGAAAGTCTTTTTTTTTAAAAAATCCTAATAAATGATTTATTTTAATATTTTTTAATATGCTTACTCTATAAGTAAGGCTTGTTTATTTATTAATTATTTATCTATTTACCCGTATGAGTATTCATCCATTTTTATGATCATCATCATCATCGTTATATCCGATTATTATAATTTCAAGCCTCTAGGGAAAAAGTGTAATCTAATGCCTCATAAACATGTTTAGTTTCAGCAATATTACATGATTTGTTTTCAGTTCATACACAGTTTATCTTTGTTTACATACCTATCAAGAATTCTTATGTCTGTATTTTGCTCTCCCAAACTGAGCTGAACAGAGAGAAAGTTTGAAAGCTAATTCTCCTGGCTGAATGTCTGCAGTCTTATCTGTTGTGCCATCCCTCCACGGCACACTCTTCTTCCTGAAGAGCTGCTCTTTCCCTTGTTTTGACCTTTCATGCTCATGTCAGAGCTGTGGGGAAACCCAGAACACATGGACATGTGCCAACTCATTCAATAAAGCATATTTCATTGTGCTTTCAATAGAGTTATAATATTCATGATATACTCAATATTCATTATAACTCTCCGAGCATAAAATTATTGTTTTTGATGCCCTATACACTACAAACATTTGGGATCAGTATGATTTTTGTAAAAAAAAATTTTTAAAGAAGCTGTTCACCAATGTTGCATTATTTTGATAAATTTTTTTTGATAAAATTGTGAATTATTATTACAGTTTAAAGTAGCTGTTTTCTATCTGAATGTGGTTTAAATTGTAATCTATTCCTGCATTTTAAGGATGATTTTTTTTTCTCGAAGGACCATGTGACACTGTAGATTGGAGTAATGATGCAGAAAATTCAGTTTAAAACCACAGGCATAAATTAAAATTCAAAGTACATTCAATAAACTGTTATTTTAAAATATAAACGTGTTTCAGAATTTTACAGCATTTTTATCAATTAAATGCATTTTATTCATCCTACACTTTTTACAGGTAGTGTACATTATTTTATGCTGTCTATATTACACTTTTGTATTTCTCTTTCTTTCTCTCACATTCTTCATTGCAAACTTTTAGCTCTGATAGGCTTGATATACTGATGCTGTGTATCTGAAAGCAGCACCTTATATGGATAAGCCGCTTAGAGAGTGCTGGAAATACAGTTCACACTCAATGAGCTTCAACTGAGAAATGCAAGGAAAAGCAATGGGCCAGCAATGGGCCATCACCCAGCAGTATAGTACAGTATAGTAAGGTATTTGATTAGCACACTATTAACAATTTCCTGAAGAATTTACAGTAACCTACTGGCAGCAGCTTGCCAGCAATTTACTGTAAGTCAAATTTAGAGCAAAATACTCAGGGGTGGGAAATTCATTTTTCCAAGGGGCCACATTAGCCTCTTGGGCAAGTTTAGTGGGCCAGACCAATACAGTTAATTTGTTTAAAGAAAAAAAAAAACATTCTGTGAAACTATTTAATAAACATTCATAAAAACTTTTAAAAAAGAACCTATTTTACACAAAAGTATTTTAAAGACCAGCATCACAATATCAAATTCATATAAACGCCACGGGGTTGTTTCTTTGATTGCTTCATTTTAGTTAAGTTTTATTTATTTATTTATATATTTTTTATATTCAGTGAGAAAATTCTATCTTGTGTTGGGCTGAACAAGTGCACTGAAGTCAGGTCAATGTGAGGTGGATATGTGATGTAATGATCATCACTGAGAGAGGGTCTGTATCTGGATTTGTTAAATCGTTAATCTGAGGTAATTATTCTACCTTTATTACTGTGTAATTCCATACAAAGTGTGAAGCTGCTTGGTTGGTTCCTGTCACATGACTCATGGTTCGCTCGCGGCACTCTTTCGCGGTTTTGATTTTTTCAACTCGCGGCGCCTGGAAAACGTGAGCGTGATACCGCAAGTGCATCCCTTCCTATTTGCGTGCTGAACAAGCTCGTCTCTATTTACAATAACGAAACTGAGCATGCAAAAGACACTATATGTTAAAGTCGCCTTTTAGTGAATATCAGACCTGCGCATTGCAAGGCCCTGTTTGTGGTTGAATTTAAATTAATAAATACTTCACGTGGGCCGATCAAAGAATTCCAGCGGGCCGTAAAATGCCCAGGTTTGCTATAGATATTTACAGTACCATTCATCTTGATGTACATGTATTTACAGTAATGTATATCTTTACTGTAAAATATACAGTATTTGTAGTTTTCTAATATATTTTTATACAATAAAAAAATAACTTGCAATGTATTGTTCATTTATCTATTTACTATAAAGCTACAGTACTTTAAAAATACAGTAAATTACAGTAATTTCTATGTTTGGCCACTGTATTTTGATTCACAGCAAATGAAAAATACAAATGTTTTAACCGTGCCAAGAGGATATTTCTCACAGTGCAATTTCCAAATACAGCAACATACTGTATACAAGGAAATACAATTCATATTACAGGTAAATACTGTGTAATTTACAAAGATTGTTAACAGTGCATCCATGGGAAGAAAATTTAGTTTTTTTTGGCTAAATTATATTTTAAATATAAGGTAAATATATTTTGGAACTGTGAAGCTCAATAAAATAGATTTTGAAAATATAATTTAAAAGTATATGTAATATATTATAATATATTTCAACTTTAGAATACATATAGTATCTATTATTTAAAATAAAAGAATTGCACTCTAATATTGTTTATTTCTACAGATTTACAAATTATATACAGCCACAGAAATATAGCTATGGTTTTGGTCTATTAAAGTACCTGTCAATGTTACATGAGGCAAAAAATATTTATATATATATATATATTCTACTATAGTTTACTATATATAAAACTATATATAGTTTTTTAAATGCCAAATTTGTATTTGTAGGAAAAATGCTTATGCAAATATATTTGTGTTTTGAAATATATTTCATTATGTCTTTTTAACCTTATAGCATATACCTTATAACATTATACCTTACACTCCAAAAAAGGCTATTGCTCAGTGCAGGTCATTATAAACGCTTGAGTGAGAGATGCCAAATAACTCACTATTAATAGAGAGCGGCTGATCTTGTAAAGCTTAATGAGTCGTCACAAAGTTGCTGAGATGTCTGAGCTGCTGTCTTCTGAGCTAGAAAGACGGAAACGAGCAGAATCTGTCAATAATCTTGACGGAGGAGGCTTCAATTTATGGCCTCTGGGATTGAATGTCTGCTATAGATACTCAGACATTGTTGCGAGTAAAGAGGCCTGTTTAGTTTTGTCCCTGACTCAGCTTGTCGCTCCTGCCGGAATGAGCTTCAGACAGATGTAGCTGTTGATCTGGTATGCAGCAGTAGCCGTGACTGGCGCCTCTGAAGGGTGCAGGTTTAAAGCCCACCACATAATGTTATGATAACCCCGGTGTGACAGGTGAAGGTCTGGAAGAGCAAATCTAGTGCATACATATCTGTATCACTATGGTCAGATGCTTTCTTGACTGCTGTTTTCTTAATGCTGTCATTTTTGCAGCGTTTTGAGTTGTATACCTATTTTGTTATTGAGAGGATAACAAATTCATATTCATCTAAAAGAATTCTCTCAGCAATGTGGATGGCATCTGGACCATTAGAATTTACGGCAAAAGCTATTGGCAGGATTGCTTTCCTTCATTATATGCCTTTTATAAGTAGGTTATTAATTGAATCTGTTGTCTTTATGTCAGATACGTAACGTTTATTATTTTAAAATGCAAATAAAACTTTTTTATGTTTGAACAAATGCCATTTCATATTCAAGCTCCACATTTTCCACATTTCACTTTCATCATGGTAATAGATGTAGTATAGATGTACAGTAATAGATACAGTGCATGGGCATTTATTTTAACTATATAGGGCTACATCTCTCTATATATTTGCTACAATCTCTCATTAATTGTTTGATTCTGTTGTCAATGAGGCCTAAAGCCACACTGGATTCATCAAACTTTCAATATATGAAAAAAGTGTTAAATTGTATGTTTAGATATAAATTACAAAAAAAAATTGTACTTTTAGACTGACATGTTGGTTATACCTCCAGTACCCTTAAAAGACAAAATTGTACCCTATTTACCCCTAGAACATAAATTCTAGTACTGTAAAAAAAACAAATGCAGGGTTCCACACAATTCATTCATGTTGTCCCAACACAAATTGATTAAGTTAACTTTCTTTCTTTGCGGAGTACAAAATATGATATTGTAAAGAAACTTGTTTTCTTTTTACTGCAATTAATGTGCACACTGTGATTTCACACAATGTCAGTAGATGTACTTAGAAAATTTTCCACTCCCCTTTTATAGGTATGTGATCTCACACTAATTTGCCCTGTTTAGTAAATCTGTCTCTTACGATCCAAAGAATAATTGTGCCCTTTTACACTTTTAAAAAACGTCAATAACTTTCTTCTTAGTAAAACAAAAAAAGTAATTAAAAAAATTTAGTTTTGTCTTTTCAGTGACTTTCAGTGTTTAAAAGAAACTGAGATGAATCAAACCAAACCTTTGATTTCAGATAGGACGTCTGGTGATTGGACACAACGGGATCCTGTCCACCCCAGCGGTGTCCTGCATCATCAGGAAGATTAAAGCTATTGGTGGGATCATCCTCACTGCAAGCCACAGTCCAGGAGGACCAGGAGGAGACTTTGGGATCAAATTTAATGTCGCGAATGGAGGTGAGAACATTAAAAAGCACTAGACTCATGGCATGTGCACACCTTTTTTTTAAATCAGTGTTTTTTATTCCAGTTCTTTCATGTTGGATAGATGGATTGATATATAGTGAATGGATGGGTTGGTGGATGTAGAAATATAGAGCTGGTGGATGGATGGATTGGTGGATGTATTAATAGAGAGATGATAAATAGATTGATGGATGGATGATGAATAGATGGACGGATGGATGGATTGTGCATGGAAATAGTAGGGATGGATATATTGATTATGAATGGAAATATGATTATTGATGGATGGATAGATGGACGGATGGATTATTGATGGATATATGATTAATGGATGGATTATTGATGGATGGATGATGGATAGATAGATGATTGAGGGTCGATTGGTTGTGGGTGGAAATATGTTAGATAGATAGATAGATAGATAGATAGATAGATAGATAGATAGATAGGTAGATAGGTAGATGGGTAGATGGGTGGAGAGAGGGATTATTGATGGATAATAGATGTATAAATGATTGATGGATGGCTCTATAATAGATAGATTGTTTACTTGAGATGTTTTGTTGAAATCTATGTCTGTTTTCTGTTAACAGGACCATCTCCAGACACAGTGATAGAGAGAATCCACCAGGTGAGCCGCACTCTAGAGGAATACGCCATCTGTCCCGACCTGCACATCGACCTGTCCCGCCTCGGCCGTCAAGACTTTGATTTAGAGAACAAGTTTAAGCCCTTCAGAGGTGAGCGCTAGAAGCTAGAAAAACTTTTAAAAAGCTTTTACATGCACACACTAAACATAAACTTTCTCTGTATTCCAGTTGAGATTGTGGATTCAGTGGAGATCTATTTAAACATGCTGAGGGGCATTTTTGACTTCGGTGGCATTAAGAGCTTGCTGACAGGCCCAAACCAGCTGAAGATCCGAATAGATGCCATGAATGGAGGTAAACACTTGTGGACAGTTGCAAATATCCCACCTTATGTTTAATGTAAGAACGTTAGTAACTTATTCACCTGCACAGGCTTAATGGAAATATGTGCCTCAGCATAGGATTTTGCGTATGGTATGTTTCATTGCATGTTTCAGATGACAAATCCACTAGAGGGCGCTGTCTACAATTCTTGCAAATCTGAAATACATTACCTAGGGTGTGTATTGTTGTACATTTGAGATACACGTCCTTCTTGTACACGTCCATGAGAAGGCGGGGCTTGTTGTTCAGATCACCCTTCGAACCATTGACCTAAACCCAACCAATAGTGTTTTCAAAAGCAAACTTTAGAGAAAAGTGCATTTTACATTATTTGAATCTCTTTTTACAAAATCTGGCAACACTTTAGTTTAGGTCACAATTCACGGTATTAACAAACCATTAACTAACACTACTAGCTTAATAAACTACTAATTAGCTGTTTATTAATAGTTAGTGAGGTAGAAGTTGGGTTTAGGTTTTGGGTAGGATTAGAGATGCAAAATAAGATCATACTTTATAACAACTAATAAACAGTTAATTATCTTAATAATCGGAAGGTAATAAGCCAGTAGTTAATAGCATGAATTGTGACCTTAACTAAAGTGTTACCCAAAATCCTGCTTGAAATTGCAAACTATGATTTGTTATTGTATTACTTTAATGCGTTATCATAAGCTAAGGTTTTATATGGCGTACTTTTGCTTTGTAAAAAAAAGCTGGATATGTTATGTAGAAGACATGTCTTCGTGTGGTCTGTTTCAGTAATGGGACCATATGTCAGAAGAATCCTATGTGATGAGCTCGGAGCTCCAGCTAACTCTGCTGTGAACTGTGTCCCTCTGGAGGACTTTGGAGGCCAACACCCAAACCCAAACCCTGCTTTCGCTGGACCTCTGGTGGACTCCATGAAGGGGGGAGAGTTCGGCTTTGGAGCTGCTTTTGATGCAGATGGGGTACTTGCCTCTTATAATCTCATAATCATTTACAAATGACAGAAGAAAAGTGAAAACATCATGAGAATAACTGTCAAGAAGAGAATCAAGCCTGTTCAACCAAATCTTTGCTGGATTATCTCCAGCTTCTTTAATTGCAATTCTTTATTGTTCTTTATCCCTTTTATCTTTTGTCATTCTACTCTATCTTCAGTTAATTGTATTTCTTAATATTTCAGATTTTTTGTTCAATAAGTTTTAAATGCATTTAATGCTTACCAAACCATTTACTTTATTTTATTTAATATATATTTACAGTAAAAACTGTAAAATTGTAAAATATTATTACACTTTAAAATAACCCTCTTTTATTTTTATATATTGCTATTATATATACATATATAATAATATAATATATATATATACATACATACATACATATATATATATATATATATACATGTACATTCATTCATTCATTTTCTTTTTGGCTTAGTCCCTTTATTAATATCTGGGGTCGCCACAGCGGAATGAACCGCCAACTTATCCAGCATATGTTTTATGCAGCGGATGCCCTTCCAGCTGCAACCCATCACTGGGAAACATCCATACACACTCATTCACACACATACACTACGGACAATTTTGCTTACCCAATTCACCTATACCACATGTCCTGGGACTTGTGGGGGAAACCGGAGCACCCGGAGGAAACCCACGCGAACACGGGGAGAACATGCAAACTCCACACAGAAACGCCAACTGACCCAGCCGAGGCTCGAACCAGCGACCTTCTTGCTGTGAGGCGATTGTGCTACCCACTGCGCCGCCGCGTCGCCCCTATACATATACAGTACAGTGTAAAAAATATCTGTTAATTAACAGTTTAATTTAACAATAGGCAGTTTATTACAAGATTTTTGTACTGTAATATACAACACCAACCCAGACAATATCACTTTAAACTATTAAAAATGCTTATAAAAGTCACTTTTTCTAACTTTTTTGTCAAGGTTACAATTTGTTAGAAGAAAGATCAAGGTCCCATAATGCAATTCAAAAGCATAAATAAATGAGGAAAGTAAAAAAATGAATCAAAAAATACAGAAAACTGCTAATTTACAGATATTTTTTACAGTGTATATATAATAAACTATATATTAATATATTTTAAAATGATATTTTCCTGTGATTGCAAAGCTGAATTTTCAGCATCATTACTTCAGTCTTCATTGTCACATGATTCTTTAGATATCATACTAATATGCTGATTTGTGGCGACGCGGTGGCGCAGTCGGTAGCACGTTCGCCTCACAGCAAGAAGGTCGCTGGTTCGAGCCTCGGCTGGGTCAGTTGGCATTTCTGTGTGGAGTTTGCATGTTCTCCCCGTGTTCGCGTGGGTTTCCTCCGGGTGCTCCGGTTTCCCCCACAAGTCCAAAGACATGCGGTATAGGTGAATTGGGTAAGCTAAAATTGTCCGTAGTGTATGTGTGTGAATGAGTGTGTATGAATGTTTCCCAGTGATGAGTTGCAGCTGGAAGGGCATCCGCTGCGTAAAACATATGCTGGATAAGTTGGCGGTTCATCCCGCTGTGGCGACCCCAGATTAATAAAGGGACTAAGCCGAAAAGAAAATGAATGAATGACTAATATGCTGATTTGCTGTTTAAAGGGACAGTTCACCCAAAATTTAACATTTCCCCACCATTATTATAAATTATTATAATAATTTATAGCAGTTTATAACAGTTATAAATGTCTTTCTTCTGCTGAATAAGATATACAAAACAAGATATCCTGGACAATGTTGGGACAAAGCAGACATTGATATCCATAACAGGCAGTTTGTGTTCATCCTTTGAAGAAAGAAACACAAACAGGGTTGGAACAAGTGGAGAATGAGAAAATTATGACAGAATTTTCTGTTTTGGGTGAACAGTCCCTTTTGGGAACAACTAAAACAGTTGTGCTGTTTATTAAAGCAAACTGAAAAGCATAATTATGTGTAACAATATAAATTATTAAAAAAGTTTTTCTGACTACAAACTTTTAAACACTAGTGTAAATGCTTGACCTTCAAAAGATTCAACAGCTGATTATTTTATGCAAAATATCGGTTAACAATAAATGGTTATCAAGTAACTTACATTTTAGATTTAAAAAAAGCATGTCACAAGAGTTGCTTGTTCAATCAAATTAGAGAACAGAATTTATTGTTGTTTGATCTTGGCTGTGTTTCTGTCACCTACAGGATCGTTACATGATCATGGGTGAGAACGGGTTTTTCGTGAGTCCGTCAGATTCGCTGGCAGTGATGGCTGCAAATGTGTCCTGCATCCCTTACTTTAGTCAGAGAGGAATCCGAGGTTTTGCCCGCAGTATGCCAACCAGCACAGCAATTGACAGGTAAGAAAATCATACTTTTTTACAAAATGCAATTTTTTTTTTTGGACCAACAGCATTCGTATAAATGTTAGTGTTGTATGTTTGAAAACTACTCATTTAACATGTTCGTAGATGATACAGTGTCAAAATAAATTATTTTCTTTCTTCTATTCCAAATTTCAGTCTTACATTATATTAAGTGGCCTTAACTACTATGTACTTGCATCAAAAATATATATATATACAATGCACTTACTGTGTTCATAATGTATTGCAGAACACTTCTGGTGCTCTTGAGGTGGGATACGGGTAGAGTTAGGGACAGGTTTGGTGGTATGGGTAGGTTTAAGGGTTGAGTTAAGGTGTAAGCTCCTACCGCAAATATATAAAAACTTTTTGATTAATAATATACATTGATTAGAATTTAATTTGGACTACTTTAATATTTAGATTTTTGTTTTTGAAACCTCAGATTCCAGATTTACAGATTTAATAATTATAAATCTCAATTTCTATATATATAAAAAGTACCCTTATGGTTTTGTGGTCCAGGGTCACATACATGTACATACTTTTTATTGTAATATATATAGTCAAAATTCTGAAAAAATATATAATTGCAAGATATAAACTAAAAACCATTTAGGGAAAAAGTGTCAGATTGTAAATATAAACGTATAAATCTGAGAGAGGGTGACACGGTGGCTCAGTGGTTAGCACTGTCACCTCACAGCAAGAAGGTCACTGGTTCGAGTCCCGGCTGGGCCAGTTGGCATTTCTGTGTGGAGTTTGCATGTTCTCCCTGTGTTGGCATGGGTTTCCTCCGGGTGCTCCGTTTTCCCCCACAGTCCAAAGATATGCGCTATAAGTGAATTGAATAAACTAAATTGACCATAGTGTATGTGTGTGCATGTGAGAGTGTATGGGTGTTTCCCAGTACTGGGTTGCAGCTGGAAGGGCATCCGCTGTGTAAAACATATGCTGGATAAGTTGGCGGTTCATTCCGCTGTGGCGACCCCAGATGAATAAAGGGACTAAGCCGAAGAAAAATGAATGAATGAATTAAAACTGCAAATCAAACATAATGAGACAAATAAGAAATAAACAAGAAATAAAGTCAGAATTGCTAAATAACATATAAACTTGCAAATGTAAGAATAGCAGTTCAGAGAAAAAAAAATATATATAACATCTGAATTGTGAGAAATAATTCTTAATTGTTAGATGAAAAAAAGTCACAATTTATCAAATGTCTTTTATCCAAATAATTGATAAGCTGATGATCCGGGAGGAAATCATCCATCAAGATTTTTCCCACTGTCTCAGTTCTATGTCTTGTGCAAGTCACGGAGCAGTAAAAGCATTAGTGATGAGGCCAGAGGTTACAGTGTGGAGACTCACTCCCTAAGAATAACAGTGTTAGCTCAATCCTGCGCTCCTGCACACACCATTCACCCCACTAAAAATAACCTTCAGGGTGCATCAAGCTCAAGACCTGCCTAGATCTTTCCCAGTGAGAAATTAATAATGATTGCATTCAATTTGTCAAGTATGTAAGGATTTATTTGAATTTTGTGTCATAATACATAATAAATTCCTATTCCACTCAATATGTAGTTTAATTTATGGTTATGCTCAAGTTATCTCCCAGGCTTACATAGCAACAGTCTAAGCAATGATGTGAGCTGGGGGCGGGACTATCTGTTTTGTTAACCAATGCGGTAGAGGGAGGGCTCAAAAAACTTGCCAAATATTATTATTATTATTATTATTATTATTATTATTATTATTATTATCATTATTACTATTATTCTCTGTTCTGTTTGAGATAAGCTTGCACACTTCAGTTTTAAATCTTTGTTTTAAAAAAAGGAAAACTTTGTAACTTTATACTTACTGTTGCACATTTAAAGGTCATCAAAAATGTCATCATTTACTCACCCTTTATTTGTTTATTTGTTGTTTACAGGGGTCTTTCTTCTGCTGAACACAAAAGAAGATAGATATTCTGAAGAAAACTGGAAACCTGTAACCATTGACTTCCATAATATTTTTAATATTTGGAAGTCAATGGTTACAGGTTTTCAGCTTTCTTCAAAATATCTTATTTTGTGTTCAACAGAAAAAAAGAAACTTGTAAAGTTTTATAACCACTTTAGGGTGAATAAATAGTCAGTAAATTTACATTTTTGGGTGAACTATGCCTTTAAAGCTGAGATCTAATGTCATACATCCTACTAATTTTAACAAAAACGTCACACTCATTTATGCCTTGTCAGTGGATAGAGATGGTCCTATATGACATGTGCCATATTTTCCAAAATTCCAGGGTTCCCATAAAAAATCTAAATTCCCATGACAAAGCAAAATTTAGTGTATATAATAAAAATCCTGACATTTGAAGTTGTGAGAAGTAAAAATAGATAAAATTATCTGAGACTCTAAATACAATCCATGCACTTTCTTCTGTGAGGTAAATATAAATGTTGTTTTTATCTCACAAAAATAATTTATCATGTCAGTTTATTAACTCTCATTCTGACTGGAGTTTTGGTCTGGAAATATTCACTTCACTAAAAGAACTAAAATATAGGCCTGGTGGTTAGTTCCTGTGACTACATTTCGGAAACTACCCAGTGTGAAAGCTACAGTGTATCAACGAGTCAATTAATTCTATTAATAACACTTTATTTTAAGTCAAAATTCATGCTATTAACAAACAATTAACTAAGACTATTAGCTCATTAAACTGCTAATTTGCTGCTTATTAATAGTTAGTAAGGTAGTAGTTGGGTTTAGGTTTTGGGTAGGATTAGGGACGTAGAATAACTGTATTAGTCCAGTTCTCTTCTACAATCTTTGCAGCTTCCAGAAATGATGTGAACTTGACTCATATTATAAAACACCCTAATTAAAGGAACGGTTCACCCCAAAATAAAAATGATGTCATCATTTATTAACCCTGATGTCATTCCAAACCCCTGTGACTTTCTTTCCTCTTTTGTTTTGTATTGACTTCCATATGGACAGTAAATACTAAAACATTTCTGAAAATAAGTTCTTTCTCACTTGACTCAAACATTTCGAGCAACAGTATTTTGGGGTGAACTATATCTTTAATGCTGGCAGTCAAATAGGAAGTGATGTTATTCAGTGCTGCCCAATCAGTCATTAAAAACAGCCAAAGTGCATATTGTGTCATAACCCCAGAAATAAGGCTGATTTCCTCCTATCAATATTGCTTTTGTTCTGAGGGCCATTATTCACTTCCTGGAGGCTTTGTGAGGTTGGTTCAATGTCAGAAACACAGGGTCAATGAGACTTTAACTACTGGTGTGCCTCAGATAAAGAAAAGGAGATTGAGTGTGCATTTGGCCTGAAGTTGTACATTATGAAGTATAGCCATAGCTCGTCATGTTTTCCATTCTGTAAATGATAGTTAAGTTATAACCCTCCCAGCCTAGAGACAGTTCTTAGATTGTTTTCTTTCACATTGAAGTCACCCTTCAAAATTGAGCCGTTGCCTCTCAGGCTAAAGATGCGGTCACAGATTTTATGTTACATTCACTTACATTACATTCATATTGAAAACACTATAGTATAAAAAGTAATATATATGTATATAAAGTATAATGATTTAAGAAAGCAATTCATTTGTATTGTGCTGCTGCACAGTGATCCTGATAGACTCTATTCATCAAATGATTCTTTTCTAAATATGACAATATTTTGTGACATTATGATGTTCTGGAAGTCATCCTAATAATGTATCACTGACATATTTCTTTTTTTGCTCAGAAAGAAAATCTAATTAAACAGGACACTATATTAGATATGGAAAAATCAGTTTTTCATTTTTGTTTTGATGTAAGAATATGACTATATGTGTATCTGACCCATATTTAAAATTAGAAACTGCAAATGTAAATTTAATTTTTTTTATTTTATTTTATTTTATCTTATTTTATTTTTATCTAGTGAAACCTTAAAGCAGAACAAACAAACAAATAAATATAGTTTTATTAAGATTTACTTCAATCTCATTTACCTGGACATATATTTTACATGAATAAGAATATAGATTAATATCCAAAAGATGCATTTTAATTTCCAAAATTGTAAAAAAAAAAAATATATATATATATATATATATATATATATATATATTGTTTTTCATATTTTGTGATCATTTTTTATTACATGACGAGATGATTTTTTTGTTGTCGTTGTTGTTGTTGTTGTTGTTGTTTATTTATGATTTTGAATTGCATTGTGTGGCATGAGCTTTCCTTCAGGAACTCATGTTGAAAAGTTTGAAAAAGTGACTTTTATTGACATTTTTAATAATTGGAAGTGATATACTATCTGAGTTGGTGTTGTAAATTATAAAACAAAAATAAACTGTAAGTAATTTTTGCTGCTATTATACAGACTTATTTCTACATAACTAAATAACCAGAAATACGGAAAGCTAATAAAAAAATATTTTCACAGTAAAGGTAGTCATTTTTTTTAGAGTTCTTGAGCTGATGATAAAGAATATATCTGTAACCCGAGTATCTCTTTTGACAAATCTGCATCACAGTGTCCAGACTGAGCAGTTTTTCTGAGGCATGAATGTGTCCTGGGGTGTGATTGTTGGATGGAGGCGTTTCTGCTGCTGTAAACCTTTTTAGGCAAGGAGCGAGTGCTGGGCTATGGCTGTGTTTATACTTCAGAGCTCTCAGGAGTATGTGTGTTTGTGAAGTGGCAACGGAGATAATCTGCTGGAGCATGTGTGTGCTGTAGGTCCCCTGTGTGTTTGAGTCTTGATATGTGCTTGTATGAGTGTTTTTGCAGTGAATGGAAGGATGGAAAGGAAACATCTGCCATGCTTCCTACACATGGGAAGGGGAAGAGAATCAATGTGTGCTATCAGTGTGACCATGCACTGAGGATGAACTGCTGAAATATGAAAAAAAAAAAATTATACATGAGACAATCCAGTCTAACTCTGACTGCAGTGCTGTTTAATTGAATGATGGTTTGCCTAAAAATTACATTTATATTATATTAAATCCTGAAGTTTTCTGGCTTTATGAGTGAGTCATTGAATTATTTACTAAACTAATTTGTGAAATAACACCAAATCATCAATGAATGAAACAAGCAATTGTCTTAACGAGTCACTGAAATCACAGAACCGATATGTTGAACAACACTGATTCATTTAGGAACAGAGTGAGCAAATGCCTGTTTGAGTGAGTCATTGAATTATTCAACTAATGTGGGGAATAAGACAAAATCATCAATGAAGAAACAAACAACTGTTTTAATGAGTCATTGAAGCCTTCACAGAACCTATATGTTGAACAACATTGATTCATTTAGGAACTGAGTAAGCAAATTCCTTTATGATTGAGTCATTGAATCATTCAACTAATTTGTGCAGTAACATCATATCATCAATGAATGAAACAAGCGACTGTCTTAATAAGTGAAAATTAAACCTTTCACAGAACCAATATGTTGAACAACATTGATTCATTTAGAAACCGAGTGAGAAAAAGTCTTTAGGAGTGAGTCATTGAATCATTTACTCAGCTAATTTGTGTAATAACATCGTATCATCAATGAATGAAACAAGCAACTGTCTTAATAAGTCACTGAAGCCTTCACAGAATCAATGTGTTGAACAAGATTGATTCATTTAGAAACAGAGTGAGCAGATGGCTTTGAGCCACTGAATCTTTAATTGAGAAGATTTCTTCAACAATGCTGATTCATTTAGAAACAAAATGCCTTTATGCGCAGCCTTTGAGTGAATAACTAAATTCTTCACTGAACAAATTTGATCAAAAACGTTGATTCATTCACTAACTAATGAAGTGATTGTATTAATGAAGGAATCATTGCTAGTCACACTGATTCATTAAGGAATGAAACAAGCGACTGTCTTATAAGTGAGTCACTAATTCATTAAATGAACCGAATTGTTCAGCAGCACTAATGTTTTTCAGGAATAAAATAACCAACTTTTTTTAAAGATTGAAATATTGAATCATGAATTGAAAAGATTTGTTCAACAACATTGATTAATTTGAGAACCAAATAAGCAGTTGTCTTTATGAGTGACTCATTGAATCAAACACCTAATAAATTGCTCAACAACACAGGAACAAAATAAACAACTCTCTTTATAGTGAGTCATTGAATCATTCACTTAATTTCGGGAAAGTACAGGAAACCATATTTCAGTTTTGCAAATGAAAACAAGTTTAAAATGCTAACAGCAACATTTTTGCTCAAATGATATTGTGTACAAATTAAAAGGGACTTTTTTTTTGAGTGTTTACAATTTCTAGCCATGGCAGTGTTACACAAAAGATCACTCCTGATAAGAAATATGAATATGAATCTTTGAACTGACATATGCATAAACAGTTGGTTATTTGTTTATTTCTTAAAAGCTGGATGCTATGGCATATTTTGAATATTTGTTACTGAACTCTATGCAACTTTATTAAAGTCACTATCATTTATGTGTCAAGTTTCTCACTAAATTAGACCTTATAATGCAGTCAGATCCTAAAACTATTTGTTTATAATGTAATTAAGCAATTTCAAGCACCACCGGCATTCAAAGTCTCGCTTTCAGAAATCTTTTAATATACATTGCAGCGAGGAATGTAAATGAAAATCATTTTAGTATGTCAACTTGTGCTAATATTCTTCCAGTTGATAATTGGCTTTTATTGCCAGATTGAAGTTATAGGAACAGCTGCTGACTTTAAAACCCAGCCGAGCACATTAGTTTCCAAAATTCCTCTAATTCTTTTACAGACAGAATTGTTCATTAAAATCCAGTCACACCCTCAACAGCGCAAACACATATATATATGTCAAATATTTCCAATGCTGGGTTAGAGATAGCGCTGCTTGTGTTGGCCACAAACATGAGAATAAATCATCGAAAACAAGTCAAGGGGTCAAAGTTTTTCTGTCTGCATGCCAGGCTTTCCATCCTACTCCGCTTTCCCTTGAGTCAATAACACTTGTTTTCCCATATTTAGTAATTCCACCCATGAGTAAACAGCTGCATCCTAACTCTTCTCATTTACATCGGCTCCCTGTCATCTGTCCCTTCATCCGATGGGATCTCAGCAACTCATTACCCATAATGCTAGATTGCAGCGTCTGAAAATAGTTATGAATCTTGCCAACTCTCCAAGATCAACAAACAAAAGAGGAGACTTGTAATTGCGTTCCTTCTCATGTTTTTGTTGAACTCTTTCATTTTGACACCAAATGTCTTTTATTTTCGTAGCCATGAATGATTGCAATTCCCAAATACAAAATAATAATGCTGTATGACAATATTTGTTGAGAAGATGCTTATATTTTCCATTTCTGTGACAGTTTAAGGAAGTTAAACAGGTGTGTAGGACACACATTGATGATTAAAGTGCTGTTTGCTCGTCCAGGCTCATGGCTGAATCTCAAAATAAATGTCAGCCAAAATGTCAGCATGGTTTCTTTCTGCTTTTTGCCTTATAAAGACACAGGATTGAGAAGACTAAAAGTGCGGGTTGATTAATGAATCAGTGCAGAGGACAGATACCGAATGTACTACCAAAATACTAAACGATCATTACCTTGACGTCCGTCTTTTTTCACAGTTTTGTCATTTGTTTAGCATTTAGTCTAGTATTCAGATATAAACATGGGTTAGCCATTTATAGCCTGCTTTTTAGTTCGCCTAATTTCTCATTTTCCTCTCAGTCCTTTACTGGCATTCAAATGGAAGATGAAAAGAGGGCTGAATGTGTAGTATTTGTGTTCAGACAACATGCGTCTTCATCATATTGTAATGCAGAGACATTCCCTGGGCGTCTGGAGCTGAGATTATCCAGAGCTCAAGTCCTGCTAACACTCATAAACACGCTAAACATTTGGCAGAATGGCTTAGAGCTGAAAGAAGAAAAATGTTTTTATTTTATTTTATTTTATTTTATTTTATTTTATTTTATTTTATTTTATTTTATTTTATTTTATTTTATTTTGGCTGAGAGAGTTCAAATGTGCTGCAAATTCAGAAAACACATGTAAAAAAAACACCCAATTTTCTTTTTAAATTTAACAACACCCGCATGCAAATTCTCACAACACATGAAAATACAAAAATGCACTACAAATAATGCAAACCACAATGGAAATATATTCAGTGACATCAAAAAGTGACGAACCCAGTCTGGGCTATTTGCAGCATGAGTTTTCTCAGTTTGTTAGTGTTTTTTTTTCTATTTGCATGTGTTTTCGATCTCTCTCTGGCACCATATAAAAATATTAAACCAGTATTAAACAATATGCCAATATGAACACATACAGTTGAAGTCAGAATTATTAGCCCTCCTGAATTATTAGCCCCCCTGTAAATTTCCCCCCCAATCATTTTCAACACATTTTTAAACATAATAGTTTTAATAACTCATTTCTAATAACTGATTTCTTTTATCTTGATGACAGTACAGTACATAATATTTTACTAGATATTTTTTAAGATACTAGTATTCAGCTTAAAGTGTAATTAGGTTAATTAGGTTAACTAGGTAAGTTAGGGTAATTAGGCAATTCATTGTATAACAATGGTTTGTTCTGTAGACAATAGAAAAAAAATTATGCTTAATGGAACTAATAATATTGACCTTAAAATATGTTTTAAAAAATTAAAAACTGCTTTTATTCTAGCTGAAATAAAACAAATAAGACTTTCTCCAGAAGAAAAAAATATTATAATTACAATTACATCCAAAGATGCTTCTCCTTCATTCACTTTCGCTGAATGTAGCCTTAGCCAGGAAGAGTTGATGTCATCAGGCGATATCCAACGATCATTGGGTGTTTCCACCCTAAACCGCAACACCCTCAATGTTGGTGGGTCAGCAGTGGTGGCCAAATCACCCATGCCCATCAACTCCCCCCGGCTTCCAACTAAGCTCCTCTCTCCTACTCCATAACCAGCAAGAAGCTCTCTCTGCTGCCTCCCCTATCCTGCGAATAGTTATCTTTCTCTCCCTCCCCGTCACCCCAATGGCTGTAAGCATCCTCCATACCGACTGGGCGGGGAATCCTCTACAGCCGACCTCGACTGGGAGAAGCCATGCCTGCCAACCTTTCTCCCTGCAGTCATGCAAGAGGTCCTGGTATTTGGTGCTCTTCCTCTTAAACGCTTGCTCACAACCCTCTTCCCATGGGACTGTAAGTTCGATGAGAATGATCTTCTTTGCCTCTTCAGACCACAGTACTGCATCTGGCCTCAGGGTTGTCTGGACAATCGGGGGAAATTGCAGTCTTTCCCTCAGGTCTACCTTCATTTCCCATGATTGAGCCTTTTGCAGCAAATTGGTTCTTGTTGTTACTGTGGTTGGTGGCTTTTGACCCGCTCTTACAAACTTGATTGATGGTATTGCTCTCCCGTGTGGTTGGTGTTTCTTGCATCTCTCTTGCTCCAGGCTTTTAGCGAGTGTCATGAGCACTTTGTCTTGGCGCCACCTTGGGCAAGTGCTGTTTTACACCCTGACAGGATGTGTGCCATGGTACCCCTCTCCCCACAAAGCTTGCGCAATGGGTCCTCTCTTAAGCCCTACTTGTGCAAGTTTGTCGGAGTTGGGAGTGTGTCATACACCGATCTTATCATGAATGAGATGCAGAAAGGTTCCAATCTCCACAGATCTCCCCATGTGATCTTCCTCTTGGGTAGGTCCCACTTGGTCCATGCTCCCTGGGATGCTAGCTCCACTGCCCTTGCCCTTCGTCCTTCCTCCTCCAGGTTCCGTACCTATCCTTGGATCCAGCTTTCCCCCATTGCTGGATATGGGAAGTTCCAAGACCCTGTCTTCCTGTGCATGGCGTTCCCATGATGTCACGTAGCTTCAACATACTTTCAGCTTGTGCAATAGATGAGTCAGCTGCCCACTTGCGTCCTGATCTTGTAAGGATACCTGCCTGCCTGACTTGTTCATCCTGGGAATCTCTGTATGTCATTATGACCCTGCACTTTGCTACCTTAAATTCCTCCACCACGGATGACAGAGGAAGTTGCAGCTGCACTGATCTTATATGAAGGCCTACCGAAGTGAAGCTTGGAGGGATCCCCAGCCACCTCCGGAGGTGCTTGTTGATCTTTCTCTCCACTCCTTCGACGCTTGTCATGGGAACTTCGTACAGCGTTAACAGCCACATGAGTCTTGGCAGCAATCCATGTTGGTAAAGCTTTAAACGTCCCCGAGAGCCCTGATTTTTCGATCTTCCTCAACCATTCCTCTGTCTGTTTCTCTGTACTGCTTATGTTGTTCCTGTCCGTAAGTGAATCATCAAACCACTTCCCGAGGCACTTAATTGGATTTTCCTTTATCGATGGAATCACTTCCCCTTGCACATGCAGCATGACTCTGTTTGTCAGTTTACCTTTCCTGATCACCATGTACCTGGATTTCTTTGGCTTAAACCTCATTCTGGCCCACGTTGCCATGCGGTCCAGAGCAGTTAGTACCCACCTTGCCTCCACATGGGTCGTAGTCGTCACAGTAAGGTCGACCATATAAGCTCTTATTGGGGGTTGTCGGATGCTCGATTGCATTTTTGGGCCTCGGGCTTCCTTCCCAGCGGCTGTTATTATGAGGTTTATTCCCATGATAAAGAGGATGGGGGAGATTGTACATCCAGTTACGATCCCTTTTTCCAGGTTTTGCCACTGGGTGGTGAAGTGGCCTGTCTTGAATCGTAACTGGATTCCGCCAAATTAACTGATGATCAATTCCTTGATGTACTGAGGGATAAGATAATGGTCTAGTGCCGCATGGATGAGGGCGTGAGGGATTGATCCATAGGCATTAGCCAAGTCCAGCCAAACAACGGTCAGGTTGCCGTTGCTGGCCTTGGTCTCCCGGATCATCTGGCTAAGAACTCCAGTTTGTTCCAGACATCCAGTGAAGCCTGGGATCCCACCTTTCTGGATAGCGGTGTCGATGAATCCATTCTCAGTCATGTATGAGGTCATCCTCTTAGCCAGTATGAAGAAGAAGATCTTGCATTCTACACTTAGCAGTGAGATTGTTCTAAATTGGTCTATGGTTGAGGAGTTCTCTTCTTTTGGTACAAAGCAGCCCTCTGCCCTTTTCCAACACGATGGAACGTTGCCCCTCTTCCAGATCCTCTGAAACAGCTTCCATAGCCTCCGGAGGGAGCACTTCTTATATACCTTATAGGGTATGCCGTTTGGGCCTTCTTCACCACCTCTTGAATTTCATTCTAGGAAGGTTCGCTGATGTTGAGCTCCTTTACAGGTGTATCAATGTTGTCGATGTTTGGGTTGGCATCCAGGGCCTGGTTTCTGAAGATGTCATTGTGGGTTTCTCTCAAGAATGCCTCCACGACTTCTCTGGGGCTGGTCAGCCTTCCAGACTTTACTTCACCCAGCAGTGTTCTGGTGAATCGGAAAGGATCTTTGGTGAATAGGATATACTGTGAAAAATTCCTAGCTCTGTTAAACATCATTTGGGAAAGATTAAAAAAATAATAATAATAAAAAATAAAATAAAAGGAGGAAATAATTTTGACTTCAACTATATATAACATTGTAGCTAATATATTTGAACACATGTACATATTTGTAATAGCATTTTTTCAATATTTCAAAATATATGATGAATATATTACATATTTTATATATGTGAAATCCAAATGTGAACTTGTGTGTTATATATGTAATTTGCATATATTTCAATATATCAGTTTTCTTTGTGGGTAGATTAAAATAAATCCCATAGACCCTCCACTCAGAGAAATCAGGAAAGGGGTGAAAAGTGAACAAAAAAGACAGATTAAACCAAAGCGATGACACATTTAAACATTTATAGTGTACCACTGCAGTGTCATATAGCTAGTTACGCAACGTTAAAGACACTTTGATAACGATTTGATGCTTTTTCCCAGTGAGAGACTGTCTTTGTTTGAGATTTGATCTTGTCCAAATAAACTAGGACTGCGCTGGAGTTCTCAGTCTTCCTGTTTGTTTTGTAGGGTTGCTAAGGCTATGAAAGTGGCGCTTTATGAAACACCCACAGGCTGGAGATTTTTTGGCAACCTGCTGGATTCGGGGAGGTGTTCGTTCTGTGGAGAGGAGAGCTTCGGGACAGGTGGGTGTCGTCAGAGTCCTTCGCGCTTCACATAAAAACACTTTTAGAGCTGCAGAATCATCAACAATGTTTTGTTTTAGTTTCTCCATCTTATTATGTTTCTTAAAATATTACTTTTCTGTATAAAAGAAAAGAAAGAAGAATTATGACGTTTTATGCTCTTGTTTAATGTACATAGAAACATATTTTTAATAACTGTGTGTAGATTTATTTTTTAGAACTATTCATTGGCCTTTAAATATGACAATTTGGCATAAAAAATTAATCAAGACGTGTTTTCTACTTTTCAAACAATTTTTAATACTCAACATATATATTCTTAAAATAGAAAAATTTGACAAGAATATTATTATTATTATTATTATTATTATTATTATTTTACAAATAATAATCAAGACATCTTTTGAAAAAAATATTTCTATATTGTATACTTTACTTTCATCTCAGAACCATATATTCAGTCTTACAAAAATATCATCAGTCAAACTGGCCTCACTGGAAATTATGTTATTGTGTGTATTTTTTTAACTCTTATCTCAGGACCATACATTGTCTTAAAATATGCAAATGTGTCATAATAATATTATTATTTGAAAACTATAATAATCCAGACATATTTACTACTTTTGAAATCATTTTTATGTGTAGATTACCATATATAGAACCATATATTTGGTCTTAAAGTATTAACACTTGCTATAAATATATTATTTTAAAACTATGGTAATCCAGACATATTTCTCTCTTTTTTTGCATTTATTAATAAAATATGAATATATGTCAAAAGAATGTTATAAGTGATGTCAAGGTAAAATGAGTGTATATAGAGAGCATAATATTTTCTGTATAATTTAATGTCATCTCAAATCAAGCTTAAATTTAGAGGGATGAACATATTATTTAATTGCAAATATTATGATTCACACAACACTAGTTATAAAAAATGTTATATAACAAAACAAAGAAGTTGGCAATTTACAAAATTTTCTAAATGTTTTCAAAATAAATTCTGTGATGTAAATCATATTTTATTGTATAGCAAAAAATATATCAGATAGAAATTTCTTTGATGAATGTAATGTATTTGCAAAAGTAAATCAAACTTTTTTTTGAGTTACTGTATGTTCTTAAAGGGATATTTCACCTGAAAATCGTGAAAATTGGGTAATTTACTTGCCCTCATATCAGTCCAAATGCCTTGTTTTATGTAGCAACAAAACAGTTAAGTTGTGACAGAATTGTCCTATTTATGTTTAATTTTTATTTGCATTTACATTTCAATTGTCCTATTTAAATTAATTTCAAATAAATGCATTTTATATATTGAATATTTATTTAAAATAATAATTGTCCAGTCAAGCCTGAAAATGTTCATACCCCTGGCAAAATTTTGAATTACAATTACTTTTATTCAACCAATTTTTTGGGGACCGGAAATGACACAATTTCTCCCAAAAGATAAGACAACGACATAGAGACATCATTGTGGACAGAAATATTTACTTAAGTAACATTACGTCAGAATTTGCCAGGGGTATAAATAATTTTGCGATGTATATATTTATTCAAAAATATCCCTTTAATTGAAGTCCACAAAGGCAAAAATACCAACAGTCGTAGAAACTTCCACAAGTGAAGGTAAGCCCCTGTCTGCCACTGAATGCTTGTGTTTTGGTCGGCAGCTGTATGTGGAATCCGCAACTGGTGCTGAATGATGTTGCTGGGCAGAAAGATGCTTGGCTCAGGGGACGACAGGCTCCATCTGTAAAGCCTATGGGGTTTTACACCATCACAGAGACCTTGAGTGAGACACCAGGCTTTGTCTGTAGGTGTCAAAAGAGCAAACCCGCTTATTATACACCATGATCTGACTTCACTTCAGGGTTACAGTCCTGTCATGAGCCGCTCGTCTGTAGCGTCTTTTTTTGTCTCTCCATTCATGTCAGCTAAATTTTACTACTGTTTTCTAACATTTTCATGACCGTATGATGCTTTTGTTGAATTATGGAAGTAACTTCTGTTACTGGGTGCAATGAGTTGGCAATATTTTCTATAGTTCATCTATCCAATGTTAAAAGGCAGCTTATTAGAATTAACAAAAAAAGTCTTTCTGCAGCAATATTATGGATGTCTTGAATAGTACTGTACTGTAGGGTACTGCAAAAAATATATATTGTCAAATATTATATATTGCCCAAATATTGTCCTTTCCTAACAAACCATACTTCAATGGAAAGCATATTTATTTTTGTATAGACCATTTTGAGGGATGTAAACAATAACAATGGTCCTGACATATTTCCTGTTTTACCTTTTTTAAATTTCTTGAATCTTTCAAGAATCTTGAAAAATCCACATATTGATAAATAATGTTATGATGGCTGATTTAGCGTTAAGTTATGATTGAATCGCCTCTTGTTACAGTTATGAAATAGTTTGAGAACAAGCAGGAAATGTTCATGGGCCAATGACATGACCACATTGAAATGGTCTATATAAATCTCAGTTTCATAAAAGTGACCTTATGCCTGGTTTGTGGTACTGGGTCAACTATTAAAATAGTATGCAAATATTTTGTTTTGTTTAACCCTGGTGTTAACCCCTCGAGTCAAAAATGACCCGCCTTTACTAAACCTCTAAAATGAAGCATCTAATTTTGAATTTCAATCCTCAAAAATCTTTTTTGCGTGAAGAAACAACCTTGTCTTCATCACAAACTCTGTGAATGTCTATAGTTTTTCATCAATGTTTAATCAGTGGTCAACACTTCTTATTAAGTAAAGTGAAGAGTATATTTTCTAATTTTCTAAAAGTACCTGCATAAGTGTTAAACATTTTTAGCAAGACAGTATTCATAAAAGTTAAAGCAGCAGATTAATATTTTGTGTGTGCGTGCGTGCATGCGCACTGTAGTGTACATGTGTGTGGCAGTAGTTTTTGTGGTGTAAAAATGTTTTTCTTTTCTAGCACGGTATGGGCTGTGGATGGAAGGGCATCCGCTGCGTAAAACACATGCCAGAGTAGTTGGCAGTTCATTCCGCTGTGGCGACCCCTGATAAATCAGGGATTAAACCAAAGGAAAATGAATGAATGCAAATGGTTTTATAGCTGGCGGGTCAAAATTGACCCAAAGGACAACCGTTGTACCCTAAATGTGTATAGCATTCATGAAAAAAATTAAAATGATAGATTTTTTCTAATCTTGGGTTCATTTTAGGAAAAGTCACCAAACTTTAAGATAAAAGAACATTGTTTAGAGGTTTTTTTCTGCTGTTAAAATGGTGTCTGGGTCATTTTCGACCTGTTAGACAGCAGGAGGGTTAAGTGGAAGTTCCTCAAACTGGAATTGCAATCCATAATTTGCAACACAATTGTCACGTGGAAAAAGCTGAATAGACATACATGCATTCAAAAAATGTTTTGTATGTGTATGAGTTCTAGTACAAACGAGAGTGTGTTTATGGAATATTGTAACGTTAAGAAAGTTTCCGTTTTGGTTATGAACCAGATCACTTTTGCATCACGTTTATTGTTTTGTGAGCTGAGGGAATGTTAACAGATGATAGTCTGACTTGCTGATAGATGTGGAAATCTGCTGTTTAAAGTGAACTTGATTTGAGGGGTCAAAACGAAATATGCAGCAGCCTCTGGTGTGATACAGTATGCGGTAGGCATTTCTCAGCACTCCAGCAGCTTCTACTGACATATGATTACATGAAACAAACCAGATCAAAAAGCAGAAAATCACAGAGAGGATGCCGAACATAAATCTAGCAGAACAGGGGAGTAAGGGCTTTTATTTGATCATTGTCATGTCGTGATTTAGATGTATTCAGCTTGAAATATGAGTCATCTCATAATTTACACAACTTGGCATTTCAGTTATCTTGTCTTTAAAGCATCTTTATTGTTTGTTTTTTTGTGTAGACATTCATTTTTTACAGTAACTATTACAATGTGAATCAATGGATGAAGCTAAACAGCAGAAGTTGATTTTCCTTTTTTTTTTTTTTGAAGATTGGCTTTAATGCGATCTGTTTTTAGACTAATGAGAAAGATTTGAGTTCTGAAACTTGGTTACAGTACAATGACTTTGTACTTTGTTATATATTTCTTAGTTTACCCCCTTGACCCTGGTTGTTGCTAGAAGGGATACAGCTGTGGCCGGAAGTTAATGAGAATTATTTATATTATATATTAAATGACCCATTAATTGTATTTTATTAACGTCTACCCCTACCCCAACCCTAAACCCAGCCGTCACAGTAATGTAAAAACAGTAATTATATAGAATATTATTCATATTATTTATTAAATGACCCATTAATTGTATTTTATTAACATCTACTTCTGCCCCAACTGTAAACCCAACCATCACAGTAATGTAAAAACAGTAATTATACCAACTATTATTTATATTATTACTTAAATTAACCATTAATTGTATTTTGTTAACGTCTACCCCTACCCCAACCTAAACCCAGCCATCACAGTAATGTAAAACCAGTAATCATATAGAATATTATTCATATTATTTATTAAATTACCCATTAATTGTATTTTATTAACATCTACCCATATCCCAACTCTAAACCTACCCCTCAAAGTAATGTAAAAATATGAATTATTGTTGTACAGTGTCACAAAAATTATGCTATATTGACGTGAGTATCAGCATCTGTATACCTGGACTTTACCCTTGACCCCTTCAAAAACAATACCTTCTCTGACTTCACTAGTTGTCTGTGAAGGCCTGTTGATCATACCGGCTCTTTTAACAGCTCTAAAAGAATCAAATTCTTTTGGAAAAAGTACAAAAGTCAAAATAATTTGTAAAAGTCAAAATAATTTACATTTTGATTGTGGACATATGATGGAAATTCTAACTAAATACTGCTGGTAGGTGACAGAACCCCC
>CAIGQV010017835.1:9740401-9768014 GCA_903798115.1 Danio jaintianensis | reverse complement strand
ACCCCCCCCCCCCCCCCCCCCCCCAACAGAAATGTGTGAGTCTTGGAATAATTAATTCAACTGATCAAAGCAGCAGATTCATTAAGTTACCAAACACAGATGTAGCATAACAGTTCTGCTATTGAAATGTTTGGAACTTTTTTAATTGGTTAAAATCTAAGACTAGAATCTAGTCTTTAAAAATCCATATTAACTTAATATTAACTGATTATTGAATGTTTGAATAACATGAGTATCACGGTTGCAATCATGCTCATATTCATAAACTATTGCATTTGATAACCAAACAACGTACTGATTTCAAACAGGGTAAATCATACAATCTACTGCCAGTTTCTTGTCATTTGCACAGTTTTGGTCTTGAAACAACTTGTGTTGTAAGCACTGATAATGTTACTGAGAACCAAAGCAGCTAAAAATGATGCGTAAAACTCGCCTGTGATATCACAGGAATAAATTATATTTCAAAATATTTGAATATTACTGCGTTTATTGTATAATAAATCCAATACAATGCAGCCTTCCAAACCATCAAAACACAAGTCTCTATTTTTCTTTCAGGTTCAGACCATATCCGAGATAAAGACGGTCTGTGGTCAGTTCTGGTTTGGTTGTCGATCATGGCAGTGCGTAAGCAGGGAGTGGAAGAAATAGTGAGGGATCACTGGGCCAAATTGGGACGCAACTACTTCTGCAGGTGGGCTGAACTCATAATATTTCCAAGCAAAAATTCTCCCAAAACAACATCAGCATCAAGTTCTCTCAAGATATTTCAGGATATGTGTGTGTGTGTGTGTGTGTGTGTGTGTGTGTGTGTGTGTGTGTGTGTGTGTGTGTGTGTGTGTCTGTCTGTGTGTGTGTGTGTGTGTGTGCGTGCGTGCATGTGCGTGCGTGCGCTCGCGTATGTGTGTGTGTGCGTGTGCGTGTGTGTGTGTGTGTGTGTATATGTATACATACAGCAGCAACCCCCTTTTCCTTTGAGACGAAGTAGACAGCATCTCTGTATCTCCTGGATTGTTTTGCCCTTTCCCATACATGTTTCCCACATTCCCCATATTTAGCTCTCTTTGTAGACATCATGAGAGAATCCTGAGAGCTCTTCTAATAGTAAAGAAGCAATTATTTATTGCTGTAGGTTACATTTGTAGTCTTTTTTTTGTCTGTGACAGGTTTGACTATGAAGGAGTGGACGGCAAGGCAGCGTTTTACCTCATGAGAGATTTGGAGGCTGTTATCACTGATAAAGCTTTCACCACTCAGAAGTTTTCAGTGGGCAATAATGTCTACAGTGTGGAGAAGGCCGATAATTTTGAGTACATCGACCCAGTGGATGGCAGTGTGTCAAGGAAACAGGTCAGTTCATGTCAGTCTATGTGTTTTCCATTTTCACTTTAATTCAAACAGGAAGCACATCTTTTTTTCTATTTTTATTGGTTCATAACAGCATATTTGGCTGAATGATTCATAGGGCTGGTTTTAGGTTCAAGTGGCATAATAAAAGAATTGGAAGCAAGCAGAGTATAACTGTTTGTAAAGCATACAGTGCCATCTGTTGGAAAAATCTAAGCTCAGAATTAATTAAAAGAAAAATCAGAGTGTAATCCTAAAATCGGTGTAGAATAATTTCTTGGTTCGCAATGCATTAATTTATCATCCCAGTCCTAATGCTTTGTTGCTAAATAAATTTACAGTGCATTTTCAGTGTGCTTTCTCATGAGTCTATAAGATTTTTTTTATTGTATTAAAGAAAGCATTTAGGGCGGCATGGTGGCTCAGTGGTTAGCACTGTCGCCTCACAGCAAGAACTTCGCTGGTTCGAGTCCCAGCTAGGCCAGTTGGCATTTCTTTATGGACTTTGCATGTTCTCCCCGTGTTTGTGTGGGTTTCCTCTGGGTGCTCGGGTTTCCCCCACAGTCCAAAGACATGCGTTTTAAGCGAATTGGATGTACTAAATTGACCGTAGTGTATGAGTACGTGTGTGAATATGAGAGAGCGTATGGGTACTGTACTGGTACTGGTACTGTAGTGAACCCTGTACTGGGTTGAGGCTGGAAGGGCATCCGCTGCGTAAAACATATGCCGGAATAGTTGCCGGTTCATTCCACTGTTGCTACCCCTGATAAATAAGGGACTAAGCCGAAGCAAAATGAATGACTAAATGAATGAATGAATGAATGAATGAATGAATGAAGCGTTTCTAATAAACCTTGTTATTAGTGACACCGGTGGACATGATGTGAACTACAACCAGAAACTTACTTCTTGTGCTCACATATAATGTTTAAGAAGCTGAATGTGATTCATTGCCCCAAAAATCTCAGTTATATATTTTTTTTCTTTTTTGGTCTTTGATTAAAAATAAAAATAGATTTTAAATAACTTTGCGCCAATATGATACTAATGAATGCCAAGACGGCACCCAGACTTCTGAAAGTGGTTGTTAAGAAAGCATACAGATCTGGCTATTTAAGATGGTATAAGACTATAATCAGTCATTTCATGTGTCACAGAAGAGAAGAGAGACTCTCAGAGCCAAAGTAAATGTCATATCCTCTTAATTTTCCTGACAAAAACAAATAACACTTAGCTTTCATAGACAACCTATGAAGGTCTAATTTTTTTAAATTTCATTACAAGCTGTTCACACATTGCCATAAAAAGCAATGAATACGTAAAGATTCTAATAAATGTTCCCTTAAGGTTGCATTTATTTGATTGAAAATACAGGAAAAACAGGATTAATGAGTAAATGTAATTTTATGCTATAATTTAAATTAAATTTTCTGTTCCCGTGTTTGCATGGGTTTCCTCCAGGTGCTCCAGTTTTCCCCCACAGTCCAAAGACATGCGCTATAGGTGAATTGGATTAACTAAATTGGCCATAGTGTATGAGTGTGTGTGTGAATGAGTGTGTATGGGTGTTTCCCAGTACTGTATTGCAGCTGGAAGGGCATCTGCTGCATAAAACATATGCCGGAATAGTTGGCGGTTCAACCCGCTGTGGCGACCCCTGATAAATAAGGAACTAAGCCGAAGGAAAATGAATGAATGAATGAATATTTTCTGTTTTAGTGAAGTTTCACAAACTAATTTCGAGAGGAGCACGTGATATGAACGACTACAGCTGATACCTATCGCTAATCATTAGCTAACCTATCAGATCATTACGAATCACTATAAATATCCTGCCTAAATTTCATTCCCTATCTTCATTTTTGGAACCCAAACCCTAAAAAACATGTATATAAACGCATTGTAATAACAGTCACAAGCACTTAACACGCACATACCAAATTAATTAGAACCTAGGGGGGGCTCTCGAGAAACACCTGATCTCGTATCCCTCCTAATGCTCATCCCTCGAGCTCAGGGTTCTCTCCCGGGACAGCATGCCAAATCTGCTATCATAGTCGAGCATTATCAAAGTGCGAACTCTTGAAATATAGTTTATTGATCTGATCATTTGTGTGTGTGACAGGAATTTCTGTCATTGTTTTGACTTCTTTTACACATTTTATAAGCTCTCATGGGTTCCAACTGATGTAACAAGACATAAATATATCTTTAGATTTGATCTTATAAATGACAGTGTGAATGCTTTGTGAATGATAGTAAACTATCATTTTCCTTTGTCGGTCCGGCCCATACAAATCAAGAGAGTGGAACTAAAAGTGTGAACACACCCTAAATTATTAATGTCTTACAACAAAATAAACTCTAAGTGAGTATTTAGTGAGGGCAAAGGTCATCTAAATGAAAAATGAAGGAAAATATATTACAGCTATGAGATCCAAACTGACCAAACAAAAGAAAATGAATGTCTGCCGCATGTGTGTTTAATTAATTCGAACCGAACAATTATAAACATTTGGTGATTTGGAGATGAAAACAAATGTGTGCGTTGGTCCCGCAGTGCACCTTATTCATCTGAGATAATGGGGAAATGTCAGCGATTTTGCAGCTTAGTCGCTCGTATAAAGAGCTGCCAGGGGTTTGTTAAGCATTAAGGTTTTATGTTCAGCAATTATACGCTATTTAGTGTGGCACGCGCCCTGTTGCGCACTCGGACCACCCAATGAATGCAGACCCTGACTGGCATTCCTTGTTTGGGCATCTACATTCACACTTATGTGTGTTTGGTATACACGGCATGGGCGAAATGAACAATAAACACGTGCCGAGACTCTGTTACAATTTTCATTCAGCCTCTCTCTCACTCCTTTTTTGGAGGATGTGCTGCAGCAGACGGAGACACGCATGTGCTTGATAGTAACGGGAGAAGGATGTTTCTGGAGATGCTTTATCTTTATCTGGCCTGGATTTGCTGTACCAAGATGCAGAGCCCTTCAGTGGTCTCTGTGACACACACACATAAACACTTGCGTAGCCTTGTGTTTGAAGCTTACCCAGGTGACTCACAGCGTTCTCAACAGGAATGTGTGCAAACCATCTTCTGCTCTCTCCAGAATAATCTCTGCATACACTTAAAAAGTATGTACACTGTAAAAAAAAATGCTGGGTTCCACACAATCCATTTGTGTTAGGACAACCTAAAGGATTTAAGTTAACTTATTAGTTTTTACAAATTTAAGTGGATTGAACAAAAAACAATTAAGTTGTCCAAAAAAAAAACTCAAGAATTGTGTTGTTTTAGCTCATTTTAAATAAGTAGTTTGAACAAACAATAAACATCATATCCACCAGTAGGGGCTAACTGGAGGCTAACTAGCTAAACCTTGACCTCCTGACACTCATGACAGCTTACCCTTTGCTTTTCGACACCTCGTCTACTTTTCATCTCATTTATGTCTCAGAATAGCCATCGTCGGTATGCACTACCATTACGCACTCTTAAAAATAAAGGTTCTTTATTGGCATCAGTGGTTCCACAAAGAACTTTTTGGTAATATGTGGGGTCTTTGTATGATTTGTTAGTACTTTTATCAGACAGAGCCAAATAATTATTATAATGGAATGTGACAATTCATTCATTCATTCATTTTCTTTTCGGCTTAGTCCCTTTATTAATCAGGGGTCGCCACAGCGGAATGAACCGCCAACTTATTCAGCATATGTTTTACACAGCTGATGCCCTTCCAGCTGCAACCCATCACTGGGAAACATCCATACACACTCATTCACACACATACATTAGGGACAATTTTAGCTTACCCAATTCACCTATACCACGTCTTTGGACTTGTGGGGGAAACCGGAGTACCCGGAGGAAACCCACGCGAACACGGGGAGAAATGCCAACTGACCCAGCCGAGGCTCGAACCAGCGACCTTCTTGCTGTGAGGCGAACGTGCTACCCACTGCGCCACCAATGACAATATAGCTCATAATTACAAGTTATTTAGCTTACTTTTATCTTCAGAACTCTGAGTTATACAGCCAAATATGTTTACTGTATATCTTGCAATTAATTTTTTTCCTGCAACAGTACAAAAAAATTGTCTTTTATTTTTTACTAATATTAATTTATAATATAATTAATATTATATTACTAATTTTATTCATATTATTTTTTTCTCTCAGCTGAGGGTTAATAACTCACAATTCAGACATTTGTTTGCTCAGAAATGCAAGAAAAAGTCTGAATTGTGAAATAAAAAGTTACAATAATCTTTCGTTATTTATTATTATTATTATTTCTTTTTGTTCTGGAAATAAGCTGCCATATTAAATTGAAAGAAAGCAATGTTAAAGACACTTTACAAAAACATATTTTTAAAGTGTCATGTTAGAATTAAATGTACCAAGTTAATTAACATGTACTGTACTTACTACAAGGATTAGGGTTAGAGTTAGGGTTTGATGTGGATAATTATGCTTAATTTACTGAAAATAAAAGAAAAAAGTGTCACCAAAAATGTTTTGTCAAATAAATCTTTCACATTTATGTACTTTAAAGAATGCTGAAAAAACTATTACAGTTTTCACAAAAGTACTAAGCAGTAAAACAATGTTCAACATTTATAATAACCAGAATTGTTTCTTGATTATCAAATCAACATGTTAGAATGATTTCTGAAGGATCACGTGACGCTGACGACTGGAATAATGATGCTGAAAATTCAGTAAATTTAAAAATATATTCAAATTGAAAACAATTATTTTAAATTAACAGTTTTAATTTTAACTTTTTTCTAATAAATGCAGCCTTGGTGAGCATACGAGACGTTTGGGATGTGAATGTAACAGCTCTGATCTCTCTGCTGGTCTGCAGTGATTTGACACACACGGGTGCTGTGGGTCAGGGCCTGTCGTTCAGTCAGTCATCCTCAGTCATCCGGCCGGCGTCTCCACAGCTGACTGTGTATTATTACAACAGACATTCCTGCCATTGCAGGATTGTGTCAGCTGTCCTGCTCTCCTCTCTGCATGGGCCCAATGAAGAGAGAAAGAGAGAGAGAGAGACACTAACACAGACATATTTGTTTTGGTGGTTTATGAGGTCAATGTATTTTATACTCTAAAAATGACTTATTATATCGCCTTACTCTAAACCCAACCCTCACAGGAAACCTGTGGCAAATTTTAATTGTGAAAAGACCATTTATAACATTTATAATTTCAGCTTTTTACTTCAGACTAAAGATTTTAAACTGGATGCATGCCTGTCTGTCTACAGTGGAGATCAAAATGAAAGAACAATCAGTTATTTTAATGGGTTACACACAGTTCAGTTCATTTTTAAACATAACAGTTTTACTAATTACTAATAACTGATTTCTTTTCTCTTTTCCACAGTGACAGTACATAATATTTGTATGGTTATTTTGTATCCAGCTTAAAGTGCAGTTTAAAGGCTTAATGTTATTATGTTAACTAGACAAGTTAGGTTAATTAGGCAAGTCATCGGACAACATTGGTTTTATAATGACATTGACCTTAAAACTTTTTTAAAAAAAATGCTTTCATTTCAGTCAAACAAAAGAAATAAGACTTTCCCCAGAAGAAAAAATATACATTATAGGAAATACTTAAAAAATGTCCTTGGTGTGTTAAACATCGTGTGTTTTTCATATTTGAAAAAGAATGCAAATTTCACAGGAGGGCTAATAATCTGTCTGTCTGCTATGAACAGTTTTGACATGAAGTGAGATGACCCTTGTCAAGTATTGTTTTATCCATATTTATTATATTGCTGCCAGCGCCTAAATAGGGAGCAATTAGGGGTTAGGTACCTTGCTCAAGGGCACCTCAGCTGGGCAGTTGATTCACTCCCCCATCTTCAACTCCTGCCGGGACCAGGAATTGAACCTGCAACCTTTCAATTTCGAAGGTTAACTCAATAACTATTAGGCCACAACTGTCCCTAAATCAAAAACAACAAAAAAAATTGTATGCTTATTACTTTTTAAACTAATGTCAAATAATCTTATAAGAGTTTTTATTCACTCTTCAATTTACTGTCTTAATGTAGTAGTTATTCACATCATGTCACTATTTGACTACTAGAAGAAGTAGTTTTAAAGTAGTGTTCCCCTTTAAAGAGTTTTTCCTTGACATCTAGTGGACAGTGTAATGAACTACAAGTGTTAGAAATAATCAGAGTTATATTAGCACTAAAATTAACTGCATTCGTATTTGTTGTTCTTGTCCTGCAGGGCCTAAGGATCATCTTCACAGATTTGTCCCGAATCATCTTTCGGCTCAGTGGTTCTGGGTCTGGAACAGGAGCAACCGTTCGTATCTATGCTGAAAGCTACGAGAGAGACCCGGAGAGACACAACAGAGAGACTCAGGTGAACACAGGATCTTCACTCATGTTAATAATGTTTTGTTTGGCTCACAGTCTGTCACTGCATCTCAATAGTGAGTTATGCTTCTGAACAAGTCCACTTTACACGCTTTGGAAGATATTTGCATATACAGTATGGGTAGTAATGCAAATTATACAATAATTGCACAGTTATCATTATTTGAAAAGTTACGTTTTTGCAGTTTCACAAAAATGTGGGGAAAAGACCTGGTGCAGTGCAATCTGAGCTGCATCCAATGCTTTTTAATGCACTCACCTAACCCCACCTCTAACCCTACCCCTTAAGTGTGTTGTGTCTGACATTGCATCACTGACATATGCAGTCTCAGCTTGCATCATCAAGGCTGCATCCAGATTGAAGTCAGCAAGTCTTTGTGATGTATCAAGAGCCATGGTATCCAGTAATATATGTCAGCACACCAGCAAGAAGAAGACCCACATCCAACAGGAGTAGCTGAGAGGAAGCTGTCTGAAACGGATGTCTGGGTGCTAACATGAATTGTATCCAAAACAAAAAAACACTCACTGCAGGGTTAAATGTGCAACTTAACTCTCCTGTTTCTCTCCTGTTTGTCGGGAGTTCCACAGGGTCAATATACATGGCTGGGCTACTATAGCCAAACCTTTGGTCACTCGTACCAATGCCAAACATCTGTTTCAAATGGTGCCAGCAGTTAAAATCTTGGGCTGTCGACATTGTGAAACATGTATTGTTCTCTGATGAGTTCACCTTCACTGTCTTTCCCACATCCGGGAGAGTTACAGTGTGGAGAAACCCACAAAGACGCATACCGCTCACACTGTTGTATTTCCAGAGTGAAGCATTGATGGTTTGGGCTGCAATATCATGGCATTCCCTCAGCCCAATAGTTTTGCTAGATGGGCGCGTCACTGCCAAGTACTACCAAACCATTTTGGAGGACCATGTGCACCCAATAGTTCAAACATTGTATCCTGAAGGCGGTGCCATGTATCAGGATGATAATGCACTAATACACACAGCAAGACTGATGACAGTCTGACAGAGTGGTTTGATAAACATAAAAGTGAACTTAAACATCTCCCATGGCCTGCACAGTCACCAAATCTAAATATTATTGATCTACTTTGGGGTGTTTTGGAGGAGCGAGTCAGGAAACGTTTTCCTCCACCAGCATCACGTAGTGACCTGGCCACTATTCTGCAAGAAGAATGGCTCAAAATCCCTCTGGACACTGTGCAGGACTTGTATCTGTCATTCCCAAGACAAATTGATGCTGTATTGGCCGCAAAAGGAGGCCCTACACCATACTAATGAATTATTGTGGTCTAAAACCAGACGTTTCAGTTTCATTGTCCAACCCCTGTATGTATATTTCAATAAGTGACAATTACTTTTTTTGTAATCAACATGCATGCCACAAGTGCCATTGATTCAGCCCAGAATATTCTTTGTATAACGTAATTTATAGTCATTTTTCTCATGTTTCTGGCGTGCATCTCTTTTGTTTGATGGTTGTAGGTTGTTCTGGGTCCTCTCATCGCCATTGCTCTGAAAATCTCCAACATCCACGAACGAACTGGACGCAGAGGGCCTAATGTCATCACCTGAGACCAATCCAGAAGCTAACATCCAGGGGCCAAAATCACCTCCTCACTCACCATCTGATCTTTCACCCTCGACGCCAGCTATTAATTTTGCTGCTCTTTTCAGATCAAATCTCCTCTCGGTCTTTATTCTTTTGTCCTCATTCTTCTTTCCAAGGGCCCCTGTAAGATTTTCTCTTCTTTTGCACATTTATAGACTCATGTAAACCACTACAGAAATCCAGAGGAAGCGAAGTGTTTGTGTAAAGACTCCGTTACTGTGTTTTAACTCAACGTGAAGAAACAGAACAAATATAGATCACTTTGCGTTTTGAATCGGCCGCATGGGGTCTAAACCCTAAAGCTTGTGAATTATGTGTAACTGTGTGCTTTTGTTTACAATGCAGCTGTTACAAAGTAATGCATTTGATTCAGTCGGTGAAAAGAGGGAGCAAAGCTGTTCAATATTTACTCATTTCTGTGGAATTTGCATTAGAAACACAAGATCATAATCTATGCAACATTAGTGCTGGTGTTTAATAACGAACCACTAAAAAGGATAATCAAAGATTGCCTTGAAGAAAGGTTGTAAAACCGATCTTGTAATACGCTAACACTGGTTTTGATTAGCAATTTTCACACCATTTTCTGCAATTTATACATTCTTTTCTCTCTTTTAAAGTCTGTGTGAAATCCAAATTTATGTTTTATTTAGCTTTTTTATTTGTTAGATGGACAATTAATCCATGCAAGTTTGTTTCGGTAATCTTCAATCAAAGACCGTTTGCTTCCACGTTTGAAATGGCGGTCTTTCTCTGTTGGCTTCAGCCACAATATTCTTAACCACGCCCCTCTTACCGTTAGTTTAAGAGGGAAAGATGCTCAAAAGCCCCGCCCCCTACTCAAGATTCCGTTTCAGTTGGAAGTGCATTAACATACTAAAATAAAAGTCTCAGAAACATCCGGTTCACACGGGTTTAAATGAACTTTTTGCCATAAACCAAACAACAGAATGAGTCAAATGAAAGTTTAAGTATTGCTTAT
The DNA here is from genome assembly GCA_903798115.1 of Danio jaintianensis. Classification (NCBI taxonomy): domain Eukaryota; kingdom Metazoa; phylum Chordata; class Actinopteri; order Cypriniformes; family Danionidae; genus Danio; species Danio jaintianensis. The sequence continues at coordinate 9,757,633 of CAIGQV010017835.1, read as the reverse complement.
TGATTAGTAGGCTAATTACTATTCTTTAGTTGATCTTTTATTTTAAAAATCCTGCATGAAACAGTTGTTTGTCAGATGGATTATGTGCATTCCATTGTGTGATGAGAAACCTGTATCAGTTTATTATTATTTTTTATTATTATTAATATATAACACTTCTGACATTAAAGTACATTTCTGCTTTTACCAGTGTTTAAGATGGGCCTACTGTATTTGTAAGAAGTTTCATTTTAAATTATGATCCTAAAAACCCCTGTACAAATCACAAGGACCCCAAATCTCAGTTTTAAATGCTAAGATGGAGGATCTAATGAAAGTGAATAAATACAATAGCCTTATCTCTAATTTAATTTTGTATCCTAAAACATAAATAAAGTTTATCTTTTGTCTGTCCTGGCTTCTTGTTATTGTCATACACGATACAGATGTACATCATTTGTTTTATTTGTTTCATTTTAAAGAATTCAGTCTAGTATAAATAAAGATTATTATTAGATTTAAAGGTGCACTAAACATAACTAAACTTAATAAATAAAAACAAAAACAATTAAACAATTGAGTTTTAATGGGTTTCAAAAAGGACATTTTTTTGTCCTTGAAATTATTTTTATACATACTGTAAAACAGATTTATGAAAAGAAATAAGGAAAACTTTCACTAACAATAACAATTTGGGGACATACAAAATGTATGCTGTTTGATTATGATAACTAAATAAAATATGTTTTAAATAATAATAATATTAAGAACAATAATATTAATAATAATAAACAAGGGTTAACTAGGCATAACTAACTAAACCTTTAGCTCTTCTATATTCAGAGTCTCAGAGTTCAAACATATAAATTAATACCATAAGCATTACCACGTCTCTCATCAATGCTGCATTTATTGATATTAATAAAATGGAGTAATAACAATAATGTTGTGAAATACAATAAATTATCAAAATTGAATTGTTGATGTGAACAAATACATTTTTATATCAAATTTAAAATATTGAGTTGTTCATATAAAAAATGTAATTGTTCAAATCAAGAATTTAATTGTTCATATTCAAAATTGAATTGTTGATTTAAAAAATATAATTATTGACATTAGAAATTACATTTCAACCAGACAGAAATCAATTCTTCATATCAACAATTACATTTGAACAGCAGTATATGGCACCCTATGGTGACATCTAATAGTGAAAATATAATTACAGATATCAATCATTTAATTCTTGATATAACCAATTCAATTACAGATATCAATAATTAAAATGTTGATATGAAATAAAAACATATATATAAAAATTGAACTGTTGATATCAAGAATTTAATTGATCATATCAAGAAATGAATTGTTCATAATAATAAAAATTATTTGTTCATATCAAAAATTGTACTCATAACTAGAAAGAAAGAAATTCTTGATAATTAAAATTTTGATAACAACTACATTTTTGATACCAAGAATTAAATTGTTGATATCAAAATTTGTATTGTTAATATATAAACATGTAATTGTTGATATAAAAAAATCATTTAAGAAATTAATTTTTGAAATCAAGAACTGAATTGTTGATATCAAGAATTGATTTCTTTCTAGTTCAAATGTAGTTTCTGATATCAACATTTTTATAAATTAACAATTTAATTTATGATATGAATAATTCAATTTTTGTAATCAACAATTCAATTACAAATTAATTAAAAAAATAAATTGGGGCCTCACGGTGGCGCAGTGGATAGCACAATCGCCTCAGAGCAAGAAGGTCGCTGGTTCGAGCCTCGGCTGGGTCAGTTGGCATTTCTGTGTGGAATTTGCATGTTCTCCACACAGAACCTCCGTCCAAAGACATGCGCTGTAGGTGAATTGGATAAGCTAAATTGTCCGTAGTGTATGTGTGTGAATGAGTGTGTGTGGATGTTTCCCAGTGATGGGTTGCGGCTGGAAGGGCATCCGCTGCGTAAAACATATGCTGGATAAGTTGGCAGTTCATTCCACTGTGGCGACCCCTGATTAATAAAGGGACTAAGCCGAAAAGAAAATGAATGAATGAATGAAAAAAATAAATTGTAGATATCAAAAATGAAATTGTTGATGTGAACAATTTGTTTTTTGATGCAAAAATATTGTTGATATCAGAAATAAATACATTTTCTGAATCAAATTACCATACATACAATACCATAAAACAGCCAATACAAACGTTATTATTTGACCAAAAAAGCACCATATAGCGTTATAATAGCCACACAATAACCAATACATAACGTTCATTCATTCATTCATTTTCTTTTCGGCTTAGTCCCTTTATTACTCTGGGGTCGCCACAGCGGAATGAACCGCCAACTTATCCAGCATATGTTTTACGCAGCGGATGCCCTTCCAGCTGCAACCCATCACTGGGAAACGTCCATACACACTCATTTACACACATACACTACGGACAATTTAGCTTACCCAATTCACCTGTACCGCATGTCGACTTGTGGGGGAAACCGGAGCACCCGGAGGAAACCCACGCGGACACGGGGAGAACATGCAAACTCCACACAGAAATGCCAACTGACCCAGCCGAGGCTCGAACCAGCGACCTTCTTGCTGTGAGGCGATTGTGCTACCCACTGCGCCACCGCGTCACAAAAAAAAGCACAAAAAAGCATGTGAACATGTGAATCTAATAAGATACTTTAATCGAAATTAAAGAAAACGCACGAGAAAAACAAAACGTAAAACTGCTGTTCTCAAAAGAAACGCAAGATGGAGACAAGTTCACACGACGGACACTGCAGCACGCCACCGCATTACAATCACACGGTCAGGTGTACAAGTTTTAAAATGTACAACAGCGTATTTTTTATAACTTCTCTTCATAGTTTGTAATAATTAATATGTTATTTTCAGCTTAAATGATAAAACAATCATATTCTGCAACAAACCCTGTAGAAAGACAAATGTTTTTTTTATTTTGGTGGTCGCGATGACGAGTGCGTGATTAAATCTGCTAGTTAAACGTCGCAAACAGTTTCGCACGCTTTCTTTGTCTTCGCTCCCGAATACCCGAGTCTGTGTCTTTAAACCGAGATTGTCTGTGCAGTCACTATTAATCATGTACTCGTCTAGTCCCACCTCTTCCTGCAGTAGCGCTGAGAGAGAGAGAGAGAGAGAGAGAGAGAGAGAGAGAGAGAGAGAGAGCGCAGATCCAATCTGATCATACGGAGAGTCGGACAGAGATGCCCGCGGTCGCGCTGCAGGAGTACAGCATATCTCTGAGAAATACGGACGACTGAGAAAATAACAGCACTATTTTCTGATAACTTCTTAGAATACATAATCAAACCTAATCTTATTTAAGCAACTGATATGAATGTGATGTGAATTTTGCACTGTTCACAAGGGATTATCATTTGCCATTTAAACGACATGGAACCTGGGATGTGAATAGGTGTTTGAAGTGCACATGGATGTTTCTGCTATGCTGCTTGTTCGTCTTTCCAAGATCAGCTGAGTAAGTGTTTATCAGATGTTGAGATGATGTTTTGCATGTACACTGGACAAATGTTGGATGTAAACTTATGCTTTGGGTGTATGCTTAAAAACAAGTGAATTCTAATGTCACTTTTTTCCACTAGTAAGAAAAACCTGCTGTAAGCAATCATGGTAGAACCTGTCGGTTTTGTGGAAGCTTGGAAAGCTCAGTTCCCTGACTCAGACCCTCCTGAGATGTCTTTGAACTCTGTTGGAGACGTCGAGCAGGAGCTGGAGAAATGCAGAAACTCCATAAGGCGACTGGAGATGGAAGTGAACAAGGAGCGCTTTCGAATGATCTACCTGCAAACACTTCTGGCCAAGGAGCGAAGAAGCCACGACTCTCAGAGATGGGGATTCAATAGGGTCTCGCAAAATGAGCGAAAGCCAGAAGCTATGGATGGCCATCATCAAAAATCCGATGGAAGCAGGTGTCTCCCAGCCAAACTGAAGCATACGACGGCAGTAGAGGAGAGTCGTGAGCCTCAGCAATGTGTTGAGGTGGTGGGAGGTGATATTTCAGACTTAGACAAACAGAAAAACAGAGATGGAGAGATTGATGGGATGTCTCCATACAAAAAGAGGAGTGTTGAAACATCCCCCAGAGCCATCGCTGGACGTGGACCTGTGCACCAAGAGGCAGATGGCGTTTCAGAGTCTCCACCGAAGGTCACCTCCGGGTTGGGAGTTGCAGCACTTCGTTCGAACTTTGAACGTATAAGAAGAGCCAATTCTCAATCATCTGGTGAAGGGAAAAGTGAGAGGCCTTACTACGTCAACATGGAGTACCACCACGAGAAGGGTCTTGTCCGGGTCAACGATAGAGAAGTCTCGGAGAAGATCAGTAGTTTGGGCAGTCAAGCTATGCAAATGGAGCGCAAGAGGTCTTTGCATTCTGTCCCTGGAAATCTGTCCACCGTTTTTGGAGATGTACGTAAGCCAGAGCGATCTCACGAAAGAGCCATAGATAGTGGCTGCAACTGTGATTACGAGGACCCCGATTTGAACCCTGGGTTCCTCAAGGACAGTTCGGTAAGACTTAATGGAAGAAGAGCACCTCAGCAGAACTGGCAGCAGTCTGACTGTCAGCCCTACACGACTGTTTACGTTGGAGGCATAATGGGAGACGGGGAGGACCTGCACTTGACGTGGCCCAGGCGCTCCTACTCCCCTGGGAGTTTTGAGGATGGATACACGCCAGATTGCAGCTCCAATGAAAACCTTACATCAAGTGAAGAAGACTTCTCCTCAGGACAGTCCAGCCACGTTTCTCCGAGCCCCACCGCCTACCGAATGTACAGAGAGAAGAGCCGCTCTCCATCCCAGCACTCCCAGCAGTCGTTCGAGAGTGGCAGCCCTCCCACACCACAGTCCCAAAAGCGACTCAAGCAACAGTTAGCACTCTCTGAAGCCAATAGCGCTGTCCGCAAGATCTGGCCCACTGAGGGAAGCTCCAACAACTTCAGCAACAGTTTCCATGGAGATCTGGGTAAGTTGGCATTCTTGCAGTGTTTACTTTTCTGTGTACTGCAGTGTTTGTTTAGTGGGGTTTTCACAGGATTTCACTCTGCCACAGTAGGCAGGATAATGAAAAGAAAAGACACAAAGAACGTAGACGTTTTATGAACGTTTTTTGTCTTTTTAGAGCATTTTTCTGATTTGGATTGAGTTGAAACTTTTCACATTTTCAAATGCCAGGTATACAGATATGATGACTCCCTTATCAGAGAACACTTTCTCTAAAATAATACATCGCATATTATTAACACATTTATATTGTAAGAAGTATTCTGTTAAGGAGTAGGGTGCAACAGTCAGGTTATGGAAGTAAAAACTTAATTTTCAAATTTTTTCAACATAATTAGGTTGATTTTTGCAAATAATTGATTAACATTTAAAGACAGACTTAACTGTGAGATCAGAGGTTGTTAATCGATTGTGAATGCTTTTGTTGAGCTTATCTTTTCACATGAATTCGACTTATTTTAAAACAATTACATTTATTAGCTCAATTTGTGCAGAAAATTCTACCAATAAGAATCAGAGTGAGCAAAGTGGCAAAAGTACACTTTAGCTCCACCCTATTAGATTTCATAATTGATTCCATCTTCCTGTCCTCACAAAGTACATAAATATTCCTATCTATATGCATATTTTGCAACAAACTTAAACTAATTTGTTTCTGGAGATACAACCAACAACTATGAAAGAACAGTTTGAAATTGAAATTGTTTAAATTCGCGTCATATTGGACTCTTTCCCTCATAACAGGAAAAAATACTCCCAGAACCAAAGATGCTGAAAAAAATTGACAGGCCCTAATGCACTCTATTTTTATAATTGCATGTTGTCACTGCACTAATTCCAAATCAGTGATTAAAATGTCAAATATGTACTTTGTGTTGGATGGTGTACTGTTCGAAATATGTATATTTTAAATATAAAAAAATATACATTGTGATATATAAATGATACAAATCAGAACAGAGTTGGGATCAAATTCTTATGATTTCCAACTAGCAGTAAAAAGTCAATGGAAACTGTAATAACAACTGCCCAATGTAAATTATTACACTTAAAAACATATAATTGATACATAACATTACAATGTTTTTACTTTTCACCTAAGAATACATTTTATAGAATAATATCATTAACTTCCCCTAAACATGCACCTGCAAGTCCCAATTAAGGCAATTCTGTATTTCCGTTTATTGTTTTCTAAGAACGATACCAGCTCCACTATCTTTGTGTAGGCTCTCCATGTGGTTTCTCCCTCTTCTTATCTTGCTGGTTATGATACGACTGGTTCGATCTTCGTGTTTGAGACCAAGAATGGCCCGGGGCAGTGCAGTCGCTCGCTCTCTGTCCACTCAAAGTGTTTATGCATCAGTTCACATTAGTGTTGTTGTCCTGCCGAGGGCTAATTAACCTAAAGGGGTCAACTAGCATGGTGAATTGACCCTGGCTTTTGGTTGGGGGAGGGATGAAAAACTAATTACAAGAAACAAATTGAGAGGAAGACTGAAGATGCAGAATGACACTCGGAGCAAACGAGCAGACATCTGGGGTTATATTGGTTCTAATGGAAACACATTCAGCGGCTCTTCATTGTGAATGTGAGCTCAGATGAAATGCATTTGAATGGATGGTCACAATGCAAATGGATTTACATTAGCTAATATTAAGTCTGTGTTTCCTTGTGAATTGGGGGTCGTCACAGTGCAAAGAGCAGATGTTATTTGACTTGTGACAGTGTGAAGCAATCATGCACTCAGAAATTCACTCATTTAATCTTTTCTTTTCACAATCACTCACCCTCATTCCTGGGGCATGCAGCAACTCCTTTTACAACTTTACTGTTCCCGTTAGCAATGATTCTAATGACAAACACTACAATTTAAAAGTATGGGCTAAGGTGTTTTGTTTGTTTGCTCGTTTGTAAGAAGAAAAGCATATTTGCATTACATCTTTTGGAGGTGAGAAAAGAAAGTTACAACATTTTTCAACATTAGTAGTAATAATAAGAAATGATTCTTGAACACACAATCTGCATTAATAAAATGATTTTTAAAGAATCATGTCTCACTGAAGACTGGAGTAATAATGTAAACATTCAGCTTTGTATCACAGCAAGAAGATACATTGATAAATACATTAAAAATAATAAAAAATAGTATAAAAGTACAGTAAGTTAAAAAAACAACATAATATTATTCTGTATTTTTATTGAGCATAAGAGAAAACATACAAATTTTACTGCCCCCAAATATATAATCCACATAATCGTAATGTTGAAAAGTTTTGTTTATTTTATTTATAATCAATTGTAATGAAATAGTCAAATTTCACATATAAATGATGTCTCATCTCGAGAAATAGTAACGTTTTGGGTGATGAAATTATCAGCCAGCATTCATTTTTGCTAATTAATTTTAATTATCAGAATACATCAGTGCATTTTTCACATCTTTTGTTTTGTCAGGTCTTTAATTTCCTCGCTTTCGCGTTACAGCCTACAATCGGGAACTCTAGATATTTACAGAGCAGCTCTTTAATTTACATTTTCAAAGTGCAGTCTGACAAAGAAATTACAGAAACCGGTGGGCGACTTCAGAGCCAAGAGCAGATTTCTCTCCTTTCAAGCATTAAAGAGCTCATCGTCAGTTCAGTCCAAGCTGTCGTTACGTAAGCAAATTGAGAGAGAGAAATAGAGAGAGAAAGAGAGGGAGAGAGCTGCAAACTCAGCACGCCACAAACAAATTGCGAATGATCAGTGTAAAGTTGCATTTCAGTGACAGCAGCATCATGATTTATACCAGTGGGAAGCCAGACTGCCTATGCCTTTTCAAAAATTCCTTTCAACAACCTTAATCTGATTCCCTCGAGCTGTTCATAAACCAAATGGTCCAGTCTTGCAAGATATTTTAAACGGTCTCTGTTAGATCCGTTTCTCAGAGAGAGAGAGAGAGATCAGTGTGATGCGTAGGTTTGAGCCCTCGAAAATCTCAGTCACGCTCAGCTAGTGCCCGTCCCGCTTGTAAACATCAGCAGGCAGTACAGCCATGTGTGTGTGCCAAACAGGCACATGTTGTACCACTGTCTATTATTATTGAAAACCCCCGAGGCAGCATTTTAATATGAATTTACTCTAAAATTAAAGGGACTTACATAAGCGTCATAGATAATCACAGAAGAGATGGTTCCATGCCAGAGGAAAAAAAATTTGCAAGAAGGAAAAATAATAATAATCTCTTAATTATAAAAATTATATTTTCTGTGGGAAGACATATCTTTGTCATATATCAGAATTCAACTTTTCCTATATAGAAATATATAGATATATGGATAAATATGCAAATATTTATTATATTTATATTAATACATATTTATTACAAACAAGTTCTTGTTTGTATTTCACAAATATAGAATATATACAGTATATATCATATATGCAACATATATTTAAAAAATGGCCATATAAAGTATTATTTTTCAACCAGTGGAATTAAAGTATGTACATAATCAGATGTATTCACAATAATTAATATATATATATACAGTCAAAGTCAGAATTATTAGCGCCTCTGTATATTTTTCTCCCCAATTTCTGTTTAACGGAAAGAAGATTTTTTTCAGCACATTTCTAAACATAATAGTTTTAATAACTAATTTCTAATAACAGATTTCTTTTATCTTTGCCCTGATGACAGTACATAATTGTTACATTTTTCAAGATACTAGTATTCAGCTTCATTTAAAGGCTTAACTAGGCTAATTAGTGTAATTAGGCAAGTTAGGATAATTAGGCAGGTCATTGTATAACAATGGCTTGTTCGGTAGACAATCTAAAAATATATTTCTTAAGGGGCCTAATAATATTGACCTTAAAATGGTTTTAAAAAATAAAAAGTGCTTTTATTTTAGCCGAAATAAAACAAATAAGACTTTCTCCAGAAGAAAAAATATTATAGGAAATACTGTTGAATTTTTTTTCCCTTTGTTTATTTGGGAAATATTTAAAAAGAAAAAGAAAATCACAGGAGGGCTAATAATTTTGACATAAGGGTTTTCAGACCAAGGTGAGAGGCGATTAATGTTATGATCCATCAAAAGTGTTGTCCTTGGTGGGTTTGAAGTGGATTGAGTTTGACTTTGTGGGCATTATATGGACAGAAGGGGTCAGTGAGGGAGATCAGGTGGTTCTTACAGCTTTTACTTAAATCTGGCAGGTTTCCCTTTCCTCAACTAGGTGTTAAAGTCACCTTTTAGGAACAGACCGGTCCTGGCAGACAACCTAATCCTGTCTGTATTATTAAAATAAACACTTCTTTGTTTAAGTCCTCACAGACTCTTGAGTTCATGCTGGTTTGAGCCTGAAAAAAAATAGATACAGGTTTTTTTTTCAGGCTTTGTGGGTTCTGCATGGCAGCATTGGGGAAAGATTTGAGCACTGAAGGATTTGCCAACTTTCAAATCATGTGTTTGAATCTATCTGTCCTATATCTTATCTATCCATTTACAGTGGGAAAAATGAGTATTGAAAATGTCACCATTTTTCTCTGAAAATATATTTCTAAAGGTGCCATTGACTTGAAATTTTCCTCAGATGTTGGTAACAACCAAAGAAATCCATATATGCAAAAATTACTTTACAAATGAAGTTATGTGTAATAAAATGAAATGATGCAGGGGAAAAGTATTGAACACATGAAGAAAGGGAGGTGTAGAAAGGCAGTGAAAGTCCAGACAGCAGCTGAAATCTCCCAGAGGTTATTCAGCAACACTCTGCCCTTCCTCATTGTAAGTTAATATTAGCTGCTTCAGTCCAACATCTACATTACAGAATAATGAAGATGAAACCAGGGTGGACATTTCAGCAAGACAATGATCCAAAACACAGCCAGGAAACTCTCAAATGCTTTCAGAGAAAGAAAATCAAGCTGTAGAATGGCCCAGCCAATCACCTGACTCGACTCCGATATAAAATACAAATTAAAGATCAGATTTGATAGACGAGACCCACAGATCCATCAAGATTTTTACACTCTATTGAAGTCTGTGAAAAACTCACACCTGAGCAATTTATGTGACTTCATTCTGCATATGAGAGGCGTCTCAACTTTTCAACTTAAATGTTAAAGGGTCACGAAACACCATAACACATTTTTGAGATGTTGACAGACATATATATGTCCCACATTGCTAAAAACACTATTAGGACACATATATTTCACTAAAAAGTGAAAATTGTTTGTTTTTGCGTTGTTTAGAGCAAATTCGTTCTTCTGGTTTGAAAAGAAATTTTGAAGGCGATGAGATCATTGTGTAAATTCCAGCGTGGAGATTGCCTGTCTGTACCGTCATGACTTCATTGAGTTTTCAGCACATCTGTTCATAATTCATGAGAAAGACTTGGTTCGAACCAATCAGCATGCTCTATTGTGAACGAGATGCAACTTCATTAATATGCATGAAATAGCTTCGAAGACTCCTTTTACCTGTTACAGTGTTCAGAGAGACGCCACGTTGTGTTGCCAACCGTAATTTAAACAAGTAGTAGAAGAATTGTTCAGACACATGGTCGTCAGTGTTGCGTTTATAAATGTGGCGCAATGAAGGTTTTGTTTCTATTTCCCCGCGATGAGAGCACAGCTTGCATGTGGACCCACATGTGTGGATTACAGTGGTCTGCTAACACGTGACAAAAGTTTGTTTGTAAGGAACATTTTTTACCCGAGAGCTTTTTTGCCACTCGTCTTCTTTTAAAAAAAAGACATAGCTTAGTCAAAAGGATTTAGTTACCAGGTTTACAGTAATATCACTACAATATTATGGACTGAAAATTCTCCACTTCCACACAGCTCTCAGATCCGCTGTAAATGCTCCTCTCCGAATCACTGTCTATCTTATCTGCGTCTGTGTTTGTGTTGCTGGTGTGAAAATCAGCTGTTCTGCACGTAATGGAACTCCCCTTTTCATGCAAACCTCTCCTTCTTTCGCCACTCGACACTCCCACCTAAACAAAGCTGGACACACCCACTTTCCTGACTTTTTTCGAACTAGAGGTGTGCAAACACCCTGCTGAGACAGGGGGGTTCATGGCCCTTTAAGCTGCCATCACCAAAAAAGCCTTTTATATAAAGTATTAAATATGTTTCAGTAGTTCAGTACTTTCTCATTTACTTTGTCATTTCATTGTTATTACACATAACTCATTTTTCAGATTTTATTTATTTTTTGCTTTATTTTTTATGTTTGTATTGTTTGGGTTTTTACCAAAATCTGGTTCAATTTCATGTCAACAGCTGCTTTAGAAATATTATTCCCAGGAAACAACATAACGTGTTCAATGCTTATTTTCCCCGCTATATCTGTCTATCTGTCTGTTTGCCTGTCTGTCTGTTTGTCTATCTATCTATCTATTATGCAGCCCTGTATTGACATTTTTTCAATCATTCTATTGTTCATTCTTTCATCCTATCTTTTAATTCGCTCCTTCTGTCCATCATTTGCTTTAATGTTTGTTCAATTGTATCTTGAATTCCAATTGAATTCTCTCATATTCAATTCAATTCAATTCATCTTTATTTCTATAGCGCTTTTACAATGTAGATTGTGTCAAAGCAGCTTCACATAGAAGATTATAGTGAATTGAGATGGTGAAGCTGCTTCATATTTGCCAGTCTGAACTTCTATTTCAGTTCATTTTAGTTTTAATTCTTTGAATTAATTTATAATTCCCTGAATTAATCCCTGAATTTATCCTTAATTGAAATTTGAACTAACATTCTGTATCTGGTTTGTTATCTCAATACAAATTTAGAATTCTGTTAAAATATAAATGCTGTGCAACCCCTTTGGTTGAGAATCCTTACAAATCCTGATAATGTGTGAAATTGGACTTTACGTTTAAATTATATAATCATTCTCAGAACATTCGTAATTACTTTGAAGCTTTCAGGTGGGATCTGTAGATTGTGTTCAGTAAGACTTTGGAAATGGCGAGAGGTATTTTGCTGGCTCTTATCCTTTGTGTTGTTGTTTTTTTTCTCTTTTATTATCTGCCAGAGCCCATAAATCCAAGGAAAGCCTCAACATCAGAAATACCGCTCATACAACATCAAACGTGCGCCATGTGCGAGTAAAGCCTGACAGTAGTAGCGGCGGCTGCATGTAATTTGCTTCTTTTCAAACAGTCTACTTATGTGGCCTGTTAAGCTTTAATTTTGCTCTACCGATGCCCTAAGACAGGCTAACAAGCCCTTTTTGTACTGTATGTGTGACTGTTTGCATGTCACCTGTTGTCCTGAGGGTTGCACTGTGTAAATGGCGGCAGGACTGAAGCCAGGCTGGCATGATTCCAGCTGGCACGGGCCTCAGAGAGAACTAACTGCACCACCATCACCAGCTGCAGGGCAGAGAGCAGATCTTTCCCACTGTCATTTGAGGGGAGGAGAATCCCGCTTCCAGTCACACAAACACAATGATGTGCTATTTAATACTGCACAGCGGTAAACCCATGTATATAGAAAGATGTGTCAGACCATCACAAATCATTTAAACTCGTTTTTATTCTCCTTTCTGAGCTTAAAGACCTAAACAAACAAATGCAACAGACATGACTCAGAAAATAGCAGAAAAAAGGCTCTTTTATTTTATTGTTTTAGTGTATTTCTTTATAATTTATATGTGTTTTATTGTTGGATATTTCATTCATTTTGTTTATACTCTGTAAAACATGCTGGGTTCCACACAATTGCTTCATGTTGTCATAACACAAACTGATTAAGTTCACTTAATTGATTTGATAAATTTAAGTGGATTGAACATAAAACAATTAAGTTGTCCCCCCCAAAAACAAATCTAAAGAATTGTGATGTTTCAGCTCTTTTTAAATAAGTGGTTTGAATAAACAGCAAAATGTTTTGAGTGTATATCATATTATACTTTTATTTTAACATTTAAGTCTGTTTTGTTTCAGTGTTCTCTTTTTATCATGTTATCATTGTAGCTATAGCTTTAGCCTTCTATCCATTATTTTCAGATTCTTTCTATCTATCGTAGATATTATTAATCCTTTCATTTGTCGTTTGATAGGAGGAGCATTGAGTTTTGAATTACACAAACACAAGGATGTGCTGTTTTTTTATAGTTTTAACAGTGATAAACCCATATATAGGAAGATGCATTTCTGAGAACTGTTACTCAAAATGAGTTAAACAAACTCCTGGTTGCAGAGTAAATCCAACAAATCCAACCTGGTTAAGATTAGATTGAATATGTGATCAGGTTGAATGTGAATGTGCGACACTTACAGCAAACCAGCCAATCACACGACACACAAGAGTGTCAATTTGAAACATTTCTCACAAGAGAACAAGAAACTTAAAGATTAAGAGATATCGTTATTGTTGCAAATAGAGACAAGGAGTAGAATCCAAATGCAGTTTATTAGAGTATTTAGGCAGGCAGGAGTTGAAAACCAGCACACAGAGCAATACAGACAATCCAAAAGCGTAATTCGTTTAACAGGCAAAACGTCAGGGCAGGCAGCAAAGAATAAAAATAAAAAAAAAAACACTAGAAAACAGTTCAAAAGTCAAATAACACAGAATGGCAAAAGCAATGGAAAATGCTTAGAATTGTAGCAACAATAACAAGACTCAGCAACGAATGTGTGAATGGGAGTTTGAAGCAATAATGCTCAGAGACAGGGAGGTACTTTATATGCATCAGATATACTGTATGTGTCATTTTTCTCACAACTGATTGGTGCAGTCTGATTCGATCTCTAACTTTGAATTAAACCTGCTCCTGAGCAGGTTAACTGGGTAGTTAAAACCAACCCACAAAACCAGCCGGAGAACTCAGTTTGCTCAAACTAAATGCAATTTTACCTGGGTAAAAACCCAAACCGTCTTTGTGCAATAAACTCTCAAATAGTCATAAAACAACTTAAGCATTTGATATTCTTGGGGAATTTGCTGCTTTCTAAGGCACAAGTCAGTAAAGAGCAGTTGGTATGCCAGGAGATAAAAAAAATCTTTTTTATTGTTTTAGTTAAATTTTTTAAAATCATTTAAATATTTTACAACATTTCATTTTTAGATGAATAATAAGTTCTGTCTACATGTAATTTTAGACTTGTGTTCTTTTTAATTTTTATGTGTTCTAGCCATAGATTTAGCCATCTATCGTTGCCATTTTATTGCTCTATTGTTATATTAATATTTTATGGTTCTATAATTCTTCTTCTATCTATCGTTATTTATTTTGTGTTTATCATTTTTTCTTTAGTTTGTCATTTATCAAAGGAGGAGCATCTCGCATTAAATCACACAAACACTATAATGTGCTCTTTTATATATTGCACAGTGGTTTTCCCACAGTATAAATTGGCATATGCGGTCCTGGTCAACAGTCACAAAACATTTAAACCTATTATTTAATAATTAATTGCTTTCTAATACAGTACTTAGTCCAATTTTTGGGCTTAAAGTCCTCATGAAATTATATAAAAAGTATTCTTTTCTGTGTTTTCTTATTGAAAGAGGAAGTTTGGGTAGGAAATACTGAATGCTTTTTTATGATATAGCTTTTAGTAATTTGATAAAATAACACTCCACTTGTTACTGTTAAATGGAACACCTGACAAAACCAGAAGAAAAATAACATCTCAACAAACAGATGTGACAGACACAAGTCAGAATTTAGTAGTTGGTGTCCCACACAAAAAGCCTCTTCCTTTTCACACACTGTGTTTGCTTATGTCCCAAAGGCTGAATAGTCTCTTGATTACAGAGGACGATGTCCATGACGGAAAGAGTTGCAAAAAGTAAACAGCATCATCACAAAACTATTCTAGTGGTGTTGTTACTTCAAATGGACAGCAAAGAAATGTTTTTTTCTGGGGTTTGCAGACAGTTTTTTTGGCTTCCTGTGAAATCTGTTGACATTTTAATGGGTTTTAAAGTTGTTTGCAACCCTTTCAGATTTCATAATGCCAGATCATTCCGATTATGCAGGCTACTCAGAAAAAAGAGAAACAGAATAAAAGAGTTGTTTCAAAACTTTTGGATCAGTTAAGGCCTATATTTTTATTCATTTTAAAATTAAGTTTTAAATGAATGCTTATATTCAGTAAATGATGCATTTAACTGATCAAAATAAGATAAAAAAAATAAAAATAAATAAAAAGTCTGAGTATGTGGTAGTGGTATGGGTACATGATTCTTTAAGTACCATGTTAAGGGTTTTATGAAACATATTACGATGAAAGTATACTACATTTAAAATCAATTTTTCTGAATTTGGATCAAATAAATACAGATTTTTATTGTTTTTCATAAGCAAAAAAAATCTTATTGGCTCTTAACTTCAAACTTTTTGAAGACTACAAAAAGTTATTCATTGAATTTACTTATTTTTTTAAGGTAACTGGTTGCAAACAATTTATAAGGGCTGAATTTAAACAAACAATTTAAGTTTAATTTAGCATTTAATTTGTTTGTTTAAATTCAGCCCTTATAAATTGTTTGCAACCAGTTATCCTAAAAAACAATTAGTAAATCCAATAAAGCGTTGTTTTTTTATTCAGTGTAGTGTATGGAAACTTTAAAAAAATTATTTCAAAATTCTGCACCAAAACGATTTGAAAACTCAGAACTGCAAATGTGTGTCTCAGTGTGAGATATAGACTCGCAATTACAAGATATAAAGTCACAATTATCAGAATTGCTTATATCTCAAATTTCTGATTTTTTGGCATTACCTATTGGCATTACAGATCTGAAGGCAAGTTTTCAGTCTTGAAACTCATTCATCTTTATAAAGGTAAACTAAATGTACTGTATAAAATGTTAGTTATTGATATATTGTGCATCAGTATTCTTAGCTATGCAATTTCCATTCCTAGTCATGACCATGTTTTGCGTTTCCCCTCAGGTCTTCGGTACAGAGTTTTTTATTTTAGGATTCTGTAGATTGTGTGGTTCTGATCTTACTCATGTCACCTCTTGTCCTAATTCTGCCCCTGTCCCTCTGGTCTGCTACAGGACCCCCCTCCCCTTCATTTCCCCCAGCGGCGCAACCTATCCGACCTAATTTTCTCTGTCTTTTTGTTCTGTCGGATCCCCTGTGATTCACAGTAACATCATAGCCCTTGACTGCCTCCCTGTACCACAACTGTCTGCTTCTTTTGCCTGTCTTCAGATCTTCCTAATTGATGTTAACCCTATTCAATCAACCACATGAGACTTTACACTATGAAAGCAATCCATTCTAATGTGTTTCCAGACTACTTCTATAAGCAGACAAGCTCAAAACGTTGTATAGCCCTTTGAAATTTGTATTTAGTGTCTGCTTGTGATTAGATCAACGGAATGCATCATAATACAAGGTGTACTAAAGCAGATTAGGTTTACTTGATTGTCTATAAATAACTGTTTAGATAAATTATGTTCAAATGTGAGAAGCTTTTACTTTTTTTACTATCAACAATCATCCATATTGAAGAGTTGTTTGGTTCCATTAATGCTTTATAGTTTCCTGTATTTCCTATAACATTACGAGCTACATTATAAATCTTTAAATAATTTTTTGTACTATTATTATAATTATTATTTTGTCTAGTAGGTCTAGTATAGTCGTGTTATACTATACAAGTCATGAATGCTTATTATAAAATCCATTAACATATATTAAATATGATACAAAACAATATTTAATTTAATTACATTTTATTTTATTTTATTTGAAATACTTTTATTTGTCCTATAATTATCACCATATTGCATTGTATTATATGACTTTTATTCCCCAATTTACTATATAGTCTGTTTTACTGTTACAAAAATGCAATTTAATCACATTAAAGCTATTAATTTTCAGGATTTTATCACGTTTTAGGCCATACAAAAAAATCATAGCTGCAACTAATTAGAATAATAATTTTATTTTTAGCATTTGGGCCTTTAAAAAAAAAATTCTGTCTGTCTAATAGGAGGACAATTTTTTTTATATTATGTGAGCCATAAAAGCCTCATTTATAAAATATGATTCTCAACAAACAATTTGCACACTTTCGAAAAAATATACTGACAGACAGACAGACAGACAGACAGACAGACAGACAGACAGACAGACAGACAGACAGACAGACAGATAGATAGATAGATAGATAGATAGATAGATAGATAGATAGATAGA
>CAIGQV010017835.1:9725148-9740391 GCA_903798115.1 Danio jaintianensis | reverse complement strand
AGATAGATAGATAGATAGATAGATAGATAGATAGATAGATAGATAGATAGATAGATAGATAGATAGATAGATTGATTGATTGATTGATTGATTGATTGATTGTGAGGGTCCTATTGCAATATTCTCTTTGTGTTAGATTTTTTTAACTCGCACAAAGTAAATATGAATGAAACAAATGAATGTAAAATAAAGGAATTACTAAATAAACAAGCTTCCAGATCCAATCATAACGTAAAGCAGAAGGGATCATTAAAATACAAAGTTGAGCTTCTTTTTTCTGACTGCTGCTCATGCTGTTTCTCTGAAGCCCCTCAGGAGCTTTACCAGCTTCCCCTGGTGGGACTGAAAGGGCCTTCTGTGCTCGTTCCCCAAAGTGTTTGTGGAATGTCTCAGCTGCTTGAGAAGTGCGGTAAATACACGGCTAATCAAATGTAAAGTGGCCCACGAGCACTGACCCCTGGGGGCTGTTGCGCAGTCATGTGTGTGTGGAAAGTGGCTGGTGTAAAGTGCAGCCTGGCGGTTAGACACTTCACCTATAAGATTTAGGATATGTTATGGATAAGAATCCTCGTCTTAATGCTCAGCATGTGATTTTACTGCCTTGCTCATGGCTCCAGACAACAACAAAAAACTGTCACTATCATGAAACATTTAGCAGCCAGACTACTTTATAGAGAATAAATGATGGTATCACTTGATAAAGCTGGGTGTTCAGCAGAACTTTAGGTCATTGAGTGCATAGTTTCTCATTTTATCTTTTAGCAGCAGTCGATATAAGTGTTTTCTGTTTTCCTAAAAAGACTAGTTGAATTTAGTATCACTTTAATGCTATTACTCTTGCATGGCTTACTTTATCTATGCTCTAATCAATAAATAAAAACACATTTCTGTTTGTTAGGGGTAAAAAGTAAAAAGTTGTGTTATTAAGTGAAGTAAATTTTTCATTAGTCCAGTGAAATCTTTATAATGTTACTGGTTTCAACAAACAGTGTATACACTAGTAAACTTTTGACAATTTGTCAAATAATTTTATAAACGATCCTAATACTGTTTGTGGGTGAAACTGTGTCATACGTGTGCCACACCTATTTGTGGTGCATGGGGAAAACAAACAGTCAGCCACATGAAACACTATAGTCACAGAAGAATTTCCTTCTTCGGTGCTCTGAGTACAGACATAAACACAAGATGATGTTGAATGCATGTATATCTGAAAATATCTGATGCATGTAACTGTTAATACGTCTCTGCTGGTTGTCAAGTTGCTACAGCATTACCATGTTTTGTTGTAATAGTGCTAATAAACTTAGCAGGGCTGCAGCTCAAACACAACCCTGCAATCTGCCTTTTTTTTTTTGTTATCGGTTGTTATGTGCGGGCATAAAGTCTGATCTATAACATGTGTTTGTTTGAATGGTTTTTATTATATAATATGTTTGTATTATTCTACATTGTTATTGCCATGAAGCTAACATGACAATAAATAAAAGAATACAATAGCATACAATACAATGCGATATGATACGATACGATATGATATAATATGATATGTTACGTTATGTTTGGGGTTTTCTTCTGGTTAAGTGGTACTGTGATGCAATCATTTTCAAAAAAGTGTTTTATCAGCTATTTTTATTATGAAATCTTAATATCATTTCATGGTTTAAGTGGATACCAAGAGATAATTATATATGGTCATTTTACCATGACTAAAACAACAAAAATAATGGTGGACTAAGACTTTTGCACAGTACTACTAGATGTCCTGTGTGTGAGTGTATCCTATGAGCAGGATATTCTGTGTTACTCAAGTACAGACTTGAGCATTTATTAATCTTTGATATAGCATTTTCCCACTCAGATGTATTTAAGCCTGTTTAATGAGTACGTTGGCTAGTCCCACCCTGATCCTCATTAGCTCCTCTCAACCTATCTGATAAATAAAGAGAATTTAATGGCTTTGGTGTGGTCACTTTGATTCATCCTACTCCATAATGAAAGCAGACGGTGGACGATGGAAGTGTTTTGATGAAGCATGAGGGAACTGGCCATCAGCCAAACCAGCAGGCGGTGTGTGTGGTTAAAAACATGCGCTCCTCACGTCCAGCACTAGTGCCACCCTTTCCCAGGCCCTAACTTTTTTTTTATTTTGATTCAGTATGTGGATGGGATCTGCTTATAAAATCTGTTTGGGAACTCCAAACAATTGAGGAAATTTGGCCTGAACACCGTCCCTTTCCACTGTGTGAAATAAGCAGAAACGCTTTCAGTGCTGATTTATTGAAGGCTTAAGCTTTTGAATACCGCAGAGTCTTTAGCTGCCATGCCAACCGCTGGTTTTATGGACTTACCAATGCTTAATTGCTTAGATGGTCGGTTTAGATATTAAAATGTTGGTCAGACTAATTGTTTTCATCTATTGGGACGTCGTTATTGCACTGAAAAGCATATTGAAGCAACCATAAGATCTGTGGTAGAGTTGAATGTTGCCAAAAGGGTGTTTGATACTGTAAAAATGATTTTTAAATTTTTTTAATCCTTTATCTTCAAAAGGGCTCTTATAATTTATTGTTACCCATTCTTTTTGTTTATTTGTAAAATTTGTTTTAGATATTTCTGAGTGAAGATTGCGGCTCAGCCACAGATAGTAAAAATGAGCTACACTGTAAAAAAATATCCGTAAATTGCAGTTCTCCATTTTTATTTTTTTAACTTTATTTATGCTTTTGAATTGCATTATGGGACCTTGATCTTTCTTCCAACAACTTTTAACCTTGAAAAGTTTGAAAAAGTGACTTTTATTCATCATTCATTTTCTTTTCGGCTTAGTCCCTTTATTAATTAGGGGTCACCTCAGCGGAATGAACCACCAACTTATCCAGCATATGTTTTACGCAGCGGATGCCCTTCCAGCTGCAACCCAACACTAGGAAACACCCATACAGTCTTACATTCACACACATACACTACAGCCAATTTAGTTTATTCAATTCACCTATAGCGCATGTCTTTGGTAAGTGGGGGAAACCGAAGCACCCGGAGGAAACCCACTCGGGGCTCGAACCAGTGACCTTCTTGCTGTGAGGCGCAGTGGGTAGCACGATCGCCTCACAGCAAGAAGGTCGCTGGTTCGAGCCCCGGCTGGGTCAGTTTGCATTTCTGTGTGGAGTTTGCATGTTCTCCCCATGTTGGCGTGGGTTTCCTCCAGGTGCTCCGGTTTCCCCCACAGTCCAAAGACATGCGCTTTAGGTGAATTGAATAAGCTAAATTGGCCGTAGTGTATGTGTGTGAATGCAAGAGTGTATGGGTGTTTCCCAGTGTTGGGTTGCGGCTGGAAAGGCATCAGCTGCGTAAAACATATGCTGGATAAGTTGGCGATTCATTCCGCTGTGGCAACCCCTGATTAATAAAGGGACTAAACCGAAAAGAAAATGAATGAATGAATGAATGAAACGTCAATAAAAGTTACTTTGTTAAAATGTAGTTAAATTTTCAACATCAAATGTCAACAGAGCAGAGATCAAGGTCCCATAATGCAATTCACAACCGTAAATAAATGAAAAACACCACAAAATGCTAAAACTGTTAATTAACAGATATTTTTTACAGTATACAGTATAATATTTTTACCTTCAGTCTTTTTGAAATACTTTTAAGCCTGTGTTGTTGATTTTTTTAATAAAATTTAGTAACTTTTTTCCCATTTATGGTGATGTGCATGTGAAATATGCATCCCGATTTTTTAAAGATTTTTTATAAGATTTTTATAAAAAGCAGACCCAAAATACACAATTTGTATTCTAATCCCAAAATACACATATGTTTCTATATAGGTTTTTTCTTTTGAAAAACAGAAAGCCATTACTATTTTAAACCCTTTTTTACAAATTTTAGGCCCAGCTATGCTTTTCCACTGCCTAAATTGTCTGCAGCCAGCCATTAGGGTGACAAACGATTACTAACAGCATTTTCTACTTTGAAAAAGCAAGCCGGATTGGTCATTGTCCTATGTTGAGGCTATATTCAGTACATTTATCGACTAGCTGCTATTTTTCCTTCAGCATAAATCTAAACAAATCTTGTATTGACTCCTCAACTGGCTCAAGTGAATTGCCTTTGACGGAGGCTATTTTTTTGTTGTTGCCCCTTGTAGCCATGCAAATGCGTATGCGTGACTTTCTGGTAAAATCCATTTCCACTCTCACCCGCTTGACCGCCGCTGCCTCCCCGGTGGCCGTGCTGTCGAGAGCTCCATTGATTTACTGAAGAAGCAAATCCTTTTAACGCCACGGCACTTTTCTGCTTACTCTCAGAGGCATGTCCTGAAATCGATGTGTGTGGAGCGAAGGCCAGGAGCCCCATCAGTAACCCGTCCCCTTCAAATATACTGCATGTCCTGATTTAGGCTTCGTGGTCATTTTATGCTTGCCCTGAAAGAGTTTTTCTTAGTAGGAATAGGAGCGTATAGTACGAACAAAAATCCATTGTTTATACTTTTTAAGGATTATTCTATAACAGTATTTGAGTTCTGGTAATTTAGGCCCGTTGTGGAAAAATAAAAATGACACTGAAGTGTGGCAAGTTTCCTGTCTTAATTCGTTGATTCATTCAAATGATTTGTTCAAAACATCTGATTCATTTAGGATAGAAGCAAGTGACTATCTTGTGGATCTTGAAACACTGACTCAAATGATTCATTCAAAATGTTCAGGAACAAAATACCAATGTTGCATTGAATGAAATATTCTGATCATGCTTTGTTTGGAACAGTTTTGTTTTATTTGTAACAATCTGTTGGTTAAGGGAATTTCCGAAAAAGGAAATAAATTAGTTGTTTATTTTAAGAGACTTGACTTATTTTTTTCTTGCATGTTAAGTATTGCTCTTTAATAATAATAATAAGAAGAAGAAGAAGAGGAACCACCTTTTATCAAAATACTCAATTAATCAGTGCAATTATCTGTAGAATACTCAATTGCAAAATGAATTGATAGCTACAGTCCTGACATTGATGTTTTGATTTAAATAATTCAGTCAAAAAATTAATTAATGCACAAAATAGTACTGTGTTCCTTTGAAACACAAAAGTTTTTATCAGGCTTTGCTTGGAACAATTTTCATTGTTTACATTGTTGTCTAAAATATTAGTTGCTTAATACTAGCATCTTGAATTGTTAAAATCAGTTGATTTGAAATTCCGCTGATGAAATGGTACAAAACAACAGCAGTCTTGTGTGATACTGTACAGTACATACACAACTATATCACATGACATCAATATTACTGTTAATATAACAATAGCTGTGGTGATTTTGAGGATTCTTCACATTGATGCTTGTGGACTTTTGTTTGTCATTTCTCCATTTTTTTAATTGAGTTTGTATTCCTTGCCACTAACACCGTTGGCTTATGTAGTTTGGATCTGTGTAGTTGCCTTACATCCTGCAATACTGAAATTAGTATTGAACTGAATCAATTCAACTGAACTGAATCAATTCAACAATTGAACTGACTTGATCTGAATTGACAATTGCTGTCTTTCATTGAGCTGCTAATTGCTGCAATTAACTTACTGCTTTGACACAACTTGTTTTTGGCAAAGTGAGTGACTTACATGCAAAATTCAGCTTGCACATTGTTAAAAACATGGTAAATCAATTATAAATATAACACCACTAAGTAACATACAGGGACCAGATATTTCAGTATTTTAAAACCGATGTTAGTTTTAAAGTATTAGGTTTCATCAAGCTGAGCTCAGAATATTCTGCATGAATTGAGAGTACCAGATTGGTTCATGATTTCATTGAATGAAAATAGCTTAAAAATTGCTTTTTGGGCCCAGATAGAATAGTCGATTAATTAAATGATTGGGTACATTTAATTAACAGTGATGTAGTAAAAAAGATTATTTTTTTTTTAGATCAGCAAAAATTTCTAAAAAAACACTGTATTATACATGGCCATTAGTAAAGCTGTTGTTGTGTTAATGAATTCTATTTTTAGTTCAATGTTTGTTGTATTTCCCACTCTGATCATCATTGGGCCTAGTACAGAAACTATATTATTATAATAATAAATGCAGTATTTATAATTTTTAAGACATTATTTAATCTTGATATTTTTGTATTTGGCATCATACACAGAGATGACCCTTAAACTTTGAATTATGATTTTATTTTCTATGTAGTTTCAAACCATCAAACAAGTTCTTCTTCTTCTTCAAAAAAGATCTAATTGAACTTTTGCTTCAATTACATATACTTAAACATGAAAGTGAGTGTGTGTACAGTATATATATATATATATATATATTTATATATACTATTTTGCATCAATTATGCTTAATAACCTGGGAAAGGTCAAATAACAGCTTTTAATTTTTAATTGTAATCATCTTGATGATAGCTATCAGTTTTATTGTTGTACAGTGACTAAAAACTTTATTTGACTAAATTTAATGTCTTTTTTTGTTTTCTCCCAAATCATTTCCCATCATGAACAGCTTTATTTTGGCACTGTGACATATGCTACCTTCTACCATTGTTATTGGATTATGAAAACAACTAGATTGAGCAAGTCCAGACTTTTAGTCGGAGTCAGTGAATGAAGTGTGGAGATGTTTACAATTCCAGCTTACAAAGAAAGACATGAAGGGGGGGGCCGTTCCCACAGAGCTGTCATCATGGAATCTATGCTACTGAGGGCTTATCACTGACTGAGGGGCTAAAGCAATCACAATAAATGTGTTCTGTCCTTCCACATTTACCTGGCACTGAGGTTAGGCTTTTTATATCATAATGTGAAGAATGAAGATTAAGAGTGTCCAGGAATGTGCAGATCATTTGAAAATTAATGAGCTGTCATCGTTCCTGCATGCTTTTTCAATGGACATTATGAGATTTAATTTATTAAGAAATACCAGTTTATCCCTGTTTTGTGTGTTTTCAAGAGGAGGATGGACATGTCAAAATGAAAGGTGAAGATAAGTGACCTGAACTGGAAATGCTGTAGTTCTTTTAATCCAACCTAATACAAATGGTTCAAAATAGATAGTGACTAAACAAATATCTTCTTGAGTTTAGAGAAGTTTGTTTTCTATTAACCTCAAACTTCAATTGATTTTTTTAGTTTTTAAGGGAACTGGTGTTTTCGCTCCGGGTCCAAAGAAACAAAGAAGACTAATGTACAAATATTGATATTCGACCTGTTTTCTGCACAATATATTGTTTCAGCATCAATATCGGTGTGCGCATCCGCAGTAGTGAATTATAGTTGACCAGGAGCCACAGGACAGTAGAATTGTAGAGTCACTTTAAAGTTTTTTTTCTCCAAATTTCAAGAGGGTTGGGTACAAGAAATTATGACATTTGAAGGTGTAACAAAGATTAACTGTCTTTAATTATTTTTACGATGAAGACTATACAGTGTTATTTTACATTTGCACTGCAAAAAAATGCATTTCTTACTTAGATTTTTTGTCTGATTTCTAGTCCAAATATCCAAATTTCAAACCGAAAACAATATTATTTTATTTACCCTGTTGGCAGATTATATTTTAAGGAAAATTTACTTAATTTTGACATTGTTTCTGAAAACAAAACAGTATTTTTACTTGTCTAGAAAATGTTTCTTGATTTAAGAATTTAGGTGAAGTTTATTTATAAGCTAATTTCGAGAGGATCACATGCTTATGATTGCTTGCGGCTGGTCCCACATTATTCAATTTACGATTCACCAATCAGACGATTCCTAAGCCACTATAAATACCCTAAGTTCCATATAACAGCCATCTTCGTTTTGAAGAATCCCTCCTTCCACCCCTACTCCTCCTCCTTTCTTAGATGGGTGACACGGTGGCCCAGTGGTTAGCACTGTTGCCTCACAGCAAGAACGTCACTGGTTCTAGTCCTTACCAAGCCAGCCGATGTTTCTTTGCAGAGTTTACACGTTCTCCCCGTGCTCACGTGAGTTTCTCCCGGGTTCCCCGGTTTCCTCCCACCGTCCAAAAACACGCAACTTAAGTTAATTGACTAATCCAAATCGGCACCATAGACATGCTCCTAGTAAGTAGTTATCTCTTAAGAGCAATCACTATCTGTTCATTAGCTACTACAGCAGGGGAGTTCTCGAGATCTACCTGAGCTCATACTCCCCTCTCACCTTGCAAACGGGAGGGAGCCCCAGGCTCGAGGATCTTATGAGCTCAGGGCTCTCTCCCGGGACAGCATGCCAAACAAGCTTTGTAATCAATCATCAGCTAAGTGTGAACTCTTGAAATATTTGGAAAAACTTTATTTGCATTGTGATTATTCAATTTCTGTACCTGAGTACTGTTAGACTCCCCAGGAAAAAAAACATTAAATAGAGTTATTAAAACCATCTGGTGAAATTGTATTCATATTGCAGTATATATCACAAAAAAAATTATATCGCAATATCAAGCTTTTCTAATATCGTGCAACCCTAGTGTCAATGTATTTTATCAACTTTGGGATCCTGAGAAAAATAGCAAAAACTTGAAAAAGTCCTAGAATATATGCTTGATTTTATCCAGCAATATCTTTATCTGTAATGTTGCTTTGGTGTTGTTGTGACATTGTAGACGGTGTGTCATAAACAGGAAGTTGCTTTATCCAAAATAGTAGCAGTTGAATGGCTGTCAGTGCTCTGAAGAGCTTTTTCCTGCCGCTATTTTTGCATCGTCTCCCTTCGGAGGGGAAAATGGTCTACCGATTTGTCTTTGAGGTGTCACGGAAATTTGCGACACAATAACCACATGTTCCAGATAAAACAACTGTAGTAAACACTATACAGACAGGCTTTTGATACCCACACACACACACATAGGCCACTTCCTTTGTTTTGTGAGTTTTGGATTTACATGTAAGCATGCCAGATATTCTATTTTCACACAACAGATTTGTCAAGCTGAACTCAGGTCTCCAGTTAGGGGTTCATATTTCATGTAAAGAAGTACTGTACAGCATGATCACAGCATGATCTTTTTGTCTGTGTTAGTCTTCATGTTTGTCATGCCATCATATTTGTTTAATACTTATATATGCTGGAAGTAGATGATTTGTTAAATACAATCATTAAAAATCTGTCAAGTTTATAAATGCTTGATTGTTGCAACACGGTTGATTTTATTCCATTACAGTACATAAGGAACCTAGATTAGATATGTTAGACAGTTCTTTTTAACAAAAGACAAAATTGTTTAGATAATTTCTTTTGAAATAGTTATTATAATAAAACTAGGTTATTTGGCTAAATGTCTTCAGATTGACTGCTTTGACATTGCTAGCACTTTCCTGTTGTTTTACAGTTGCTAGCTATTTTGCTTAAACATGATATTGTTTAACATATGCTAGCAGTAATATAGATACATACTGTAGATTATTAGATAGATATTAATGTTGCTAGCATGTTTTAACTTTTGTACATTGCTAGTATGTTCCTGTTATGTTTTTGCGTAGTTGTTTACGTGTTTAAGCAAATTGTTTGCATGTTTACCTTGATGTTTACATGCTTTAGCTAGCTAGATAGATAGATAGATAGATAGATAGATAGATAGATAGATAGATAGATAGATAGATAGATAGATAGATAGATAGATAGATAGATAGATAGATAATCATCCGTCATAGATAAAATAATATGATAATGTTTAAGCTGTTTAATGACTTGTATGTTTAATGAAATGTTCTCACACCTATTTCAGAATCATAATATCAGATACTTCACAACATAATTAGGACATTTGTCAATATATTTGTCTTCATGAAGGCTACAGTGTCACTTGATAAACTTGATGCGTCGGCATGGAAACTTTAATGCAATACATTCTAAATAACACTCACATTAAAAAACTCATGCAGGGGGGTCAGCGGGAGTATTTAAAATGTACGTGTGAAAGGGATATTAGCCCTCAGTTTTTTGCAGATTATATAGGACCGACCTCAAATGAACCGTTTCATTTGAACATTTTCAGATCATGTAACATGGCACTGGATAAACTTTGATCCTCATGTTGGAGAAGATAGTTATGAGCAGCTGGTTATGTTAGAGTAGATCAGCGCATCTGATCCTGAGATGGATTGTCCGTGGCCTTATACATCTGGTGTTTTCCTCCCCCTTTGGGATCATATTCAAACACGCGGATTAAGATGATCTGTGTGTGGTTCTGTCGGGGTTTGTGTGCACATATTGGTGCAAGAAAAAAAAGACTAAGAGTGGTGACTCTCATTTTTTTTGGTATTATCGCAGGATAGAAATGCTGATATTGCGTCATGACCGTTTAATCTGCCTCGTGTTGAACTGTGTGACGCGTCTGTAGTCTCTGCCAGCAGACACAAACATCTGTGCTCACTGCTAACCAAAAGGCTGTGATTTGAACTTCAAAAGCTCTGGTTGTATCTTTGGGGATTTAAATAGCATTATATTATACATTTGAGCCTTTGTCGTTTCAGAGAGATGTTCCCCGTTATTAATGTTTCCTTCCAAGGAAGTGGGGTGTCATTTTTTTCCCACTTTATTCCAACGAAGGCCTTTTTAAGACTTCCTGGTTGAATCCTGAGTTTGTTTGACAGCGTGACATGAGAGCGGCTGTGGACGGGCGAGTGCAGACATGAAAACGCTCCAAGGAATTCTGTACTTTCAGAGCCTTTGACTGATAAACTGTGTGCTTATTTTGCTGAGACATGCTTTATAAATGGGTAAATAAATAAATGCCATTTTGATCATTAATACTGCTGATATAAATGTAACCATTTTATATGAAATTGCATCTAAATCAATCACAGTAATCCCATATGTCAATATTTGTTTTTTTTATGGTTTAAAGACATTCTGATGGTATATTTGTAATGAACTCGTTAGACATAAAAATTTTTGATTGTTTAATTTCCAAATATTGAACGTTAACCTTTCAGTGCTCAGCAATTCATTTTACAGGGTGTCCGCGATGTCTTAAAAAGTATTTAAAAATTGCTTAAGCATTTCAGAGAAATTTAAGGCCCTTAAAAAGTATTAAAAAGTCTTAAATGCTATTTTACATGGTCTTAAATTTTGGATTATACAATGTCTAGTTGTATGATAAAGTTTGCCTTTAATCTGCCAATTCTGGGGTGCTGTGTAGTCTAAGTAATCAATAAAATCCAACATCACGTTGCTTTGTTTACTCTAGTAACTAAGGCAACACTGTTACTGTTCTATAGCAAAGTCAAGTCACTTTACACGGCTATCTTTAAAACGTTTCTCGGGCAGTATGCTCAGGCATTCTGTTTGAATGGGAAAAAATTAAACAAGAACTGTCTCTTTAGTTTCATTTCTAAACGTTCGAATCACACAAAATGTGCAGAAACTCTCTTCTGGTCCAAGCCATCATACAATCATCATCATCATCATCATCAGAATCATTAGTCTATTAGTGAACGATGATTGGCTCCTGTACTAGAAGGCGGGGCTTTATTCGCCATATTGACGTTGCACTTTTCCCCATTCAAAACTGTATGAGTGATGTGTATTCTATAGTCTTTGTCTATAGGGGCCACCTGCTGGATTAGCATTTTTATACATTATACTGTATGAATAATGTTTCTTACAATCAGTATTTAGTAAATATTCTGTAAGTTAAAATGTCGCCAATGTTACTGGTTGAAACCTAAAGTGGTGATGAAGTCTTAAAAGGTATGGAATGAGTCTTAAAAGATGTCTTGAATTTCACTCTCAGATTCCTGTGTATAATCCCTGTTTTAAGCAACTTTTTTTAATGCGTTTCCTGTATTCCGTCTTTATTGAACACAAATATTCTACATTTTTTTGTCACTTGTTATAACTGTTTTAGCTTACTCTAATGTTTATATGTGTTTAAATGAGTGTAGAGTGGATGTTTGTGGGAGTGTGTGTTTTTGCTGGAAAGATGACCTTGCTTCAAACGTGCGAGTTTCCTGTGGAAAGTCGAGTGGCGTGGTCAAACATCCCTGAACGCTTCCTTAATGGCTGATTCAGAGTCACGCTGTCCAGTGGGTTTGTTCCACATGCACCAGTTCCATCGGAAGATTGATGCTTTTGGAAGTCCAGCATTTTTTTTTTATATAGATTTACAATAACAAAATGGTGGTAGCCCTGATTTATTTATTTATTTTTGTTATGTGATGATTGTTAACAGTACATTCACTACCACTGCTCAAATCATTTTTTCAAAACTATGTAAGGGATAGTAAAATATACAATATACAATGTTTTTTTTTATAATGTACTGTATCTGAAAGAAGTCTTGTGAGAGTTTAAAACTAAAACAGAAACATTTATTATTATTATTATTATTATTATTATTGGATGTTTGTTTACATGGCAACAGTATTTTATGCCCTGGAAAAGTTAAAACAGTTTAAAATCATGCCGTTGTAAAAGTGTTTGAGTAAAATTTGTGACTAGATTCAGATTTGATTCATTTCAGTTTTTGATTTCTCAATGTCTCAATTCTTGATTCAATGACTATACATTTAACACAGATGCTATTTAAACAGTGAGCATAATTTGACAAAAGGTGAATTAATGAAATAAAATTAAGAGCCACAGGCCTCTGTATTAGAGTCTTTTTTGTTTTAGGTACATTAAAACAAAACCACATTTATGTTTCAAATCCTTACAGTAAGTTGCCAAATATTTACAGAATCAAACCACATTTTAAAAACACTTGATTAACAGAAATAAATAAATAGCATATATATTTATATTAATGTATATAATTTTATATATATTATTATTTTTTATTTATTTATTTATTTATTTACCAGGCATAATAATGATGACCTGTGCATGCAAATTAGTTGTTTGATCCATACACACTACAGAAATGTGTGTGCACAGACAATTAGTGATTCTTTACAAAATGATATCACCATTTACAGGCCTGGTGTACATTTTTTGATGTTTTCATGAATTTGTGTGCACAGGGATTGTGGGATTGTTGAACAGTGTTGCCATTTGCATGCAAGACAAAACATATTTGTTGAATACCCTTATATTCACAGAGGCTATTTACTCTATTTACTCAGTTTACTCAGTCTTCAGCGTCGCATGAACATTCTTACATGCTTAATTGTTTTAGCAGAAACATTGCTTATTATTACCACTATTTAAAAGAGTTGCGTCGCTTAATATATTGTAAAAACTGGCTATTTTTTCTCCTTCTAGAAAAAGTCTCAGCAACTTAATGAAAAAGCTTGTTTCTAACATGCAGGAAATGACATCAGGATATTTGTATGGATGTCTCGGTATGAAACATATCCCATTTCCACAGCCCATGCGGCCTTGGTGTTAGCCACAGGAATTGTTTTGCTCATAAGCTCAATGCTAGTTGCTAATCTCAAAGTAACACGCGCTGCCCTTTGGCACGGCTCTTCCTTCAAAATCCAGACCTCTCCATCTCGCTCTGTAATCCTCTACCTCTTTATTTGTTCAGCCTCTGTCTATTATTCTGTCGTTTTTAAGCAGGCTTCATGCCAGGCAACTCAGCAGGGCTGTCTCTGGGTTTCCGGAGTCCTCTTTTTCCTGTTTCTCTCTTAGTGAAGGGATTTGTGTGGCTCCCATTTTTGTCCAATCCTAATGTCCTCATACAACACATCCTCTAAGCCTTATATAAATAAATTGAAATATGGGACACTTGTTGTTTTGCTGTGAAGCTCTCTCTTCGATATTTCCATCAAAATAAAATTCAACTCTTATCTTGTATGGTCTTTTGGTGTGTTTGTGTAAATCAGAGTGTTTCTGGATGTACTGTAAGTGGTTGTTTTGCTCTGTTGATTTGGATGGCAGTGAACAGGTATGTCTAGTTGGAGTTGTGGAGTGGAAACTAGATGTGAAAATTCAAAGCTTCTTCATATTTCTCTTTACAATTGCATGCAAGGTTTTCAGTGACTGCTACATTAGGACTTTGCTTTTTTTAACAGGTTTTGACAATAGATTGAAAATGTAACTGGCAACACGGTGGCACAGTGGGTAGCACAATCGCCTCACAGCAAGAAGGTCGCTGGTTCGAGGCTCGGCTGGGTCAGTTGGCATTTCTGTGTGGAGTTTGCATGTTCTCCCCGTGTTGGTGTGGGTTTCCTCCGGGTGCTAAGTTTCCTCTTTCCTTCCAAAGACATGCTCTATAGGTGAATTGGGTAAGCTAAATTGACCGTAGTGTATGTGTGTGAATGAGTGTGTATGGATGTTTCCCAGTGATGGGTTGCAGCTGTTAGGGCATCCGCTGCGTAAAACATATGCTGGATAAGTTGGCGATTCATTCCGCTGTGGTGACCCCTGATTAATAAAGGGACTAAGCCGAAAAGAAAATGAATGAATGAATGAATTTAATTTAGAAATAATGAAAAATTTGCATTTTAGTTCCCCTCACTCCACAGCTAATTCTATACATTTAAAAGTGTTTGAAGCACACTGTAAAAAATGTCTGTGATTTCAACAGTAAAAAATAAGAATCTGTAACCTGGTTAAAAGTAAGTTTCCATAATATATGTGGTGAATAACAGTACATTCACTCATTTCTGCATGACACTTCACTTTTTATGCTTTTTTGTTTACATTATGTGATAAATACAGACATTTAACCTTTTTTCTCTTGAGTTATGCACA
The DNA here is from genome assembly GCA_903798115.1 of Danio jaintianensis. NCBI lineage: Eukaryota > Metazoa > Chordata > Actinopteri > Cypriniformes > Danionidae > Danio > Danio jaintianensis. Next base: position 9,725,748 of record CAIGQV010017835.1, on the reverse strand, counting down.
TTAGAGTTTTATGTTACATCTAATGTTATTTTAATTTTATGTGCGTTGGCGTTACCATGATGGTGTTTAGTAGTTGTGTGAATGACACTGAGCATCTTCTATATATTTGTTTACTTCTTTGCTTGTGGGAATAGTTGTTTGTGATGCGCTTTGGTTCATCATATGATTTTCTCATTCGCACGTGGTTATGGTTGTTTTTTTGTCTGTGTTGAAATGTTATGCTGTGTAGATGTTAGGTCTTCAAAACACTGCTGTATGACAAAAAAAAATTAAATATGGTATTTTACCATAAAATTTAGACATTTCTTTTATGTTCCGACCCTGTTTTTAATGGCTTAATTCTGGCAACCACAGCTGACATTTTTTACCGTAAATTTTACAGATTAGTTTTTTACAGTACAGAAAAAGGAACAAAAAGTAAATAGGTAAAATATAGATTTGTTTTTTAACATCACAAGTTTAAATGCACAGACAAGAGCTGTGGGGGATCAATGGGAGTGGATTTCAGAATTGATACCCCGTGTGTGTGTGCGTGCGTGCGTGCGTGCATGCGTGTGTGTGTATGTGTGTGTGTGTGTGTGTGTGTGTGTGTGTGTGTGT
>CAIGQV010017835.1:9706614-9725048 GCA_903798115.1 Danio jaintianensis | reverse complement strand
TTTCTCGCGTGTGTGTGTGTGTGTGTGTGTGTGTGTGTGTGTGTGTGTGTGCGTGCGTGCGTGCGTGTGTGTGTGTGTGTGTCCACAGAGCTGTATAGCGTCAGACTTTGTCTTATAGTTGAGCTGATCAGCACAGCAGATAAGACAGACACATAGTCGATATGCTTGCGTCTGGACGTCTCACCAATGCTGAGCTGTTCACAGACTGCAGGAAATGAATGACGGGCTTTAGACGACTTACTCTACAAATACAGACAGAGAGAGAGATAACTCACAATTGTCAGGACAGTCTATGAGGATTCATCATGTCTCAAATCACTGCAGTCTGTGAATCACTACTGATGTACAGTATAGAGTGATGGTGTCATTTTTCCTGGATAATTTCAATAAACAGCTCTGGAAAAAAATAAAAGAGCTTATTATTAGTTCTCTGGATTTGACATTAGTTGGTACATTATTTGAGTACAATGTTAATTAAAATACTGATAATGTGTCTTCAGAATTTCAGATTAGAATATTATCTTTTAGAATATTTATTTGCAAAAATAAGCAATGGTGACACTTTACAATAAGTTTCTGTTAATGTATTTACTAAAATAAACAAGCATATTTATCACAGTATTTATTAATTTTTGCTAACATTAGTTAATGAAAATGAAGAACTCAGTGCAAATAACTAATGTTTACCATCATTTGATGTTAACTATTTCTTGTTTATATATTGAATATTTTTTAATAAATGCTGTATTGTTCATTCTTTGTTCATGTTATTAAATACATTTACTAACATCTACTAATGGAACCTTATACCAGAGCAGTTGTGGCCTAATGGTTTGGAGTTGGATCAAAATTGTAGGTTCGATTCCCAGCCCTGGCACACTGCAACAAATCCTGGGTTCCAACATTTTGAACATAAAATTTAACATAAAACAATTAAGTTGTCTCCCAAAAACTCAAGAATTGTGTTGATTCAGCTAATTTTAAATAAGTAGTTTGAACAAGCATCAAAAAGTATCTAGGAATTAAAGGGCCCAACTGGTGACCAGAAAAATCTATGTATATTTATCATAGCTTGCATAGCTTATTTACAAACATGTGTGTGTGTGTGTGTGTGTGTGTGTGTGTGTGTGTGTGTGTGTGTGTGTGTGTGTGTGTGTATATATATATATGAGTATAAGAGTATTATATATATATATTATAATACTCTTATTATATTTTTATGCCACATTAACAGTAGTTTATAAGATATTTAAAACAAAAAAAGTTACATTTTGCTTAAAAAACATACCTGCTAATCGCAAATCCTGAGAACTGAGACTATATTATTGCCAGATTCATATTAGTGTCAAAATTAGTTTATTCGCAGGATGTGTTTTGCTTGAGGACGCAATTGAGGTGAATGTTAAGTTCATAACAAACGTAGTATCCAGTCCGCATCATTCCTGTCACCACGTGAAAATTCACCTCTATTCACTCATTTGCACATTGACTTTGTATGTAATCTCCTAGCGTGAATACTTAAATTTGCATTTGGTGTGAACCCAGCATATGTGCTCCTTGCATTAAACTGAAAAGCAGACTTTTCAATTTTCCATGAACCATTTGCATAAGTACAGTTGTTTTATACATTGAGGCTGTAAAAAGTGCATTTGCCTGCCTTCATCTCAGCAGCTGCTGCTCATTTTTAAATCTGAACATGCTTGATATATTAAAATGGCATCACCAATGCGGCTATTCATCCATGTAGTCCTTAATCCTCATCAATGGTAATTAAAACAAGAACAATGGTGTTGAATTATTCATTGCTATTGGAGTGATTAAGAGGTATTAGTTTCCGCTCAATGGGGTCTTGCCGGTCTTCTCCTAAATGGACTGCTTTGACTTCAGTTTCAGATTTCCGCCAGCGTTTCTAACTTTCATATCATCCTTTCACTGCCAGTAAAAGAGGGACTCCGTCAGGACATTGGAGTCCTCTGGTCTTTCATTGTTCATTAGCTCATTGTGTCAGGCTGGAGGAATAATAAAGACGTGACTTGACTTCCCCCATTAAACTGTTTCTCTTGGTTAGGATGAGTGTGATTCCCTGGAGGTGTGGGATATATATGAACTCTGTCACAATAGCAAGCAGGTCAAATGAAGAAAATGTTGGCTCTAGTTGCAATAAAAAGAGTGCTCTCAAACAAAGGCAATTAATTTGATATTTTTTTTACATAAAATAAAGCAATATGATTGACCTTTAGCCCTCATTTGGTGCTGTGGATCTATGTATTTAACACATAAGCAACATTGACTTGATACTGGTTATTCTAATTCACATCACCTCTACTTCACAGTACTTTAAATCACCAGAGTGCTAGTTAAAGTTAATTTAACAGTTTTTTTTTACATACATACGCATATACAGTATGTACACACATAAATGTATACACACACACAGAGGAAAGTTGTCACGGTACGTAGATGAGACGGATACAAAAAAGGTATGATCCAAGTGCATTTAATTATGAAATAATCGTGTTGATAACAGAAAATGAACGAGACATCCAAAATCAAAGTATCAAAAGAACAATAATAAACAAAACAACAAACTATGGCAAGATACAGGAACATAACACAAGCACAACATACCATACAAAAACAACGACTAAGCAATGACAAACGGGTGCAGGGTGTATAAATAGTCCAAACAATCAACAGTGACAGGATACAGCTGCGTGTGTGATCAGTGGAAGTGAAACCCGGTGTATGTGTAGCGGAATGAAGGGAATTGTAGTTCGTGACTGAATTGTAGTTCACCAGCGATCTCTGCAGTCCTCGATCACTGGTGAACATGACAAAAGCACACTCAGAATTGAAGATTGTGACTGGTGCATATGGAGAAGAAAGGAGGCTAATCTAGGACATTTTATTAAAATCTTGTGATAATTTCTCATTTAGTGTTATGAACATGCCTTCCAAGTTTTGCCACTTTGAGGTGTGGTGAACAAAAAAATATTTAAAAATTATTATGATGTTAATAGGTCAACTTTACCTGCAATTTCATTGTTAATGCTGCACAGACCTTAAATAATAACCATTAAAAGTAATTGAAAAAAATTTTTTTTGTTTATTTTTCAACTCTCAGAGGGATTTATGTTAATATTTATTAATTTGGTAGACATTCATACTTAAAGAAGTGTTCACTGTGTTGAAGGCGTAAGTGTTTATCAGTTTAAGCATGACAATTCTTAGAAAAAATGTTAGAAATTTAAATGAAAACCCATAATCTTGCCATTTTTAGCAATCATGCTTGATCTTCACAAAAGCTCGCAAAGACACACACACACACACGCACACACACACAAAAACACGTACACACGCACACACACGCATGCACGCACACACACACACACACACACACAGAGAGAGAGAGAGGAAAGTGTAAACATTTTAAATTAAAAAAATGAAAATACTGTTTTTAATACTGTTCTTAAATACTGTTGTATTGTGTGAGAGGTGGTTATATTCATGATTTGCTGTATTTATCTGATAAATGATTATGTTAATTAATTTATAATGAATTAATAACTCTATTAAAACCTTGAAAATCACACACAGAATTTGAACAGAATAGTGCTAGTAGCATAAATAAAATAATAACATCCATCCATCTTCAGAGGATAAAAATTACAATTAAATTTCTGCATTTTACTACATACATTTTGAATAATTCAGCTGTGGCGTCATGCATTAATGATGAACAGGAGGCTTAATTGAGGCTGTGATTTAGAGAGATGGCAGATAATGTTTCCAAGAATAAATTGGAAATGGGTGATGAATTCCTAAAGGCTTTGGTTGTCTTCGCTTGGCAGACTTTCACTGTTGCTTTCAATTATACGTCAAAATCTTTATTGCAAAAAAGCAGAAAACTCAGGCAGTAATGAGTCTTTCTGGCTAAGGTTTCAGTCCTCTATTTGGATTACATTTAGAGATACAAGATGAACGAGACTGCTGAACTGACAGATGTATTGATTATTTTAGGCACTCGAAATTAAGATGGAAAGCTTGACCTGTTTTGGGATGTTTGCTACTTTCAAGGAATAAAAATTAAATTATGCATTAATATTATATTGACCTATCGTGTATTACATGCTTTCTGAGCTGTTGACATGATTTAAAAGCTAATAAAATCCTAACCGCTTGTTAAGTTGTGACATGGAATACTGTTTCTGGATACAAAGCTTGACTCATTTGAATTCTCAATAGCCGTTTATGAACACTATATTCATATCACACACTTTTCTAAAATCATGGTGTTTACTTCAGTCTCTGGAATTGCTGATTTCCAGACACCAATATTTTAACAATTTATAATAAAAGATTAATTACATCTCTGACTATCTAAGATTTTGCATGCATATAAACATTGCAATCATGGTTTTTCAATAGTATTGCATCACAAAGTGATCATACAGTATGTAAATACTATTTGTTGTTTATTTTGGACCCTGAAATCCAATGAATCGTCCACTGTTGTTGAACACAAAAGAAGATATTTTGAAGAATGTTCAAAAAAGCAGCAACCATTGAGTTCCATAGTATTTTCCTACTGTGGATGTCAATAGCTGCTGATTTTTCCAACATTCTTCAAAATATCTTCTTTTGTGTTCAACAGAAGAAAGAAACTCAAACAAGTTTGGAAAAAGTGAAGAATGTGTAAACATAATTTTCATTTTTGTGTGTACTAATGCTTTAACAAGCGGATATTACACTTGTTAGTCAAGTATGACACCTTGACCTCTCTCTATTCTTCATTTGCAGACATCCCATTTAGTGGCACTCCACCTCCAGCTTATGTTTATGATGGCGATCGAGGGGATGACCAGCGTTTGCAGTCTGACATTGTGTCCTACTCTGATGACCCTCTGTTCTCTCCTCGCCTTCACCCGAAGGGCCGAAGCATTAGAGAGACTCCTTCCTCAGGGTCCCCAGAGTCTACTAAATCAGTAAGATACTAGCTTTGATCTTTATAAAGTCATAGGGCCAGATTTAATAAATTGTGCATATAAAAGTCGTATGTAAAGTCTTCTAAAACTTTTTTACAGTTGATAATGAAAATTCTAAACTGGTGATTGACCACTACAGCCAAAGTAAATTTTTTTGTTCCCATTTGCACATAAAGCAAAATCAACAATAGATATTCTTTGACTTTACAATAAAGGAAAAACATAAAGTCTCATGAATTTTGAATATGATGGTCACATATTTAACCCTGTACCACAAGGGTCTTATGTTGCACGGGTATATTTTTGGCAAGAGGCAAAAATACTACATATGGGTCAAAAAAAAAAAAATATATATATATATTTACATATTTTACAGAAGTACAGAATTTTTTTTTTAATGTAAAAAACATTTTTTACAATGTTAACTGTGCAAACATCTGTCTGTTAACGTTTTCAGTAGAGCATTAAAAAAGATTTTTAGTGGAAACTGTGGTCCTTAGTTATTATACAAAGAAACATACAGGCAAAACAAAATTAATATTCATAGTTTCTAATGATACACTGAGGTTTTAATAAGTGAATTGAATTCCCTGACACAGGCATTATTATGTTTTGCCTGTATATGTACAGTATATGTTTGATTGTTTTGATTTTTCGACTCTCAAAGTGCCTTAAGCTATTAAATTGCATTTTATGAATCACCAAGAATTAATGATCAAATCTGTTGTTTTTTCTACTTCAGGTTTAAGAGGGCTTTAACATTTATGCTCCTATGCAAACTTGCCTACGCTCTGAACTGTTGACCCCTGTATGTCTTATCTTTATTCTTTGGGTTGTCTCATATCAGCATATAGGATTATGTTGTCCATAGCTGACATCTGTAAATCTGTACACGAGCGGATTTGGGGTTTCATGAGGATTTACCCTGCTGAGGAAATTCCTATAGTCTGCTACGGTATGTGTGTTTTTGGCTAAACCTTAATTGCGTTTGTGCTTATCTTCAATCTCTCACCCTGGACATTCCCAGTCGGAGCTGGATGTGGAAAAAGGCCTGGAGATGAGGAAATGGGTGTTATCGGGGATCCTGGCCAGTGAAGAAGCCTATCTCAGCCACTTGGAGGCGCTCTTAGTGGTGAGTAATGCAGTTTTCCTGGGTCTGTTTTACTGCCAGGTTGCTCACTAATAAGGGTTAGAGGTCAGTGTTCTAATACTGCTGAGGTTTGCACATCACACTCCAGATGGACCCTCTTTGACCCCTTGTTTTTCTTCACAGCCCATGAAGCCCCTGAAAGCTGCTGCCACCACCTCTCAGCCCATGCTAACCCTCCAGCAGATAGAAACCATTTTCTTCAAAGTGCCTGAGCTCCATGAGATACACAAAGACTTTTATGACGGCCTGTTACCCAGAGTGCAACAGTGGAGCAACCGCCAATGTGTGGGCGACCTCTTTCAGAAACTGGTAAGCTGTGATTTATTATTTGATCTGTTATAAAACGGTTATACACCGTTAACAAAATGACAATTATTAGATTAGAAGAATTTTAAAACTCACTTGATTATGTCGGAATTATAAACTTCACATGATTATATATATTAATAAAGTCAGAATTATTAGCCTTTCTGTTAAATTTTAATTCTTTTATATTTTTTCCTCAATTTCTGTTTAACAGAGAAAATAGTTTTTTCAACACATTTCTAAACATAATAGTTTTAATAGCTAATTTCTGTTAACTGATTACTTTTATTTTTGCCATGATGACTAAATAATATTTTACTTGATATTTTTCAAGATACTAGTATTCAGCTTAAAGTGCAATTTAAAGTCTTAAGTCAGTTAGTGAGGTTAACTAGGCAAGTTAGGGTAATTAAGAAACAGTGTTTTGTTCTGTAGCCAATTGAAAAAAATATTGCTTAAGGGGGATAATAATAGTTAAAATGTAAAAAAAAACCTTAAAATGTTTTGTTTTTTTAAATTAAAGCTGCTTTTATTCTAGCCAAAATAAATCAAATAAGACTTTCTCCAGAAGAAAAAATATCCTTGCTCTCTTAAACATCCTTAAACATCCCAAAAAAAAAAAAAAATCACACGAGGGCTAAAAATTTTGACTTCAACTGTATATTAATAATACATTTGTATGCTTACATGTAATGACCCGTATCTAATGTAAATAACATACATTCAAATTGTGTAACACTTTGTCTAAATAAATAAAAATAAAACCCTCAATTGAAATTGAAATGCAAGTTATGTTAAGTTAAGTCTTACAAGGTATGGTATGAAAATTCTATTAACAAATATGTTATTACAATAAATTATTAGTGTTTTTGAAAGATATTCTGTGAGGACGGAACATATACAATTACATATTAAAGAAATCTGCAACAAATAGCCATGTTACATGTATAAATGTGTACATGCATTTTTATGTATTTACATTTAATTTTGTATTAATTTGTTGACTTTACAGCGAAATATGTGAATAATGAAATAAATTGAAACATTACATAAAATCAATTTAAATTATTTATTTATTTGAATTTCCTGTGAAATTTTTATGATTTTTCGTAAGGGATGTTTAACAGAGCAGGGACAATTTTTCATAGTGTTTTCTATTATATTTTAAGAGAGACTTATTTCTTTTAGTTTGGCTAGAATAACACACACACACGCACGCACACACACACACACACACACACACACGCACACACACACACGCACTCACACGCACACACACACACGCACGCACACACACACACACACACACAAATATTATTATTATTATTATTATATAACTTGACCTGCCTGATTAACTAACCTCGCATAGTTAAATTAAGCCTTTAAACTTTAACTTGAAAATAGTTATTAAAACTGTTGTTTAAAATGTATTGAAAAAATCTTCTCTCCATTAAACAGCACTTGGAAAATAATTATACCAATAATTTTTTTCCTCAACTATATATAATATCATAATAAATGGTTTTCTCATACTGCCTACCATATGATCTGTTATTGAAATGGCTGCTTCTATCAACTAATAATATGCTTGTGTTACTGTTAATCATTATAACATCTGAATTGTCCCTTCTCTCAATGCCACATGCACGTGTTTAATTCGAGTAATCCATACATGATGTTTCTGTCAGACCACCGAGAGAGATTTTTGGGAGACGGTTTATAAACACAGTCATCATCAAAGCATGTCTCTCTGCTGCTCCCTAAGGAAATGTTCCTTTGATAAGTGCTTTACTGAGCTTCACGAGCAGCAGCCACATCATTCCATTCAACACAATTAGCTGTGGAAACTGAAACTTTACCCCCGTCTTTATAGATGCCCGCAGGACTTGATGCTCATGCAGATGAAAGCTATCCAAAGCCCCATGACTGCATGTAAAGCAGACAGGGGGTCCTGCTCTGAGATCAGTGGGTCTGCGCTTAAAAAAGCTGGGCTTGAAAGGTGTTCGGATGTTGTAACGAGGGGTGTATATCATGTTTCTTTGCAGTAGTGGAGTTGCTATGTGTTATGTTGTTATGTGAGTTGCATGTTTTTCCATGGAACAAAGAGCATTAAAGGGGAACTATTATGCAAAAATCACTTTTATAAGGGGTTTAAACACAGTTGTGTGGCAACAGTGTGTGAATATAGCCAGCTTCTAATGGTAATGTATTTTTTATAATCACACTTAATAAAAACAGTCTGCAGAAACACTTTGATTGACATTCTCTCTGTGTCATCAGAGGGCGAAAGCCCTGCTCATTAGTGACTATCTCTCCCTCATTAACATAAACAGCCCTGAGTGAGAAGCAGTCATCCGCCATTAGAGTTTTCACACCGTACCTGCTGAAGATAATGTCAGCAACTTAGAGGCATTATAAATGTGAAGTTTTAGATGCACCAATGAACACTGTAGTCTCCATCTGAGTCACTTCTTTTCACATTTTCAGTTTTTCACAGAGATAATGTTAGACTTGGTTTGAATCTGCTGCTATGCTGATGCATAGGTTTTTGTAGCTCCGCCTTCTTTTGAAAAGAGCACAGTCTCATTTAAATTTAAAGCAACAGTCACCAAAATGGTACAATTTGGATCAAAGCCTAAAGGGGCCTTTTTACAGAATAAAAAAAAAAATTATGGTGTATTTTATGCTAAAAATTCACATACACACTCTAGGGAAGTCAAAGACTTATTTTAAATCTTGTAAAAAGAGGCGTAATAGGAATCACCCTGATCTTGCTTTTCACATTACATAACTTTCTGAGGGTTTTTTTTGAGGGGGGGCTGTATTTTATAACATTTTACACTACTGTTCAAAAGTTAGTCCATTTTTTTAAAGTCTTTTGAAATGAATTAATAATTTAATTTGCATTAATGTATTCTGCTGATCAAAAGTGAAAGTAAAGCTGTTTGATGCATTACATTTTTTTTACATCCAATTTTTTTTTTTTTTCTCATGGATTTTGGAAATATAAATTCTAACTTTTTAAAAACTAAAAAATTGTTTCCACATTATTATTTCAGTTGAAAATCGTTTGAGCTATGTAATATTAAAAATATTTCAAGAGCAGCAGAATGATTTCCGAAGAAAACAATGCTGAAACTTCTTGTAAACACAGTGGTAAATTATATTTTAAAATATATGAAAATAGAAGCCAACTATTTGGAATTGGAATAATTTTTCACAATATTTTAGTTTTTATTGTATTTTTTATTTAATTGATTTCATTGTATAATTTATTGTTAACCCAATTAGAAATAAAACATTTTAAGTAAATAATATTTAGAAAATTTTACAGACCCCAAACTTTTTACAGTTGGATTTTGTCGCTTGTAACTTAAACTGCAATATGAATTTGTCTAATAATTGGTATCATTATATAACATAATTTATTTTCGATTTCAATTCCATTTTAAAGTTTTCTTTATTGCATAATAGGCTTCTGTACATCATCCCTTAAATGGTTGCATGAAATTTTATTATAATTATGTAATTTCTCTTCATCATACGCATTCTCAATGTAATAAAGCATATATTCATAGTTGTAAATGAATGCTATGGCATGAAATGATTCAGGATTTCTTTCACCAGTACACTGTAAAAAAAAAGAAAAGCATTGATTCAACCTGTAATTTTAAGGCAACTTGCTGCATAGCATTTTTTAGTTGACTCAGTACTTGGGTATTTGGGTTAAAAGTTGAGTCGACTCGAAAAAGCTTTGGATACAAAATTCTTTTTTTTTTTGCAGTACAAAAAAAAGTTGAGTCCGCTTTTTTTTTTACAGTGTATGCAGAAAAACCTGGAGCAGACTTGGAATGGAGTGATTTCTGAATTCTTTGAGCAAGAGGGGGTAATTGTTGTCCATTCACAAACTTTGGTGTTTTCTCAGTTAATGTTTGGGTTAGAAACATATCAGCAGGATCTACAGCCTGCCCTGTAGCTGTGAATTCAGAGGTTGTTTGACATAAGCCTCTTCTTTCTAATAAAAAAGCATTGGGGTTGAGTAAGTGTGGCCGGAGGCTGAATTCATTCATCTTTTATTTGGATTGTTAATCCCACATGGATTAAATTGTTAGCTTTGAATACCTGTGGTTATTATTTGAGGCATTAGTTACGTGTTGAACTGAGCATTTTTGCAGCTTATTCCCTTATATTTGTGCATTTAGATGTGTTGGAGCTGTGTTTCTATTGCGTCAATATTTAAGAGAATATGCCATGCTACTTAACTTGTGAATGTGTGTGTGTATGTTTGCAACGGCGTAGTTCTCGTCCAGGGTGTGTGTTTTTGTGGGTGTGTGTTTTACACAGAGAGGGGTAAATAAACAGGAAATCCCACAATGAGCCACAGTCGCACAGAGTTTTGAGCGGACAGTGAGTCCAGTGTCTGCTCCGTTTCCCAGAAAGCATGATGTCATGGGCTGCATGTGTCTGCCCTGGAAACCCACTCAGTACTGGGCATTCCCTGACCCTCTGCCTCTCCCTGCGGACCGCCAACTCTCACGCCATGGCATTTACTCACCCCGACTCCTCAGACACACTTAGGCCAGATATGCGCTGACATTTTTGTTTTCATGCTGCATTAAATAAGTGTGGGCCGGTGTTTACTATGCAGTCTGATCTTCATTGTGTTTGCATGCTATATTTGCAGCATATATATATATTTAACATAATATCATATATTTATTATTACAATTCAGTTACAAATGTTTATCATCATATTTCATTTTGACACAAACAAGCTGTAAGATGTACATAATTTGCCAGCTCAAAAGAATCATTTGTTTGTTTTTGGCGATAAGTGTACTCACTGTGTGGTTTTGATTCACTTAAAAGTGGCTTAGAAAAGGGATTTGTTCACTTGGGGAACACTGCCATGTCATGAGGTATATATTTTATTTACCAAAATTAACTTGCTTATAAGAGTCATTTTTTTTTATGAATTAAGATTAACTCATGCGTTTTTGACTCACCAGTTTATAAGAATCATTTGTTTTTGAAACAAAATGATATGCAGTATATGCTAAATGTTTTTTGACCAAAATAAAGTGGGTTATTTGTTGATCAGTTTAGATACACTGATCATGCTCTGTTCTTGACTTGATGAACTTGCTCACAAGAGTCATTTGTTTGCGAATCAGCATATACTGGTCATGAGGAGTGCTTTTGATTCACTTAAATGAACTGGATGTGAAGAGCAATTTATTCCTGAATCAGGATACACTGGTCATTCTCTCTATTTTTGACTCACTAAAATGAACCTGTTCAGAAGAGTCATTTGTTTGTGAATCAAGTAGAATTTTTTTGACTTACACAAATGAACCTGTTCAGATGAGTCATTTGTTTGTGAATCATCATAGTCATGTTGAACACTTTTGATTCACTAAAATGAATTGGATCTGAAGAGCAACTGATTCCTGAATCAGGATACACTCATCATTCTGCATGTTTTTGACTCACTGAATTGAATCCACTCAAAAGAGACATTTGTTCATGAATTGTGCTGTATGTCTTTGACTCTCTTAAATGAACTGGATCATAAGAGTCATTCATTCATGAATCAGGATGCACTAAACGTTCTCTATGTTTTTTACTCACTGCCCAGAAGAGTCATTTGTTTGTGAATCATGTTGTATTTTTTTTTACTCAATAAAATGAACCTATTCAGAAGAGTCATTTGTTTATGAATCAAAATACACTGATTATGTTAAATGTTTTTAACTCACTTAAATGAACTGAACCATAAGAGTCATTCATTTCTGAATCAGAATACACTGACCATGCTTTTTGTTTTTGACTCAATAAAAATTAACCAGATGATAAGAGTCCTTTGTTCTGTACAAACAACACAATGACAACTCATTATAAAGACGTTTTTTATTTCACAGTACACCATATTTTTTGTACCCTTACCTTCAATGCAAACTTACACTGTTAGCAATTTCCTGTAGAATCTAAAGTAACTTATTGGCAGCAGTTCGCAAGTAAATTACTGTAAATCAATTACAGCAAAAATACTGTATTTACATTTACAGCACCATTTATATTGCTGTATGTGTATTTTTCAGTATTGTATATCTTTACTGTAAAATGTACAGTAATTTTTCACACTGCAAATTTAAAATGGTGTAACATACCACATACCTGTCTTTTGAGGCTGTGTCCTCAAAAAACTTCTATACAGAAGAGTCTTTAGAAAGGGCTTCTCTTCATTTTGATGGTTCTTTTCACTCCTTTAACGAGTATTCATCTTTTGTCAGTGAGCGGAGTTAACAGCACGACGTTCTGATGACCATGTAACAATGCTCATATTCTGGATCGCTCACACGTTTCCCCAGTTGCAGAATAATGGCTGTGTTAAAGGAAGTGCTTAACCTCTGTCTCATGACAAGCCCCATCACAAGTCCTCCTCTTATTTAGCCCAGTGTTGGCAGCACTCGAGATGTTGCCATGGAAAATGCTTGTTATCTGTGCCCATTTCACAGTTGTTGTCTTTTGAATGATGTTTTTTTTTTCTTTTTCATGACACAAACGGTCAGTCATTTTAAGGACATTTTAGCTTTGTTTACCCCAAGCCACTTCTTTGTTTTATTGTGCATTCATCCTCTCAATATGAACTTTTCAGACGCTCTCTGGGTAAGCTAAATTGTCCGTAGTGTACACAATGAGAGTGTATGGGTGTTTCCCAGTGATATGTTGCAGCTGAAATGGCATCCGCTGCGTTAAACATATGCTGGATAAGTTGGCGGTTCATTCCGCTGTGGTGACCCCAGATTAATAAAAGGACTAAGCCGAAAAGAAAATGAATGAATGAATAAATAACAATTAGTTATTGTTATTTATTGGTTAATTTATTTGTAACTTTTTCACTGCAAACCAAGCTATTAATCACATTTTCAGACATTGCTAGAATGAATAAAAAAATTAATTTATTGGCCAACTAGGAATTTTAATGTTTGTTTAGATTATAATATTTAACCCTCAAATTGTGCTTAAAATTTAGTTTTAGGGTCAAAGTGACCATAATCGGATACAATGCAATTTACAAAAAAACAAAGAAATAAATGCAAAGAGTTAACCTTTAGCAACAAAAATAAATATTAGAAGGTGAAAATGTGTTTATTTTAATTGTATATTAAAAACTATAAACAGTATGAAAAGAACTATATAATACATTTAAATTATAACTTTTTTACTTACCTATTTAAAACCTATTTACTTACCTATTTAATTTAATTTTAATCTTTTAACTAAAACATTTTGTGTCCTTTCTTGAAGCCCAAGAAGAGCATGGGCTCTATAACCAATGCCAAAATGATAGGTTTGATTCCCTACAAAATTACCATGCTTAAACCAATACAAATCTACGGTTTCAATCCAGTGTATACATTTCTTCAGATAAAAGCTTCTTCCAAGTTAATACAGTTACATTTACATATATTTAAATATGTTCAGAGGGTAGTTAAGAACTTTATTTTGCAAATGTAAATTCCGACAAGATTAACAAAAAGTTATCATAATTTATATTTTGAAATGGATTTTGATGAGTTTTATTGTCTTTTTACTGGCTTGGGCTAGTATTTGCTTATCTTTAAATATCAGAAACATGTCAACCATGCCAAAACAGGCCACGAAGGGCTGCCTGCTCCACCTTAGTAAGCAGAATTAAGCAGACGTAGCATGCATGCATGAGTAATCCGCCTCCAGCGTTCACTTTTATCTATAAACACCTTCTCCCTCACTCTCTCTTCTGTCGTTTCATCTTCCCACTCAGGCCAGCCAGCTCGGCGTGTACAGAGCTTTTGTGGACAACTATAAGATTGCAGTGGAAACGGCTGAAAAGTGTTGCCAAGCCAATTCTCAGTTTGCAGAGATTTCAGAGGTCAGTTTTAAGAGCGCTTGCATTGTGCGCTTGTCAGAACAAGAGCTGGTATCTTGGGATATTTATGTATTTGTTTACCGTTTCACCTTCAGAATCTGAAAGTCAAGAGCGCCAAAGACCAGAACGCCAAGCACTCTCTGGAAAGTAAGAGATTAAGATGATTCATTTTCCCACATCTGTGTTTAGTATTCCGATCACTCATTTGGTTTTCTCGTTCTCAGCGCTGCTGTATAAACCGGTGGATCGGGTCACTCGCAGCACACTCGTCCTCCATGTGAGTAAAACTGAAAGAGTGCGCATTTGATCACCACTTTATCATCTTTCATTTGAATTTCCCAGTGGCTAAATCAAGTTTTTGTCAATTCCAGGACCTCCTGAAGCACACCCCATCCAGTCATCCAGATCACCCTCTGCTGCAGGACGCCCTTCGCATTTCCCAGAACTTCCTGTCCAGCATTAATGAAGAGATCACACCCCGCCGTCAGTCCATGACAGTGAAGAAAGGAGAGGTCAGTGCCGGCCAGATCAAAAACTGCCAAATGTATGTCCAAGAAACAAATTTGAGAAGTCCTCTAAAGTTAAACAGTTGAGTTTTACCATTTTTGAAATCTATTCAGCTGATCTCTGGGTCTGACGAGAGCACTTTTAGCTTAGCTCAGCATAAATCCCTGAATCACATTAGACCATTAGCATTTCACTCAAAAATAACAAAAGAGTTGAGATAGTTGTCCTATTTAAAGCTTGCCACTTCCTTAGTTATATTTTGTTCTAAGACCATAAAAAAAAGTTAATATTTTCTAGACCAATATAGCTAGCAACTATAGTCTCATTCCAGCGTAATAATCAAGGAACTTTCCTGCACTTATCATAATATCATTGCCCCACTGCAGCCATGAAATTGCAGCAAAAAATTATTATGCCAGAATGAGAGTATAGTTCCTAGCCATACTGGCCTAGATAATAGTAACTTTTAATTTTCTATTGGTCTTAGTACACAGAAGCATCAAGTTTTAATTAGGAAAAGATGATGCTACAGGTGTAATCCGATTCAATGACTTATGCTTAGCTAAGCTAAACGTGCTCTCGCCAGACCCAGAGATTGGTTGAATGTATTTATAAATGGTAAATCTCCACTGTTTAACGTAATAGGTGACTTCTAAAGTGAGTTTATTTTTAAAAATGCGGTGTTCCTTTCATGGTGAATCATGGAAATTTAGAAAGCCTTGTTTACTAGTGACACCAGTGGCCAATAAGTGAACTGCAGCTCGCTAGCGTTCACACTTATGCACGTGTAATATACAGAAAAAACTGTTCTTTGATTTAAAGTAAAAAATAAGTTGGAAATATACTGATAATGAACATCCATACTCTGTCCACAATGCTGAGAGGGACTTTTAGATGATTATGTAAATATGTGCTGCGTTCTGTCCTCTCAATAACAAAATAAATACAATATAAAAATGACGGCAGAAAGAAAAATTAAAGAAAGATTAAGAAAGTTAAGAAAGATCAGATCATAGTGAAATTGTTCAAATATGGATTTGTTTGCACAAGCTCCACAATTTACCAACATCATGTAGGCAGATAAGGCCATTAAACGAATAATTCACCAAAAAAAAAAAAAATGTATCATTATTTAATAGTTTATTCACTTACTTACTTTACTTGTTTCAATCTTTTATGAGTTTATTTTTTCCGTTGAACACAAATGAAGATATTCAAGATAAATGTTGTAAACCTGTAACCGTTGACTTACATAGTAGGAAAAAAACAAATACTATGGAAGTCAATGGATACAGGTTTTCAGCTTTCTTCAGATTATCTACTTTTATGTTCAACAGAAGATTGAAACTCATGAAGGTTTGGAACCACTTGAGGGTGAGTAAATTATGGGCCAATTTTCATTTTTGGTTAACCATCCCAAAATGAAACATATTTTCAGTTTTCATTTTAATTCTAGTTGAGATTGTAGTAATTTGTTTGTGGGTTTTTGTAATTATTTAAGTAGTTTTTAACATTTCAGTTAACATTTCTTTCAACTCAAGTTAAAAAAGCCAGGCCAGGCCAGAAGGAAAATCCTCTCTCTCAAATTATCAGTAATATTTTCACAAATATTTATTGGCTCACTCTAGTTGCGTAATTCATGGGTCCTATCAACAATATAATTATCTCCCGCCTTCCTGTTCCCCTTCCTCTATTATCAGAGGTCATTTTTGCGAAACGAGAAGTGTCTCAACACCCTTCCCCGCTTCAGAATGAACACAAACCCTCTGAACCGTGAGTCAGCTGACCTGATCCTACACTTCCTTGCACATTACTGGAAAACCGTGTGGGAAGTGACTCTCTGATTGTAGTCTTGTGGGCATTTTTATTACAGAAAATTCAGAGATTGAGTTCAGAGATAGCGATCACCTATTATTTGAATGATTAAAAGAATGTCTGATAAGACTAGCTGGGGAACAATACAGCTGACTTAATCATATTTCCAGTAAATATTTGTGCTTTGATATGTGATAGTATTCATTAAAAAATACTTTATTTCAACATTCATCATTACTGTGAATCATTGCCAGACCCAAAATATATCTGTTTCTCCACTGAGACGCAATATGTTGTATGACTATGAATGGTATCCGACTTTATTTTTTCATGGATCACAAAAGGAGATGTTTCATTTTATAATATAATGTTGTAAACAATAATATAAGCTTTCATTCTTCAAAAGATATACTGTATGTATATACACATAAAAATTGAGACCACCTGAAAAGTCTAGCTTTCTCTGAATTTACAATTTGATGTTTTTTTGTTTAGTAAAACGTTTTTTTATGGAAACTTATGAGGAAATTTATATTAAAATTGAAATATCAATGTTGTCTAAATTTAGAGAATTTATTTCATAAAATGTCCATTACTTTTTTGACGTAATATACATATAATTTAATGTAATATACGTAATCACTTTTTATATTACTGTCCAATATGTAATTTTAACTTTAGAAGAGTTATTGGATCTATTTTTGTTGGAATATCCCTGATTTTAAATCACAACAAATAAAAAGAGTAAGGCAAATGTTACTATTATACTCAAACCCATATCTAACAAATCCTGTAAAACTGACAATTTTCAAGTGGTCTCTTATTTTTTTCCATAGCCATATATATAAATGACATTATCCTTCTGAACAGCCTTTTGTCAGAATGATAAGTGGAAATATAAAGATGCCTAGAAATTAATTTCTGAGATGTTTTTGATGATAGCTAATTATAAAATCAGCTAAATTAGATTTGTAATATAGTGCACAAGGATACAAATAAGAATGATACAAAATAAGAATGATAAATAAATATTATAATATCTATGTTAGCATCCACACTAGCTGATATCATTATGCTTATTATAAGTACACTCTGCGCTTTATCTTTTATCTTTAAATGTCTGATTTTTAATGACCAAAATCCTTTTTGATAATGTTTATATAAAGTCATCGATTAAGTGATTCTATTATTATTATTTCTCTGTGTTCTTATCATATAGTTATTTGTGTGTTATTGTTGTAATAATCGTCCTTGCTGTGAACAGACCTTTATCCTTTCCTAAAATCATAGCATCTTGGTTTATGTCCTATGTAATTAATGTCAGAGATGATGGATTTCAGTTTGTGTCCATGTGTTGCTTCTGATCTTACGCTGTTTTAGCAGATGTCTTTGAATGCAGCCAAAGTCAATATGCACCCTGCACATCATGTGTGCCAAATTCTGCTGTACTTTAGAGGAAAAAGTTTAAACATAAGGGATAAACACACACTCGCTGAGGCCAGGTCACAGGTCAGAGGCAGTGTTTTGAAGGCATCTACACACACACACTCACAAAGAGAGAGAGAGAAACAGACATTAAGGGCATGAAGAGAGCAGATGTCTTTCACATATGTCACACACCCTTTAGAGACAGTTCATTCGGTCACTCAAGAGTGCAAATGCACATCCAGTTGTAAAGGATGACCTGAGAGGGAAGGTCTTGTAGGAATCATACTGTATGTATTGTATGTACATATAAACACTAACATTTAAACACAAC
>CAIGQV010017835.1:9688820-9706214 GCA_903798115.1 Danio jaintianensis | reverse complement strand
AATCAGCCAAATTATGTATAAATATATCCTTCTGTAAAATGCTGCAAAATATAGATATGAATAAAAGTCATGTTTTTTCTTTTTCTTTTTTTTGAACGAACAGACTTTAAAAATATGTGTAGAGTATGAAATGTACTAACACAAAACCATCAAGTGTGACAAAAACATTTAAACGTCTATTTTGGATGTGGGGAAAAAGCCTAAAGAGCCTAAAATCTCAAAACTGACCTGCACCTAAAGTGTTGAGGACAAAGTGAGCTATTTAATATTGTTTTCAGTACATCTAGAGTTATATATGGATGTGTTTTTTTATTATTATTACTGTGAATAACATTCATATCTTGTCATTTCTGAATCGTCTCAACCCTGCACACTTTTTTATTTTCATCCCATCTAGCCTTGCTTGTCCGAGGTTGAAACCCCCTCAGGCTCCCGTCATTATCATGAAAATAGCTTGTGTGACTCACCCACAATAGCGCAATTTCTTAAGTGTGTCAGGCCTCCATCTGAGTGAATGAGTCGGAGTCTCTCATTGGCTGCTGCTCCTGCTCACCTACTTTAAATGACCTTAAGCCTCAGGGAAAACAGCGACTGCCACTGATTGTGAAGGGCAGCCAAACGATACACGAGCGCCCCCTATTGGTAAACAGCTGAAACTAAATGGTTCAAGATTAGTTTTTTTGTCCAAAAATAAATAAATAAATCGTGGATGATCACAATTTTGGAGTTGTAAAAATATAATTTTCTATTCCTATTTGCTTTAAGAGCCAAAACAGGAAACTCCTTATGGCAATCTGTTACTGTAGTATCAATAAGTAACTAACTGCTATTAAGTGTTTTTGTTTTTAGTGTGGCTTGTTTGTTTTATTTTAGCATATATATATATATATATGTAGTATGGGTTTGAGGAAATGTTAATATTTGTTTATAAAGATCTGGTGTGTGTGTGTGTAGTGTGCATGTGTGCGTGTGTGTGTGCGCGCACGTCACTCAATCAAAAAATGACACTGTTTGTTCAAACTACTTATTTAAATTGAACTGAAACAACACTTGCTTGAGTTTGTTTTTGGGACAACTTAATCATTTTATGTTTAATCCACTTCAATTTGTAAACACTTATATGTTAACTTAATTCCTTCATGTTGTCCCAATACAAATCGAATGTGTGGAACCCAGCATTTCTTAAAGTGCTGTCAGAAAAGGGTCCATTATTTTGTGTGTTGTTATTATTTTGTGCAAATTTATAGAAATACAACAGACTAAAAAATATTATTTTAAATGTATTGTCCTGCTTATTGAAGTCATCTTAATCTCTTCAAAGAATCGACAGCTTCTCCGAGACCAGTTTATGGTGGAGTTAGTTGAAGGTGCTCGAAAACTGCGACACGTCTTCCTCTTTACCGACCTTCTGCTCTGCGCTAAATTGAAGAAACAAACTGGAGGGTAAGTCGTGATTTATTTTTCTTTCCTATAAAATCATTGTTGTTTGTCTTTTTTCCATCTCCTCTTGATTGTCATGTATGTGACCACTGGTTTGGGTGTCTATGTATGTGTGTGTGTGTTCAGGAAGGGGCAGCAGTATGATTGTAAGTGGTATATCCCGCTAGCAGACGTCACCTTCCAGACCATCGATGAGTCCGAGTCCTCGCCTGTCCCACAGATACCAGAGGAGGAGATTGACGCTTTGAAGGTCAAGATCTCCCAGATCAAGAACGAGATACAGAGAGAAAAGGTGGATGAGATCATCAGAAATGCTCTTCTACAGCCAAAATGATCAGCTTTTTGTTAAATGTTTTCAATCTTGTCTCTCCATGTGTTCAGAGAGTGTGTAAAGGAGGAAAAGTATTGGATCGCCTCAGGAAGAAACTGTGCGAACAGGAATCGCTGCTTCTCCTCATGTCTCCATGCATGGCCTTCAGAGTCAGTAACAGGAACGGCAAGGTGAATCATTTACATATTACATTTACACATTTAGCAGATGCCTTTATCCAAAGCCACTTACAAGTGAGGATAAAAGAAGCACTTCAAATCATCAGAGAGTTGCAGTTTGTAAATGCTAAGAAAAGTCTAGGTTATTTTTTATATTGTTTTCTTTCTTTTCAGTAGCACAAAATCTCCTCAAACTGCATTTTTTTGCTCTGATATCTGGAGTTTATGTTTGCTAAAAGGATCTTTGCTAAGAGAAAACTTTGAGACTTTTTGGGGTACAGTAGTTTACCTTAAATAAATAATTCTGACATCGTTTACACTTTTAATTTTGTTATTCCAAACATTTATGAGCTGCCTGTTTTCATCATTTTTTTATACGACCGGTAAATAGCTAATGTCAAAATTTTACTCCATATTTGGGGTTTTGTGGATCTTAAAAATGTTTAAGTCCACAGTTTAAAGCATTTAAGGGCATTATCAGAGCATCAGATTTATCTATGGTTTCTGTTCATTTTAAGGAGTGGCATTAAATTAGAAAAAGAAATCTTCTTCAGTATTCAATACAAATAGAATCTAAATGTCATTCATTCATTTTCTTTTCGGCTTAGTCCCTTTATTAATCTGGGGTCGCCACAGCGGAATGAACCGTTAACTTATCCAGCATATGTTTTACGCAGCAGATGCCCTTCCAGCTGCAACCCATCACTGGGAAACACCCATACACACACATACACTACGGGCAATTTAGCTTACCCAATTCACCTATACCACATGTTTTTGGACTTGTGGGGGAAACCGGAGCACCCGGAGGAAACCCACGCCAACATGGGGAGAACATGCAAACTCCACACAGAAACGCCAACTGACCCAGCCGAGGCTCGAACCAGCGACCTTCTTGCTGTGAGGCGAATGTGCTAACCACTGCACCACCATGCAGTCCTAAATGCCATTCAATTAGGATACATTTAATTGAGGTGGAAAATGAAGAAATTAAGACTTTTAAGTAGATTTTAAATTAAATCAGTTTATTTTAGCTTGTTAGGAACAATTAGGAGAAATGTAATCATGAACTTGCTTAATTTTTATTAGTTTTACAGAAAATGTTCATCTTAAACATAAATGTTTATATGTTTGCACTGGAAAACAAGACCCAATACTGAGGAAGAACAGCATTCTTCAAACCTTATTCAAAGCTTATTATTTGAAAAGTAATGGGTACAATGTTTTTTTCTTTCAAACTTTTAACGTGTTCCTAATACAATGTTTAAAAAACATATTGGCTGATTGTGTTACCTTCAAATTACTTATTAAATCCTCCATAAATGCTGAGGAAACTACATTGTCAAAAGTAGCAGATTTAAAGTAAACTGTTTTCAAAAGTTCTTATGACTTGCGCCCTTATTGTGTTTTATTTCCTTATTTCAGGGTTATACATTCCTTATTTCCTCTGACTATGAACGAGAAGAATGGAGAGAAATCATTCGGGAACAGCAGAAAAAATGTAAGCACTTTTTTTAACAAGTTATTCCTCACAAAATCTTCCTAACTTTTACAGTCATTGATGTTTAGTTAAAAGCAGATTTTGTTGGCTCCACTGATCAAGTCACTCTTGTTTGTTTCAGGTTTCAAGAGTTTTTCTTTGACTTCTCTGGAGTTGCAGATGCTCACAAACTCTTGCGTGAAGCTACAGACGGTTCACAGCATTCCTCTGACCGTCAATAAAG
The DNA here is from genome assembly GCA_903798115.1 of Danio jaintianensis. Classification (NCBI taxonomy): domain Eukaryota; kingdom Metazoa; phylum Chordata; class Actinopteri; order Cypriniformes; family Danionidae; genus Danio; species Danio jaintianensis. The sequence continues at coordinate 9,702,561 of CAIGQV010017835.1, read as the reverse complement.
ATGGTGAGTGTTCAGTTCAGTTCAGTTCAGTGTTGTGTTGTGTTGTGTTGTCTTGTTTTTCGTTTTGTTTCCTGGCAGTCACTAAAGATGTATGTATAAAGATGTATAAGTTTTGTTTCCTTAGGTTTTGTTTTGTTTTTGTTTTTTCCTTATATCTAAAATTATTCAAATCCTTACCTACAGATTCATTCATTCATTTTCTTTTCGGCTTAGTCCCTTTATTAATCCGGGGTCGCCACAGCGGGATGAACCGCCAACTTATCCAGCATATGTTTTACACAGCGGATGCCCTTCCAGCTGCAACCCATCACTGGGAAACATTCATACACACACATACACTACGGACAATTTTAGCTTACCCAATTTACCTATACCGCATGTCTTTGGACTTGTGGGGGAAACCGGAGCAAACCCACGCGAACACAGGGAGAACATGCAAACTCCACACAGAAATGCCAACTGACCCAGCCGAGGCTCGAACCAGCGACCTTCTTGTTGTGAGGCGAACGTGCTACCCACTGCGCCACTGCGTCGCCCTACCTACAGATTAAAAACGTTAAATTATTAAATGTCTATCAATACTTTGTCAAAGTCAATATTTTATTATCAGTCATTTTTATGATTAATTTTATTAAGTCATACAAAAAATAAGTCATACAAAACATTTAATTGTAATTTGTGTATTGTAACAGAAAATTAGGCCATATTTATTTAATATATTAATGTTTAAATATGTATTAATTATTAAATATTAAATAAATATTCATTTATTTCATATTTTAAAGTATTCGTGTAAAAATTATGCTCAAACTATTACTCTGTGTATTAATGTACTTGAATTTTCTTTCTCCCCCAAACAGATGATGAATCTACGGGGCTGTGCGGCTTCCTGAATGTGATTGTTCATTCTGCAACAGGATTGAAACAGAGCTTGAGTAAGTTGTCTGGCACGGGACGTCTCACCTAGTTTTAGGCTGTGTTTTATTTCAGTGGTTGCAATTAGATGGAATGAAATCCGGCTCACGGTAATCATTAAATTATTGAATGGCTGTCTGATATGTGCGCACATGCATTAAAACGCTGCTGTTGTTGGGCAGAGTTGTCTGAATGAGCAGCTGCGGGACGGGTGGATTAACTGGAACGTTCTACTTCTTAAGCTCTCGATCACTAATTTCCAATCTCTCTTTGTTCTTGTTCATTCATCAGTTCTGCTTCTTATAGCCTTTGTCCTCAATAAAGTCTGCCTTAATGGAAAGTAGCGTTGAGAGATTTGACTGCACACATTGTGGTGACAATATAATGTTATAGGAGTCAAAGAAATGATGTTAATTATTTAATTGTTATGAGTGCTTCATCTACAGCGATTCATTAAAGAATGAAGACATTAAGGGCTGTTATAGTGATTTACCACAGTTAATGTCTTATTATCACTGGAAAAAATACTTTTCTTACTTAGAGTTTTTGTTTCTAGTCCAAATATCTACAAATTCTTTTTCTAGACAAGCAAAAAATATTGTCTTGTTTTAGGAAAGAAAATGCCAAATTAAGAGAGTTTTTCCTTAGAAAAATAAGAACATGAAAAATAATCCTGATTTTCGTTTTGACATCAGATTATTTTGCTTACATTGGCATTGTTTTGCTTGTTTTAAGGAAAAAACTCACTTAATTTTGGCATATTATTTCTTAAAACAATAGCATATTTTGGGGTTGTTTAGAAAATGCTTCTTGATTCAATACTTTTTATATTTATTTTTACTAGAAACAAGACAAACTCTAAGTATGAAAATAATTTTTGCAGTGTAACCATGATTTAAGACTCATATTTAGTAAATATTGCAGCATGTCATGATGAAATGTTTTTTTAATTCTGAGAATTAGATTGTATAAAATACTGCTTAAAAGTTTGTGAAGATGTTTTTAAGAATGTATTAAATTGATCAAAAGTCATAAAAAAGGCAGCAAAGAAAGGATTTCTATTTCAAATAAACCTCCAAGAGTTTTCAGGGGTATTGTTTAAGATATTAGCTTATTTTCTTTTCATACAATTTCTTTTTTTTGTCTCAAGAACCATTGGACTTGCACTATAAGTGAATTGGGTAAACAAATAGGTCGTAGTGTACGAGTGAGTGTGAATGTGAGAGTGTATGGGCGTTTCCAAGTACAGGTTGCAGCTGGAAGGGCATCCGCTGCTTAAAACATATGGCAGAATAGTTGCTGGTTCATTGAGCTATGGTGACCCCTGATAAATAATGGACTAAGCAAAAGGAAAATGAAATAAGCATTTTCTTTAAGCTTAATAACAGTTCACAATATTTCTGTTTTTAATGTATTTTTAGTCAAATAAAAGTAGTATTGCTGAACATAGGAGGCTTTGCATAATTTTTTTTAACTAAATCCTTTCTAAAACATTTTACTACTTATGATCAGTAGTGTAAATGTCTAATCTGTTTTACAGTTTTATTTCACTGTTACTTTAATGATTGTTTTTGTAACTAAAGTGTTATATAATATGACTACTGATTTCGATAACAACATTCCATTTACATTTTATAGATATCATTTTTTTTCTGATGTTAGTTTACTAGTATATCATGTATATCCAAGTGTATCATGGGATATGCTTTAATTAGAAAAAGTGTTTAGTTTAATATTTGGACAAAATTTTATATGTAACCAGAATGTTGTCTGTTCTCTCCCTGACCTCAGATCTGTACTGTACATTAGAGGTGGACTCTTTCGGCTACTTTGTGAACAAAGCAAAGACTCGTGTTTACAGAGACACCACAGAGCCAAACTGGAACGAGGTCAGAAATATAAACCACCCACAACCACACAGTTGTCTACAATAAATGTTAATAAAAACACACAAAGTAATGTTTATCCCAGTATGGTGCAATTCCATTTGGTGCCACTAATTGACACTAGAAATGCAGCTTTAAATATGTAAACGCATGTAATGCTGGTTAAATGGTGTGATTGAATAGAGGTTGAATATTGTGTTGACAGGAGTTTGAGATCGAGCTGGAGGGCTCGCAGACACTCAGACTGCTGTGTTACAGTAAAATCAAACAGTGCAGGGATGATGGCGAAAACATGGATCGCGTCATGGCCAAGGGGCAGATTCAGGTATGTCTTTTTCAGTTTGGACTTTCTCAGAATTACTTTCACTGTACGTTTTTTATTATGTTTTAGTAGAGCTGCAAATAAAATAAAAATAAAAAGGTTTAATAAAATGTAATTAATTAATTAATATGGTTAAATTTGATAAGTTTACATATAAATAATAATTTTAATATTAACTGACATGTTAAATATTAACTGACATATTAAATATTAATATTAACTGACATAAAAGGATATCTCTCTCTAAATTAATCTAGATTGTATGCTATTAATAAGGATATTTTAACAGTCATTTTTATAATGACTTTTATGAAGTCATACAGTACGTCCCAGGGTACAATAAAGTAAAAAAATATATGTTTCATTGTGTTTTGTTTATAGTTTAATACAGAAAGATTAAATTAAATTCAATTCAATTAAATAAAAATGTTATAATAATTTTTATATTTTTTATTTAGTATTTTTAAAGTATTAAAGTTAAAAGTTAATATATATATAATAAATTACATATCAAGTTTAAACTGACACAATTTCCCAATGCATTAATCAATAGTAATCAACAATGAATTCATCAGAAATAGTCAATAAATCTTTTTCATGTATAATTTCATCGATTACTCATGTGTCCTGGGGTAAAACAAGGTAGCCTATAATCTACTTACACATAGTGACTAAGCATTTACCTTTTTAATGCCTAATGCAGTGAGCAGAACAAAGCCGCTAAATTGTTCAGGTAGATGATAATCCTGTCATATGCATTGGTGTGGTGGAGTGACCAGAGAAACGCTGAGGTGTTGAGCTGCGGGAGGATTAGAGCCGCAGTTTGGACAGAAACTGGGACACGCTGACAGAGTCCTGAACGGGGCAGATGCCAAATTACAGAGAGAAGGAGTCAGAGCCTGCAATCAGCCAGTAAAAAAAATTGTCTTGATCACATGACCATTTTGTTGCCACAACAACCGTATATAATCAGTCTTTTGTGGCTAGATAGATCTCAGTTATTTAGTCCTAAATGTCCAGGATACAGTAGATATGAGCTTTGTTTGGGAAAAAAGTGTCTTTATCGTTTAACCTTTTTATCTTTTGCTCAAAATACTAGCAAAAAAAAACTGAAAATGCTTGAGTTTTTGGAGGACTTTTTTCTTGAAGCCCATTAAAAGAGTTTGTGGTGATGTAGATGACGTCGTATTGTAGTTTTGGAGATTTTTTGACCCCAAGATCAAACTAACTTCTCCAAGCTGTGTTTCCTGGAGGGTTTTTTTTGGTCACTGGAACTATTATCCTAAAGGTGGCATTTGTACAGCACACATGTCCTTTTCCAGAGTGATTTATAACACTTACAGATCACTGGGATTTCTTAATTATTGCCCTGATGGTGGAAATGGACATTTTCAATATTTTTGCAGTTTTCCTGTGATGAATGACTGAGTGAGTTTGGCTGATGTGTTACAGTACTCCATATTTCTGTCTGATCTCACAAGAAAGCATAACTATTTTACATATTAAAATGGCTAATTCGTACATATTATTATGATTTCATTCATATGAAAAGGTATGATTTTAGTTCTGTTGTATATTTGTATCACTATATGGGAATATACTTATAAACACATCATATAAATTCATTGTGGGCAGCACGGCGGCGCAGTGGGTAGCACAATCGCCTCACAGCAATAAGGTTGCTGGTTCAAGCCCGGCAGGGTCAGTTGGCATTTCTGTGTGGAGTTTGCATGTTCTCCCCGGGTTCGCGTGGGTTTCCTCTGGGTGCTCCGGTTTCCCCCACAAGTCCAAAAACATGTGGTATAGGTGAATTGGGTAAGCTAAATTGTCCGTAGTGTGTGAGATTTAGTGTGTATGTATGTTTCCCATTGATGGGTTGCAGCTGGAAAGGCATCTGCTGCGTAAAACATATGCTGGATAAGTTGGCGGTTCATTCCGCTGTGGCGACCCCAGATTAATAAAGGGTTGAATGAATGAATGAATGAATAAATTCATGGTAGTGCTAATAATTGCAGCACTCATATACTGTATTTAAATGGATAGTTCACCCAAAATAAAATTACCTTATCATTTATTCTTACGTCGTTTTAAATCTCTGTGAGTTTCTTTGTTCTGTTGAACACAAAAAAAGATATTTTGAAGAATGCTGGTTTTGGGACCCATCGACTTCTATAAAAGGATTAAAAAATACTATGGAAGTCAATGGGTGCCAGCTACCGGCATTCTTTAGAATATCTTCTTCTGTGTTCAACAGAGGAAAGAAGCTCGAATAGGATTTGAACAATTGAAGGGTGGGTAAATGATGACAAAATTTTCATTTTTGGGTGAACTATCCCTTTAATAAAGATATTCAAAGTGTTCAGATGCAAAAACCTCTAAATGCCGTCTAAAATACTACTAAAATGAGCATTTTCTTCAGGCTTCTGTGTGTAGGTTCAGTTATTTCACTTTAATGGCAAAGAATAAGTTATTTTACTATTGTTATTATTATGAAGTTGCGTTATTTATTTGTCATTATTCTGTTGTTTATTAATTTCTACTATTTTGTCTTCTCTTCTTCTTGATACAAAAGTTTAAAAGAAAATGTGGAAAGTCTTTCACTATGTCTCTCATTTAAAGCATTTATGTACAATTCACTCAATAAAAAAAGAAAAAGAAATGTTTTCATTCCCTTTAAAGTGAAATAACTGAACATAAGCATAGGAGGCTGAGAAACATTCTCATTTGAGAAGAACATTTTAGACGGCACTTAGATGTTTCGCATCTGAACTTTGATAAGTTATAAAACTGTGCTGTGTTTGCAATTGTTTATTTTCAATAAGAGCAGAGTTGTTGTTGTTGTTGTTTGTAAATATTTTGAGCAAAAGATCAAAAGGTTAACCAATAAAAAATATAGGGTGCCAATATGAGGCCATTGTAGAACATAATAACTTCGAACGTGGCACATTTCATTGCCGTTAACCAGAAAACGACGAAAGGAAACATCAGAAATAGTCTTGAGCACAGTGTTGGTCGGTCAACTGCCACAGCAGCCTGTAATCATCATTGTGGGTGGAGATTCACTAGTTAATCCCAGCGCTCCATCTGTGCGTGCCTTTGTGTGTGTTTGTGTGTGTGTGTACTGAAGAATATATGAGAGAACACATTCACAACAATAGATTCAGCATGACAGCAGCAGTTCCTCCAAACACACACACACACACACACACACACAGGATGATTCTGTGCTGGAGGATCTGAATTGGCTTCTGTAAACGGAGAGGTTAACAACAGTAGAGACACTTGTGGAAAATGGGTAAGAAAGAGCAGACACGGACCGCTGAGGGGCAGGATGGTAGGGTGAAGGCTGCGAGCGCTAAACTGATGAAGGAAGAGTTGAATAGCAGCTGCTCGGTGGAGGAAGAGGAGGTGGAGGATGAGGTGGAGGTGGACGTTGGCCTCAGGAGGGCTTCCAGCACTGGGGCTCGACTCTGGGGTAGAGTTCGCAACACACTCCTCAGGCAGAAGGTAAACTCCTCGTGTTTGTGTGCGAGAGAAGCTCAAGTCATTAACTGGAGTATTAAAAAGCTGGTTGGTTAGGAGTCGAGACTTGTTTATTTGTTTTGTGGTATTGGTAGTATATAAGTTGCCATGGTGATATTATCTGAGAACCCTTGAATTGTCGTGTCTATAAGGTTTGATGCTTACAGGCAAAGTAAGTAAGGCAAGGAACGTTTGTAAACATTGGTGCGAATCAAATTGTGGACCTCCAGGGGGCAGCAAGGAGCAAAGTTACCTTAAAATATAATTTCAAATTCTAAATTCTTTATATATCTTTTAGTGTTGGGCAAAGATTAATCGCGATTAATCGCATTGATGGATTTGCTCTTCAGTGTTTGGACTTTCAGCAGTGAAAATTAAACCACACTGAACTAAACTAAATTGAACTTTAACTCTGAAAAGTGGACTGACACAGTTTCAATTTCAGTTTACTAGAACTTCTATGTTAAGATGCTTTGACACAATCTACATTGTAAAAGCGCTATAGAAATAAAATATAAGTTTGTTTTGAAATAATATATGTGTGTGTATTATATAGATTTATTATGTATATGTGATACACACATACATAAAAAATAAAACTATACAAAACAGTTTTGTTACATAGATATTTAAATTTACATATCATTTGTATCATATATTTATTTAAATTTTATATCTGAATTTGAATAAACATTTTCTCAAATATATGCATGCAATGTGTGTATTTATATATACATAATAAATATACACAGAACACACGTATATATTATGTCAAAACAAACTTTTATTTTGGTTGTGAAAAAAATGCCATTATTTTTTGCCCAGCACTAATATCTTTATAATAATATTTGTAAAGATTTATTATTTACACTGTAAAAAATGTATATGTTGATTAACAGTTTTATGCAATTGCCTGTAGATGGTGATTTACAGGCGTCTTCTGTTTATTTACTGTTTTTAAATTTTGTTATGGAATGTTGTAAAAGCTCAGTTTAACTCTGCGGTTTAACAAAATCACATTTGTTGACATTTTTAGCCATTTGGAACAGTAGATTATTTGGGTAAAACCTTGTAAATAGCTGCCAGTACTTACGTCTGTTATTTAAAGGAGTTATTTCTTGAGAGTATGACTTTTTTTGTAGTTATGATACATTCGTTTGATAAAAACATTATAATATAAATGTAAAGTGTTGTAAAATATATATATTTTTTACAATTTAAAGAGATTTGCTATATTTTAAAATATTTTTTTTCATGTATTGACAAATAGAATTTTCAGTTTTTATTGTCAATCATTCTAATAAGCTGAAATTATGTTGAAAACAGTTGCAATGTCTCATATTTAATATTGCGTTCTTTTTACAATTCTTTGAATATAAAGTTCAAACTAGCTTACTTGAAGTAGAAATATTTTGTAACATTACAATTATCTTCACTATCACTAAATAGTAGTAAATTAATCAATCATATAATTTCTTTTAATAAATGTCTGACTGACAATAAACGTTTGGCAGTATACTTGTAAATGAGTTTTAATACTTTATTTTTTTTTTATATTACGTTTATGCTGTACAATGTAATGGAATTTATGTACTGTATTGCTTGCTTCCAGTTCTGATTTATTTTATCTTTATTATACTGAGTTTTTACCTACTAGACACATCCTACCTAAAACGACCAAGACTGTTCTTTACTGTACATCTCTTCTGAACATCACTGTACAGAATTAAAGGGACATTTTCTCATAATTTCAAACTCTAGTGGTTCTAATCTTTCATGAATTTCTTTCTTCTGTTGAACACAAAACAAGATATTCTGAAGAAAAAAGCAGCCATTGTCATCTATAGTGGGAACAAAAAATACTGTAGAAATCAATGGCTGATTTTCCCCCAAACATTCTTCAGTATATCTTCCTTTGTGTTCAGAAGAAGAACAAAACTCAAACAGTTTATGGACAAGTTGAGGATGAGTAAATAATGACAGGATTTTCATTTTTGGTTGAACTATCCCTTTAACATTGATTCCTGCTGTTATTCATCTGTGAGAAGGCTTAAATAAGATAAATCAGTTTTTTTGGCACCACTTAAACCAACCAATCAATGCAGGTCTTTCCTTTGGCAGCAAGCTGGTAAATTATGTTTTCACAACACTCATAGCTGCCCACAATAAATACAAGCTGACAGCATAGTATTACTATTACAACAGAATCAATCACTGGATTGAGACCGACAAGTGGCTGGACATAAATACTGGACATAGAACTAGAAATTGACATGTAGGAGGGAAACCGCTTGATTCGTAATGTTAGGTTCTGCATCCTTGGTTTTGTTTGTGTAAGTTGAAAGTGTATTGTGAATTGATCCCTATTATTCAATCACGGTCCCTTAATGAAAAAGCTATAGTAATTTATATTAAATACTAAAAATGCTTTAGTAAAAAACCTGAATTAATCTGTTGTGGTAATTCTATATTTGCTGGAAATGCTAACCCAATACTCTAGTTTTTTTTACAACTATATATTATACTACAGTACCCCACATTTTAAGTAAAGTAACAATTAGTATTGTTACACATTAGTAAACAATTAGTAAAAATTAAGTATACTAGAGTATTTATTACAGTGGTCACGCTTTAGTTTAAGTGCCAATTCCCACTATTAACTACTGACTTATTACCTGCTTATTATTAAGTTATTAGCTGTTTGGTACTTATAAAGTATGGTCTTATAGTTCATCCCTAATCCTACCCAGTACCTAACTTAATCTTAATAAATAATAATCAGCAAATTCATTTTTTTTTTTAGCTAAAAGACATACCTTAAAGTAAAGTGTGTTGAAAAAAAAATCTTCTCTCCATTAAACAGAACTTGGGGAATTAAATATACAGGGGGGCTAATAATCCAGGAGCGCTAATAATTCTAACTTCAACTGTATGTACAGTATAATACACTTTACAGTAGTGCGGTTCTAAAACACTATAGCATTTACTATAAATTACTATAGTGATTTTTATTTTATTTTATTGGGATGGCATGGGTGGCTATCTTCATATGTTCTGCCTCTGCTTTTTTTTGTTTGTTTGTTTCTTTTTTTCTTTTTTTTTTGAGAAATGTAGATGCTTCCAGCAAGCGTGTTGAGTGAGCCGTTTTTAGCAGGTGACTGTGTGTTTGGGTCACGCTCAGATAAGGATTATCCTCTTGATTGACATTTGTCCCTGTTTTCACAGCTGGATCCGCAGTCGCTGCAGGGTAAAGACTGGCAGAGGACAGTAATCAGCATGAATGGGGTCAGTGTGGCTCATCCTGCACAATAATAACACATTTACTAATAATAGGAGCAATCACGTTAATGTTCAAAAGGCCATTTACATTCAATTAGGACGGTGTGCTGGTACCTTGGCTGGTTTAGGCCTGTCATGGAGCAATAATTATATTAAAGGGATAGTTCACCAAAAAAAAAAAATTTTATTCAGCCTCAAGTAGTTCCAGGCCCCAGTTTCTTTTTTCTGTTGAACACAAAATAAGATATTTTGAAGAATGCTAGAAACCGGTAACCATTGACTTCAATACTATAGAGGTCAATGGTTGTTTTTTCCAACATTATTCAAAATATCTTCTTTTGTTTTTTGTAAATAAGACAACAATTATGATGTTTGTCATAGACTATAAATACAAACCCCTAACATGTAGGTACTTATTGTTTGTTATATACATCATCATGTAAGATTTTTTTTTTTTTGAGTTGTGTAAGATGTTTAATATTTGTATGCACTTCTTTTCCTAAAGCTGTCTATGTTTTAAAAGATTTAGTCTGTCAAAATAATAACAAAATAAATGACCATTTTTTTCTGTTCAGATATTTATGTGCTCAGGTACTTGCTTGTAGAAATGTTTGAAAAATATTTATGCGTGAATGAATTAATGTATTTATAGGGTTTTTTTACTCAAGCTTCCATTTGTTTGATTAAAAAAAACAGCAATGCTCTAATTTTACAATTTAAAGTAAGTGTTTTCTATTTAAATGTATCTTAATTTATTTATTTTTTGTCAATTTTAAGCATAATTTCTACAGTCTTCAGTGTCACACGATCCTTCAGTAATGGAGAAAATAACGTTCATTTGGTGCTCAGGAATATATCAGGATTATCAATCAAAAACAGTTATGTTGGTTCATATTTTTGTGGAAAATATGAAAAATAGAAAAGAAGTCTTTTACAACAATGTGAAAATCTTTATGATCACTTAAAATATACAACATAACACTTTTGTACAAAGGTGTGAAAATAAGAGATCAAGTTCCTAAAATATGTCAAATACGTCCATCAGTACTTAAATCCACTAACATCCTCCAATCGTTAGTTAACAATCATTTGTCTCCCATAATATGAAGCACACCGATGGATTAAAATCTTGTGGCTTGATATTAAGCTGATGGCCGAAGCTTAAGCTGATTTTATTCTTGATTATTTGATAGGTGAGATTGAGCACAGAGCTGTTTTGTTCTCATCAGTGAGTGTTTTTGTGAACAAAAAAAAAAACTTGTGCATATTCATCACTCTTTCCAGATTGAGGTCAAGCTGTCTATGCGGTTTACCAGCAGAGAGTTCAGTCTGAAGCGGATGCCCTCCAGAAAGCAGTCCGGAGTCTTTGGAGTCAAAATTGGGGCCGTCACTAAGTGAGTCAGGCTACAGATCAATCCATATATGACTGATATAAATGCACTTTACACGGTATTAGTGCAAGTGGATATTTGCTCATAGACAAAGACAGGTTGTGATGTATTTTATGTCAAGTTGTCAAAACAAAGACATCTCAAACAATGCCTTTGCATTTAAAATGACAACTTAGCGAAATGGGCGGTGCGGTGGCGCAGTGGGTAGCGCTGTTGCCTCACAGCAAGAACGTCGCTGGTTCGAGCCTTGGCAGGGTCAGTTGGCATTTCTGTGTGGAGTTTGCATGTTTTCCCCGTGTTTGCGTGGGTTTCCTCTGGGTGCTCTGGTTTCCCCCACAGTCCAAAGACATGTGGTATAGGTGAATTGAATAAGCTAAATTGTCCGTAGTGTATGTGTGTGAATGAGAGTGTATGGGTGTTTTCCAGTGATGGGTTGCAGCTGGAAGGGCATCCGCTGCGTAAAACATATGCTTGATAATTGGCGGTTCATTCCGCTGTGGCGACCCCAGATTAATAAAGGGACTAAGCTGAAAAGAAAATGAATGAATGAATGGATGAACTTAGCGAATGACACTTAATAACAGTTGTATGCAAAAAAAAAAAATTATATTTATAACATGTCAAATCATGATTAAAAAGGTTTCATGGCAGTCTTATGAATCCCTTCAAACCAATAAAATTATAAAGAAGTATATTACATATTTTATATATTTAAAAATATTTTCACTGTAAAAAATACTGGGTTCCACACAATTCTTTCATGTTGTCCCCACACAAATTGATTAATTGCTTTTACAAATTTAAGTGGATTAAACATAAAACTATTAAATTGTCAAAAAAAACTCAAGAGTTGTGTGTTGTGTTGATTCAGCTCATTTTAAATAAGCAGTTTGAACAAGCTGCAAATTTTTCTTTGAGTATGTATATATATATATATATATATATATATATACGTTTGCCATTTTAACGTTCCATCCATCCACGTTTCAAAAAAATCTATTACATTATTTAATAAAGTTTTATCAAGAAGTTTAAAGTTTTACATTGAAGTTAGTTACTATTTTTTCAGTGTCTAAAATGGTTAATTCTGTATGTATTGTTTTAAAATCTAATGAAAATTAACGAATAAGTAAATAAATAAGAATTGATACACATATATTCATTTAACAGACGCTTTTATCCAAAGGGACTTAAAAATTTGAATAATTTTTAGTGGTTACAAATAAATAACTTTTTAATAGTTAGAGGAATTCTGATCTGAAGACTTTAGTCTCCTGGTTAATTCAAGCATCAAGTAACATAATGGCCACTTTAAAATGCGTCCACAAAAAATCCACATAGACTTTTTGAGTCACACCAGTATGTTGAGATTACATGTCCTGCCAAAAACTACATATTTGTACTCTGTAACCCCTTATTTTTATATACTTTAATGACGGAACCCTTTTTGAAGTAATGTTGCATTTATACCACTAAATGTCATTGTAAGTCTAACAGGACTATCAAATAAACTAGTAAGTGTGCCTTTAAGGATTAATAAACTTATGTTGCATTGTAACAGTCAATGGTGATTGAGTATTAAATTCTTCCCTCTCACTCCAAAAACAACAGCAGTCAGATGTCAGCCATGTTTCCCATAATTCAGAGGACACGAGAGCCTGTGTTTTCATAGACCCACATGACTCAAATGAGGGCTCATAAAATAGAAGGAGGGGAAACTTCCTTTTAATAATGGCCTCCGTCAGTTCGTCAGTTCAAAGCAGAAAGGAAAACAGAGAGAAACCCCATTATGGACTTCCTGACAAACAGGAAGGAATTATTATTAAAGGCAAAAGATTTTTGCAAAAGGCTTCCCTCAAAGGACTGAAATAAAAACAGAAATGTGGATGTAGGAATTAGACTCTCAGATATGCGTTTTTAACAGTTTAACAGAAACGCACATGGGTGAAATATTGCCCTGTAATAACAGTTGTTGTTTTCTTAAAACCTGACAGTTTTGGGAGGGATTTATGCTGCACAAAATGTTCATTTTTTCAGGTGGTCTCATTATGGTGTTGATTTTGTGGATATTGGAGTGCTGCATCAGTAAATGCAGATGTGAGTTTAAATATAGGCTGTGAGAATGTTAATACCGCAAGTCGTAGTGAATAAATAAACAAGCTCTCAGAATATACTGTTTTCTTTGAACGCCCCAGAAATGTGCCAGGAAAAGATTGCCTTAAATGATAGCAAGCAGCATTTTTTTCATTTTCCATGGGAAATACATTTAGCGGAAAGCTTCTGTTATATATACAGTATAGCATTTCCCCATAATCCTCTGTGGTCATGGAATTTACAGCTTTAATCCTGAAAAAATAAGCACAGATCAGCTGAAATATATATTTGTGTGTGTGTGTGTGTGTGTGTGTGTGTGTGTGTGTGTGTGT
>CAIGQV010017835.1:9663088-9678820 GCA_903798115.1 Danio jaintianensis | reverse complement strand
ATATATTATTATTTTTTTTTTTATATATATATATAATCAATGTTTTTGTAAAGCTCTTGTAAGCACTCCATAATTCATAACTCCAAAATAAAATTATTATTTCTTCTTATGTTTTTTTGTAGAATAAAATGATGTATGACCATATAGACACAAAATATTAAGTGCAGCAAAAAATAATTTAAAGTGCATTTTGGGTTTTCTTTGCATCAGACTGAAGTACTAATACTATACTAATACACACGTAGATTTAAAAGACATAAATACGTTATGTTTTAATTTTTTAAACAAACGTCGGTTGTTTTCAGCTGGAATTAATATTTCATACCGCACAGCTGTAATACTGAAACATGTGGTAGGCGGTCGCAGTGTGTGTGTGTGTGTGTGTGTGTGTGTGTGTGTGTGCGCGCGCGAGCGAGCGAGCGTGTGTGTGTGTAACTGTAGTCTGTCAGTCGAGCTGTGTTTGCAGTAGCCAACCATCAGTGTAGCATGAAACGGCTATCTGTCTCTCAGAAACTATGCCACACCACCTAAAACTCCGGAATACCTTTTGCTGTCTACCCTTGAAGGCTACCAAGAAGATCATCTACCCAGACGGGCGCTTATACAGACGGAAAAGAGGGAGTGAAGGTAATAAATGAGACATTTCTTTTACCTCGCCATCCTGTTCAAACAGCACATCCTGTTAGCATTAGCGGTTAGCCTATAAATTCACAACCATGCTGAGACAAACACAGGACGGCGGTGATGAAAGTGGATGTCGCAGAGTGCACAAAACTGTGACGTTTTTGTGTTTAGGTAGATTTGATGTTGTTCAGGGTGTTGTGAGACATGTCACGTTTGCTGGGATGGTAGTTTGGTCGCGCACTGGATAGCCCTGATGGGTTAATCAATATTTCCTATCTGATAGATAATTTTGAGAAATACGTTACATATTCTTGTTAAAGGTTCTAGTACTGTTAGTAATTTCATTCAGGATTTCATTTGTTTTAAAACACTGTATCCGTTACAGTACTGAATAAACGGGTAACGTTAGTGCAGGCAGCCTGTCTGTCAGTGACAACAGTGCTATGTATAGGCAGCTATTTATTGTTTCATTTGTGAAATAAGCATTGTTTTAATAAATCTGAGAGAATTCCTTGGTGAATTATATAATGCAAGTGAATGGCAGTCAGCTCCTTGACAGTCGAAATAATACATAGGCAAATGTCATTAAAGGGTTATAATATATAGTCATTGCTTACCTTTCTCTTTTCCAAACCTGATTGACTTCTGTCAGTCAAAAAAGAAGATATTTTTAATAATGTTAAAAACTAAAGTAATCACTGACTTCATATTATTTGTGTTTCAAAATATGGAAGTCAGTTGTTACAGCTTTTCAGATTTATTTCTTAATATCTTCTTTAGTGTTTCACAGAAGGAAGAAACTCCATAAAGGTTTGAAACCAAAGAGTGAGTAAATTTTGTTTTTGGGGGGAACTATCCCTTTGCCTGTGCCTTCTGATGATGCATTATGGTATTGTGAAGTAAAACGATCAAAAAGATGCATTAAGATCTTGTGAAGCAAAACAATCTGTGTAAGAAACTGAACATTATTTTTCATTATTACTTTTTGATACATTGCTCAGCAAACAGTCCTGACCGCATTTACGGCAGTCTGTAGTGCAAGCTTCCTTTCATATAGTGACGTATACAATAAGCTGACCCTGTTTGTTTATTGATTATTATGATTTATTTATATAAGTTATTAGGTAAGTTCAGAGTAAAAACAGATTAATAAATGTGTTATTATGCTTTAAGATGTAGCAGCAAAAAAGAAGCATTGATCACTGAGAATGAATGCAATATCTGTTAAATTGCAGATTGTTTCTCTTCGACTTGTCAGTGAACTATGGCTCTGTTTAGTAATAGTAAACGCTGCTCCATTCATTCATTTTCTTTTCGGCTTAGTCCCTTTATTAATCTGGGGTCGCCACAGCGAAATGAACCGCCAACTTATCCAGCATAGGTTTTACGCAGCGGATGCCCTTCCAGCTGCAACCCATCACTGGGAAACACCCAAACAAACACATACACTACGGACAATTTAGCTTACCCAATTCACCTATAGCGCATGTCTTTGGACTGTGGGGGAAACCGGAGCCCCAGGAGGAAACCCACGCAAACATGGGGAGAACATGCAAGCTCCACACAGAAATGCCAACTGGAACAGCCGAGGCTCGAACCAGCGACCTTCTTGCTGTGAGGCGACAGCGCTACTCACTGCGCCGGCCACATTAAAGTGAATTTTATATAAAATCATGGTGTACACAACACTCTCTAGACTTGATGCATCACAGACACCAATATTTTGACAATTTATAAACAAATTATCACTTTCTGGCCATCTGATGTTAGGCATTTAATTCATCCAAGTGCAGACACATAGACACACACACATATATATATATATATATATATATATATATATATATATATATATAATAATTATATAATTATGGAAAAATATTACCAAAAACAATGTATTTTGTGACACCACAAAACAAACGATAGAGCATGATAACAAAAAGATATTCTTTTGATTTTGTCAATATGATATATATATCATATCGTCATATTGCACAACCCTACAAGTGAATTAAAAATAAAAATAAATGATATATTTACCCTTTTCTAATCACATATAGCAACACAAAAGGCACATTCTGATTGTTAAAAAATTGTCTGAAGTACCTAAAAACCACGTTAACATTAATTGAAATAGTTGGAAAACACAACAGACTGCCCAAGACTACTTTTTCTTGATAAAAGGTGAATAAATAAATAAATAAAAAATAAATCATGAGCTAGTAGATATGTTAAGGTGAGAAAACCTCACATTAGTTTGGATGCAAAGCAGGATATTTTTTTCTTCCCTTTCTTCTCTTTCCGTTTGTGGAAAAATTTATTTTTCTCAAACTATTCATCAGTTGCATCCAGGGAACAGGACTTATGCAACAAGAATTACACTCTCTTTGGCCGCTCTTGATCCTTGGCTTTAGCAGGACAGTCATCCCAAGCGAAGAAGTTGGAGGCCATCCTCTTTAAGATCTAATAAACCACCAAAAAGGCCTCCAAACAAAACACATTCCTAGAGCTGAAGCAGTGGGAGGGTTTCAGTTGCAGTGTGTGCATGGGCTCACATATAAGAAAAACCCAATGCCTGCTGAGATGTTTCATAGTGCGCGTGTGGGAAAATCATGCCCCAATCATGTTATTTGTAGTTTATACATTCTCACTGGACATTATGACCCTTGGTGTGTTTGTCAGGTTCAAGGGTGCTTTTAGGTTTGTGTGTTGAAGCTAAATATTTCTAAGTATTTGTGAAAATGAATTTGAAATTATTAGTGTTATGGAAAGAGGTGGTGTCGAATGCTAACACAAATAAGGAAGGGCTCACTAATTTTATTGCATTTGAAGATTGCCAACAGATGTTTTATTGGTGGTTTTGATGGAGCAAGATGTTGTTCAGACGTTTCACAGCGTTTGAAGTTCTTGTGCAACTGGAAGAGCGTTTCAGACAAAAGATGAAGTGGAATATATGGATTTCAGGAGCTGAACTGTGCTTTGATTATTTATTTATTTTCTCTCCCTAATGCACCATATAGACATTTTTGGGTCACTAAGAAATTTAGTACATTTATTCACCAAGATGCATTCAATTCGTTAAAATGGCCATTTATGAATACATTTGTGACATTCTAGAAGATTTTAATTTAGAAAAATCGGGTTCTTTTAAACGTTCTATTTAAAAAGTATCACAGTTTCTACTAAATATTTAGCAGCACAAATGTTTTTCAACATTGAAATTATTAGACATTTCTTAAGCAGTGAATCGGCACACTAGAAGGGTTTCTGATGGATGGACACTGAAGAAGACTGCAGCAGTGATGCTGAAAATTTAGCTTTGCAATCACAGGAATAAATTACATTTTAATTTCTATTAAAATATATAATTTAAAACTGTAGTAATGTTTATAATAAAGTTTTAGTGGATTTTGATCAATAATGTTACTTGAATAATGCCACTTAAATAATGACTTATTTTAAAAGATGTTAAAGAATAAAATCGTGTTGACCCCCCAAAGTATACTTTAGTTTTTACATGAATTTGAATTTACAAATAATTTTTTTGCATTCTCTGAGCAGTTGTGGAACTCCAGTGAACCTCTTCACATTCATGTTTGATTTTTAATGTATTCATAAGAAGCAAAATTTTGGTCCATTTGAGTTTTCATGGTGGGCTTTGTTTACAAATTGAAAGTGCTGGTGGCTGGTACATTGAGGTTTTAGCATCACACATTCATGCTGTACGTTTATAGTATTTATAGTACATGATCATATTGTTTATTATTCTACATTCTGACCACATTAAGTACCTCAGCGTATTCCCCCTCTCTTTTTCCACTATGCTACCCAAATACAAACTGCCCTACCACACCGGGCAGGACTCCAAGACCCCCATCACGCTCTGATGAAGAGGACTGAACAAATAGTGCCATCCCAGTGCTCCCGTCACTAACTCCGCTGAGAAAAGAGAAAGAACAAAGAGCCCAAACAAAGATAGTCACAGGAGTCAATTCTCAGCACATTGACACCTTTTATTGGCCATTTTGGCTGTGATTGCCCAGTTACTGAAGGGCCGAAACTACATTCTGGATAAACTGAGAGTCACTTTTTAGAGACTATGTCTCTCCCACGATTCTGAACGAACACCTGTTTCTGACAACATTTTTATTTAATTCAGTGACTGATTTGCTGGGTTCAGACTAGGGTTGGCAAAAGTATCGAGTTCAGTAATAATTGGTACTGACATTTTAAAAACGGCCATTTCCCGATGACATTCTTAAACAACGCTGATTGGCCATTGGGTTCACGTGCTCAACAGATATGACTGTCAGCGATCAGTCGATCCATCTGCGGATTGCTCATATGTCAGCTCATAGACAGATCAGCTGATTGATGCGGCTTTGAAATGCTCCAGTGTGCGTGTATCTGTGTTTACACTTGATAAACAGCAGCAAAGAGTGGTAATCCGATGACCTTCACTGCCAAACCCAGTCATACCTGTTTATATCTGCACATGAACGCAATGGCCAATCAGCAGTGTTTAAGAACACACTCAACAGTGCTCAAATGTTTGGTACTGAACTCTATACTTTTGACAACCCTAGTTCAAATTGCACAGTATTTTTGTAAATTATGATTATAGATGGGGCGGCGCGGTGGTACAGTGGGTAGCGCTGTCACCTCACAGCAACAAGGTCGCTGGTTCGAGCCTCGGTTGGGTCAGTTGACATTTCTGTGTGGAGTTTGCATGTTTTCCCCATGTTCGTGTGGGTTTCCTCCAGGTGCTCCGGTTTCCCCCACAGTCCAAACACATGCACTATAGGTGAATTGGGTAAGCTAAATTGTCTGTAGTGTATAAGTGTGAATGATTGTGTATGGATGTTTCCCAGTGATGGGTTGCAGCTGGAAGGGCATCCGCTGTGTAAAACATATGCTGGATAAGTTGGCGGTTCCGCTGTGGCGACCCCCAATGAATAAAGGACTAAGCCGAAAAGAAAATGAATGAATGAATGAATGAATGATTATAGATTACACAGAATATACTTACTTCCCATATTTCCAACCGGTAATTGCTTGCCGTCTTTAACAATGTGTGTGAAGACAGAATGAGTAGTGTTTTTTTGTCATCAAGTAAAGCTTCACAAATCGGTTCTTTATCTTATAATTCCATAATGCCTAATATTCCATGGTTCTAAAATGATTGATTCTTGTTTCTCATGTTGTCTTCATGGATTACCACAAAAAAAATCTTTATCAAATGGACTGGGATGGAACATGACTTTTTTTTTTTTTTTTAATCTTTTTTTGTTATCTGTAAAAAGGCCTGGGATGATAAATCAATTTATAGTGATTCAGGGATCGATTCTTAGAATTTTGGAATGCATCATGATTCTCTCTGGAATCAAATCTGAGTTTAGTTTATAATCATACACTCTTAGGGTGTACTCACTAGGCATGGGCCGGTATAAGATTCTGACGGTATGATAACATTGGATATAAATATCACAGTTTGACGGCATTGTAATTACTGCTCTAAAATATATTATTTTTAAATGTCTGGGTAAAAAACATCCTGGTTACGTCCGTAACCCACTTTCCCCAAATAGGGAACAGAGACATGTGTCTGGAACCAGACATATGGGAGTACGTCAGACAACCAATCACTCTGAAGAGTAAGAAAACAGGCCAATGAATGCCAAAATGAATTGGCAGAGCTCAGCTCCACAGCTGCCAGTGATTAGCCATTAGTGCTATATATGCTGCCAGCTGAGAAGCGAGCACTAGAATTTGCCTGCTGAAGAGCCGATCACTCAGCTAACAGCTGGAGACTCAGGTGCTGTGGGTAGACCAAGAGTGGGCATACCAGACATCACACTGAGCCAGGCACCCGGCTCCTCTGCTGACTCCGTTAGAATTCTCGAGGGTTCGCCAAGCAGGAAACTTACTAACAGAATAGAAAAAGGGCACGTATCTCCAGGTTAGGGAGCATGGCGCAGCAAACGTTTTTTGACACCGAGCTTAATTTCCTCCCGATTGACCGGTGTACCCAGTAATTGGGAGGAAAGAGGCTCCACTCGAGGATTATAAAATCTCGCGAATGTGTTTGGTGTTGCCCAGCCCGCAGTTCTACATAATCTGTTAAGAGGCGCTGCGTACTCATGCCGAAAAGGAGGCACCGCTTTTTTTTTTTTTTTTTAAGTGTGCTCTCTCTCCCGGGTGACACAGCTCGCCCTGGCACCTGAAGCGAAGGCGATGGCATAAACTATAAAATGGACCAACCTCTGCTTTGATACGGCACTTCCCTTCTGCCGATCATAACAGAAAAGAGCTGCTTAAAGACATATGCTCTACGTGTCACATTAAGCGCAGTGCGCGGACATAGCAATAAAAGGCCTGGGTCTGCCTCCTCCGCAGGCAGCGCTTGCAGGCTCACTACGTAATATTAAAGTGTGGTAGGAACCTTGGCACAAGCTGAATCAGGGTCTCAGGTAAACGTGAGAGTAGGCCGGTCCGAATTCCTGGCACTATTCGCTGACCGAAAATGCCAACGGAATCCTAACCCTCCTGAATGATACCAACGCGACCAGCAGAGCTGCCTTCATGGACAGATTATAGATACTGAATCGAGTGGCTCAACGGACCTAACCATAACCGCTGGGGCTAGAGAGTTCCCAAGAGGGCAAAAGAGGAACCGGATGATGAGGTTATGCTTTCCCAGCGCGCTACCATCGGCCGCCAACGAACGGGGATGACAGCATGCCAAACCTTCAGTGTGGAGGGAGACAGCCTGCGCTCCAGCTATCCTGAAGCAAGAAAACACAACACTAATCTGGCATGTCCGGGGTTCTTCTCAGAGAGAAGAGCTCCACACAACGAATATTCTCCCAATGAATAGTCTCCATTTTCACGGAAAGGTTTCTGTCGTGAGAGCATGTAAGCTGGCACAGTAGAGCTTGTGCGGGATATGAACGGCGCGCAGCTGTTAAGCCGCATGACTCCGGAGGAGCAGATGGCGAGCGAGCTGAGACATGCGGCGGTAACGCACATCAGCCAAACGGTTGATGTCCGCTATCAAAGCCATGCTGGCCATCCTAACCAACACGTGTGTCCCCTCCCGTACCAGTAGAAAGAGAAACACTGCCAACAACTCCAGGCAATTGAATGCCAACGCAACCGAAGTCCAATTTACGAACATACAGCTGCATGCTCGATACACACAGCCCACCAGCCCGTACTGGAAGCATCCGTCAGAATGACAGCATGACTGGACACTTGTTCTAAGGGCACCCAGGCCCGTAGAAGGCAAGATCCATCCAAGGACTGAAGGTGCGGAGACACAGCGTGGTGATGGACACCTGGTGCGTCTCCGAGTGCTATGCCCATCTGGGGACCCGATCGCGAAGCCAGCGCTGAAGTGGTCTCATATGAACAATTGAGCGGCGTGATAGCGGCTACAAATGTCATATGCCCCAGGAGCCTCTGAAAAACTAAAAGCGCACCGTGATGGAGACCAGGTCCAGCTCCAACCCGAGATGAGAGAAGCACGAGATGAGAGACCCGAAACCCCAACAGGCAGAGGTGCCGGAGCACCAGGTCCCTATGCATAATCGACTAGTTCAAAGATCTGAAAAAAATAACCCATTCAATGAATAATCAAAAAATGCAGATGCGCGTGCACCGAAGAGGCACGGTTATAAGGAGGGAGAGAGCGAGACATGGAGTGAGCGTCCTTTAGGTCTATAGCTGCAACCAAATCCCGCGGACGGACGCACTGGGGGATGCGTTTCTGCATGAGCATCTTGATCAGCATCCTGAACAGATGACAGATCAAAACGTGCAGATAGGATTGGTATAACCCACCGCTCTCTGGGTAAGATGAAGTGGGGGCATAAACCCACTCTTCATCTCGGCTGGAGGGACCGGCTCGATTGTATCCTTCACCAGGAGCATAACAATCTTCTCACGCGAGACAGGGGTGGCATAGCGATGACCGCTTAAATACACACCCGTGAACTCGGGAGGCCAACAGCGAATTAAAACGCATAGCCGAGTCTGAATGTCCATGTGAGCTACTACGACGGGCTGAGCAGCGCTAACCAGGCTGACAGAGTCCGAACGAGCAGCATCACCGAAACGATTGCTGACGTACCCGCGGAGGGGCAACTTCGGGATGGGGAGTGCTCACCCCGGGAAGCGGAGCGTCCCAAGGAAGAACTGAAAATAAGAGATTGACTCTTACATTCCTCCCAGGATCCCGCGGAGAGGCTGGAGGTGCAAGAAACGAGCTCATCCTCTGGCGCCCTCAAAGCCTGTGGCGAAGTGCACCAAAGCTGAAAGCTGGAAGGCAGCGCGTCCCATGCTGTCAGAAATTGGGCTTCCACACTCAGAGGGAGGAAAAGCCGCTCTTTTCAGATCACTACATTCATTCGTGGAGGAGCCCTGGCCCTCCACCGGGAAATGAACGGTTCTCCTCCTCTCCAAGCAGCCCGCCTCAGGTTCGCTTCGTGGTCCGATTACTGGACTTAAAGGCGACCTGTGACGGGAGCGTCAACTTCTTGCGGGGAGGCTCGGCACGTTCACCAGCCAGTGGAATGGGCTGTGACGGCGGACCGTTTTAGAGCCGCGGGAAGAGCGCTCTAGATGAGGAACAGCCAGCGTGGATGGGTCCGGTGGGGAAGCAATCTTCCGAGCCCACCAAGAGATGACCTGCTCCATCGCGCATGGCTGATTTCTCACCAACGTGGACTCCTGGGTAAAGTCAGGACAGTGTCCACCCGCCTTGGACGGGGGTCTCAGCTTACCCCTTCAGGTGGCGGCGCCCACCACCTGAGAAATAGCTTCGTACCCACTGGCCGCCTCGCCATCAGGGGAGGTGAAGGCGGAAGCGCACGAGGACCAGGCGGAGAAAAGCTCCCTCTATGCCAGCGTGCGCTCGCTGTGCGCCCCTGGGAAGAAGGGGACGGGAGCTGAAAGATTCATCATACATCAGCCTGCATCCCACACCCTCTAGTCGGTCCGGCGGTGAGACTGGGGGATAAGCCATCTCCAGCCACACCACCAAAGCAGCCCAGGAAGTGCAGTCATCATGTCTGACTCGAGAACCGTGACTACGCA
Organism: Danio jaintianensis; assembly: GCA_903798115.1. Lineage (NCBI taxonomy): Eukaryota > Metazoa > Chordata > Actinopteri > Cypriniformes > Danionidae > Danio > Danio jaintianensis. The sequence goes on along the minus strand of CAIGQV010017835.1, from coordinate 9,669,100 downwards.
TCGCACCCGTAGAATGGTAGCAAGCCCGGTCTGTCATCTGAGCATGACAGCATGCCCTCCAATGTCGCGATGGGCATCTGATCTTCGGTGTCATCAAGCAGAGGCGCGGGATGAACCGCACAACCACTCAAAGCTTGGATGGGGCGCGCTGTGGAGGAGTGGGGGGTCCGCGGGCCCGGAGGCGATGGAAAACCCCCACTGTGATCCTCAGATCTGCCCACGTGCTAACCGCTTTCATGGGGAGCAACGGGGGTGGCTTGGAAGCCGCGATCTCAGCTGTGCAACAGCCATGCCCTCACAGCGAGAGCATGAGCTGTCCGCGAGCACCGCATCGACATGCTGGACCCCAAGACCTATGATGCGACACCCGTGCCCATCATCCGGAGATAGGAACCACCGCGTCCAGAAATGCACAGTCAGAACAGCGTCTTGAAAAAGATGTGTTGATTGACTGTGTTGCTCTCTTAGGGAATCTGCTCTTTTAATGGAAACTGCTCTTTTGTGCACACCAATGAAACGCCCAGGGGATAGGAAGCCCAGATCAACCGCCACTGTCGCATCATCTCCCGCACTGGTGAGTAAACTGGTTTCAGTCTTGAAATCAGGTTGGCAGATAGAGTGTCTTCAGTCTCGTGAGAGGCCCTGAAAGCTAAATTCTAGTGCTCGCTTCTCAGCTGGCAGCTTATATAGCACTAATGGCTAATCAGTGTCAGCTGTGGAGCTGAGCTCTGCCAATTCATTTTGGCATTCATTGGTCCGTTTTCTTACTCTTCAGAGTGGTTGGTCATTAGACTTACTCCCATATGTCTGGTTCCAGACACACGTTGGAGTTCCCATATAAAGGGGAACTAAAACTTTTTCCCCTTTGAACACAATATATTTTATTTTGAGAAACATTTAAAATATTTTGGAACGGTAAACATGTCAGGTTAAATAATTTAAATGAATCATTGACTTCTGCTGTCTTCATTAGTTTCAAAAACACAGATTTCTTTACAATTTAAAATGGCATCTTTGAAGATCTTTTCTGCTGGAGATACTGTTATCCTAAAAAACCTTTTAAAAAAACAAATAAAAAATCTTACAGATACCTTAGGAACGGTACAGCAGAAAATTTTGACAGTTTTAAAACCTTGACTTTTCCCAACCGCGGTATACCTTGAAAACGGTTAACGTCCCATGCCTAGTACTCACAGTAGGCTATCTGAACCGTGCCTGGGCACATTTGATCCCCATTTCCCGGCTTGTTTGACAAGTGTGAGTGCTCCGTACCGTGCCTGGGTGCAGTTCGGTTGGCCGGCCCTGGCCCGGTTGGAAGAGGTGTGCCAAAGTGCGGTTCAGTTGAGTACACTTGTAGTGTGAGTGCAAAGCGTGCCTGAGTGTGAAACTGAAGATGCGATGTCACTTTTAATGAATGTTTTATATGGATTTATTAATCATTCTTACTTTTCAATGAACATGAACTGTCATAGTTTATTAAAGATACAACCTCCTCGCTGCATGTCAGCTGACTAAGTATAAATAGTTTTAACCAAAACAAAACAGTAACTATGAATTGTACATTATGTAGGCTACCAGGTTTTGCGTATTGATTTAGATATCCTGATTTGTTTTGATTGGCAAGCTCTCATTTGAGATTAGATGAATTAATGTCACATTTTATTAATATTTTAAATAGAGAAAAAAAAATCAGGCCTCATTCTTATCCTGAAAGTTCATGTCACATGTGTCTTTTTTAACAAGCAGGGTCCACAGTGTTATGATGACCTCACTGTAGTAATAAATCACGTGTAAGCGTTACACATGCAGCACACACCTCATAATGTGACCTCATCCTGCACGTTCCTGACAGCAAACTTTTCGTAAGGCAAGGCAAGTTTATTTATATAGCACATTTCATACACAGTGGCAATTCAAAGTGCTTTACATAAACAAGAATAAAAGAGACAAGTATAAATAAGAATAATATAAAAACAGATCGTATGGTAAAGAGAGCATAGGAAAAAATCTCCAGCTCCACATATGCTTCCTTTTATTTTAGTCAGGCCTTGAAGCCTTGGCCTACTAGGTAATAGATGTATTTTGCTATCAATATGTGATACACTCTGCAGGGGAGTGTCAAAAGTGTGCATCTGTTTTTCTGTATGTGAGCAAACGTCTCTCTCATGACTCATATTTGAGGGCTTGTGTTAGTGTTGAGTCTCTGTCAGCAGCTCTTTATGCTCACTCTATAGCAGAGGTCAGCTTGAGGTTAAATCCAGGAGCCACACTGTACTTACTGATAACACTCATATCGGTTTCATTTTTTGCTTTACATTTACATTTTCAAGTAAGTCATTTAGCTGACGCTGTTGTCTTGGGATGACATTAGAGTAATATTTTTTTGTTTTTACTTATATTACACAATGTTATGGTATTTCTTTTTTCGCAAAAGTGATTTATTCTAGTCACCGTGGTCAAGTAATAACCAATCTTGGGTGTATTTCCCAAAAGTCATTTTGGTTACAATTTCTGTTACCAATTTTGGTTTTGCGATTCTGCGTTTCCTAAAACTGTAGTTCTAATGAACATTTGCAAACAGCATCACAAACTTGTGTGGTTAGCGATGTGACTACAGCTCTCGACCTGCAAAGTTTCTACACAATAAATTATCTACTCCATACACAAATTCAGTTAAATGCTAAATAAGGAAGCTAACATGCAGTACAATCTGTATCTTTGAAATAAGTCAGGAGAGTTTTTATTTTTAATTTATTTATTATTATTATATATTTTTGGCCAGAGAATGCAAATACTATGAATTGCAACTATTTTGCAGCAATTTGGACTAACTGTTATTTAGACAGTGTCCAAACTAACACATTTTCTGTTTTTTTAATATACTTTTTCTCGATTTTAGGGTTTCCTTCCACACTGAGACAGCATTTTCAGGCAACAAAAACATTTCAAAAACATGTTTTTATGTGGAGTTTTTTGCATGGGTTCCCTCTAACAATGAACCAAATGAATTTTTTTTTTTGGAAGAAAAAACGAATTATCATTTGATATTAATATTTCAATAAATACCAACAAATAGTCTGATATAGCTTTAAGTCCATATCTTAAAAATAAATATTAGCCTTTGAAGCACCACATCACATTTTAGCCAGTGTAGCCTGTAAAAAGTGCATTAGTTTCATTTTATGTGCTGGGGAAAGAAATATAACTAAGCAAGCCAATACAGCATTTTCCTTAGTCACAAATGTTCCCGGTATTGTTAAAAGGAGTGAGTTCCAAGTCAGTGCCTGAAGGTTATTCTGCTGTTCTGAAGTGTAAATTGGGTGTGAGAATAGTAAAGTGCTTAGTCTTGTTGTCATGTTGAGGGTGTAACGGGTCATGCGTTATGACTGGTCAATATCATGATTCTAGACTTAAATGTTGGAAATGATTTGCTTGTATGACAGGACAAATATTTTGATGTACATTTCTGGACTATGGCTTGAATGCATTTCAAATGTATTTCAAATAATATTTTAATTAATATTATTTTGTTGAGTGTGTTTTTTTTAATGCTGGTAGATTGGCTTGTTTATAACCACTCATTAATAAATAATAAATAATTAAAACCACCAGTAGGTGAGGGTTAGGGTTAGTTCCTCTCTTTATGAGTGATTCATTAAATCGTTCATTCAGAATATTCATTCACAGCTGAACTGATACGTTTAGAAATGAAGCAAGTGACTTGAATCATTGACTCAAATGATTTGTTCATAAACAGATTAATTCAAGAAAGAAACTTCACATTGTGTGACCTCAGATGCACAAATGTTCTATTGGCTCAACTGTTTTTGTTGGCAAAACATAAAAAAAGAGATCATATTATGTGTCAAATGTAGCTCATTCATTACTAACATTTTGTTTGTTAAACCTCTGTGTAAAACAAATGCCACATTTGTGAGGACACTAACACTGAAATTTGGAAAAACTGCACACTTATTGTGCGATATTTAACTATATCATAGATCTAAACATAAAAAACACAAAAGCCCACACAGGGATATTTTTGCTTTAAAAACTTCTACTTCAACCATTTTAATTGACTTCATCCTGAGGGGAACTTTAAGACATTTTAAGACAACTTTAAGACATCAAAAAAAAAATTTTCATAAAGTGTTTGACAATTGATCATGTCAGCTTGCCGATGTTACAACAACAATGACTATATCTGAAGATGATAAATATGACATACACCAGTATGTTAACTTCTGTTTAGTTTGACCACCTGTTGCTTAAATGTCAAAATATACTTTTTGAGCATATTTGGCAGTAAGTGCGTGTCTGGCGTTTGTTTACCAGCTTTGTTTTATCAGTAGAGTTTTTATACATACAAGCAAATTACTTTGGAAAGACTCCATTTTGATTTCTGGAAGACTGACGCAGCATTTCTTTCAGGATGGTTCTGAAAAAACTATCATAGAGTTGCACTTCAAACCTCTCCCTTTAAGGGAATGTGCGCTGAAGCCTTTTTCCATTGGGGGGTCTGTAAATTGGAAATGAGCAAACGTTCTTCCACAGACCCCCACCCCCTGCCTCGCAACAGCTGTAAGATATTAGGCCTTATTTTCTCTTCCATTGAGAGACAGGAGGAATGGGCTCTTTGCCTCGCTGTGATCAGACTCAAGAGGACAATGGGGATCCATTAAATGAACGATCTGGAAAGATCTGCACCGTGCAAAAACAAGTGCAGAGCTCTGGGTTAGAAATTTTATGCTATCTTTCCAAAATATCTTGGAAACTGCTGGCTGAAGTGCAGAACTCAAACAGTTTTTCTCTTCTGTACCCTGTGGTCTCTCATAATGAGAAAGATGTTGGATAATTTAGACATGATTGTATTAAAGTGATAAGTCACCTGAAAATGGGAATTCTGCAATCAGTAAATTTCGAATCAACATGAGGGTAAACGTCATTTTAGTTGAACTTTTCTTTTAATTTTTATTAGCGTTGCGCTGTGACCTATGCGAACGGTTTGTTTGTGGTGTGGTTTTGCTTTGAAGCCAAATAGTGATATAATGAGGCTCCATTAATGCTCTTCAGATGCTTTTTTTTTTCCACGATAGGATCAAATAGCTCTGATCTCCAGCCACTATTAGCGTATAATGCCCAGAATAATTAGCCTAGCTTGTTGCCCTCTCATTACTTGCAATCTGTTTCTTTGAACCGCAGGAGTCTGAGATCATGCTTTCACCCTTCAGTTGAAATTTGTCTATAAAAAATGAAGTGATAAAGCAAGTTGAAGGTTTTCCTGCTGTGCAGATGGGCAGTCTGGTATTGTTATGTTGGTCCTGTCTCAAACTCATCCAGGACTTTGCTGCCTTTTAAGGCTCTGTTTTTTAGCAGCATATACAGCAGAGAACTCCAGACTGTGAACTCTTGAAGTCTCACGCACGGTTGATGACAAGCTCTGCTGATACGCCTGCTCTTCGGCACTTTACCGCACCAGCGACACATGTGAAGCCCATCCTTGTCATTAGAGATAGTTTGAATGTCAGTGACAGTCAGCGTCTGGCTGTTTCTGATCAACTAGCCTTGGGAAAGATGTGATCTGTGCTTTCAGCCTTTAACCTAGCAGTGCAAGTGCTCTTTAGCTGTTAGTTTAGTGCCTTCTGCCACCTGGTGGAAGTGATAGGACATTGACGTTGTGTACTTTTGAACTTCTGAAAACATATAAATTGGGTATATAGTCACAAATGTGCTTAATTCCAAGTAATTGTTTGTATTAGATGTATATTTACGGTATTATGTATGCATATGTACATGTACATATACAGTGTTCAGCAACAAGGTTGAGAATATGTTTGGGAAAATATGGACTTTTGCTATAAATGTGTTTATTTATATATATATATATAAATATACATATGTATATATATATATTTATGTATATATATATATATATATATGTACATATGCATTGTTAATCCCGAAGATATACATCTAATACAAACAATTACTTGGAATTAAGCACATTTGTGA
>CAIGQV010017835.1:9648493-9660587 GCA_903798115.1 Danio jaintianensis | reverse complement strand
ATATATATATATATATATATATATCTTTTTTTCATACATGAATTTAGTATATATACTGCAAAATGTGACTAGTTAAGTGAGTGAACATTGCTACTTGAAACACTTAAGTTGACTTAATCATTTTAAAGCAACAGGGTTACTCAATTTTTAAGTAAAGTCAACTAATCACTTTGAACGCAACAGGTTTATCACTTTTTTAAAAATGTACAGTCAACTTAATCGATTTGTATAGTGTACTATATACTGAAATTAATATAATATTTAGCCAAACCTTTGAGATAATTGTTTTCCAAAACAGAATTTTATACAATGTTTAATAAGTAATGTTTTTCCCAAACATTTTTTTCTCAATCCTTGCTGAATGTTGTAGTTGGATTGCACTATACATATACAAATCATAAATATGTTTAAAAACATTACATCAAAATATCAGCATAACACAACATAATTTTTTTTATTTATGTTTGTTACATGCTTATTGGTATTTTATGCAATGTTACACAGTAAACATATAATAATGTGTTTATGTATGTTCACTTTTACACATTCAGTAAAAGTTTTGAAATCTAACACAAACAGTACTATGTTTGAAAATCCCCAAATTGTTGCAGAAGACTGTAAAATAAATATATACATATAACAAAAAGCGTATTTATTGTTTGTTGCGTGCATATTGACATTTATAGAAAATGTTTATTGATCATAATTAACATATTGATTAGCATTTATACATTTTCAACAAATGGTTAAATTTTTGTAGAAGGTTATTTTGATCTTTTAAACATTTACACATTTTTTCAATATAAGTTAAATGTGTATAACATTTCCCTGTTGTAATAAAAGTTCATATGGGAATGCTCTGTTATTTATTTTTATTAAGAGTCTTCTTGACCCATTATAACACAGTTATTAGCTTTAATTGTGTTGGGTTTTTTTTTGTTTTAAAACTAAAATGTTGCCCTAAACTGATTTAAAACTAAACTACTTCGCTAACTCTGCTTGTCAAATGGTCAGGAGTTTTTGTCTTTTATTTCTAGTCCTCTTTTGTCTGATTTTTAGGATGGTTACTCAACCAGTAATTTTTTTTTGGTAATTTTATAACTAAACTGTAACCCGTGTTCTCTGTGTCTCTGCTCAGACTGAGGGGTAGATGCATCATCAGGAGCGAGCGCAGTATGAAGAAAGCAGGCAGGCCAGTGGGGAATAAGTCAGCAAGTGGAGGAGGTAAAGGTGATGCAGTGACGGCCGGAAACTGTGCTGGCAAAAACACTGTTAAGAGCCCTACCTCAGCTCCTCTCTCCAAGGTAACATCACTCTCTGACTCAGATGCTAGTTTAAGTGAGTGACTCTGTTATTGATACTTTTTTGGTGATTGGTTGGTCTTCGATCTACAGGTGAAAAGTAATGATGATCTTCTAGCTGCTATGGCTGGTAGCAGTGCAGGCACAAACTGCAGTGTTGCCAAGGGCAAGAAGTCAACTTCTACTCACTCAACATCTTGTGGAACAAACACTAATAACCCTGACACCAAGACCAAGACCACCTCAGGTATTTAAAACTTTCAAGAAACAATTAATAACCAAATACTACAGTATTCACACATTTTAAGCTAAATTTAAATGCATTTAATATGATTGTCATAATATTCTTATGTGTTTTGTTTGATTCAAAGTAACACTTCTCTTGAAGAGGTGTTCATGAAACTGTCATGACACCTTTATAATCATGACATGACACATGACGTCATTAATACAAAGACGCTTTTGTGCATGCTTATGTTATTAAATGTTATTTGCTCAGTTTTTTTATTTTAAGTGCAAATATGACATTGTTTGAGATGTCTTTTTGGGAACCTGATATAAACAAAAACATCATATACTGTCTCTCCTGACACGACAATTGGACATTACCAAGACAACATAACTAGTCATTAACATGATTGTCATGAAGCTGTTATAATTGTCACAAATGTTATTTTAATCAATTGTTTAATGAAAATTTCTCAGTAAAACTGTCATTAACTGTCAAATAATTTTATAACAGCATCATTAATATTAAAGGATATTTAATGTAATAATAATGACCAATTCAATTTGTACCACTGTAGTTTAGGTCAAGGAAAATATTAATGACTCTGTAATAATAATAAAAATTAATGACACAATTATAATGGCCTCATGACAATCATGTTTAGGACAGATTTATGACAAGGTAGGTTATCTTGATAATGTCATTATGAAAGTTTCACGACACTCTTATGAACACCTCCTCCAAGTAAAGTGTTACATGATAGGACAGTTTTCTGTTTTAATGGAAAGCAACATGTATTACAGTGAAAAAACAATTTTAAAAAATCTGTTATCAATTTTTATTTGCATTTACCATTATTTTTCAGTAAAAGCAATGAGGTGTCTTGTAGGCATTTGCTGATTCTAAAGCAAGCCCCTTCGCATACAGCAAATATTCTGGCCAAATATTATGTGACCCTTGATGGCAAAATCGACTCACTAATTTGACAGTTGTGCTCTGATATTTGTCATTATGTCTTCCCAAGGCCCTTCTGGCAAACGGACATCATCCATGACCTCCAAGGAGTCGAATTCCTCACGAGAGCGTTTACGAAACTCCAGAAACTCCAGCAGTAAAAAGCAGTCGTCCACTGGTGCTTCAGATCGAGCTCAGCCCAGGCATTCCCGTGCACTAGCCCAGACCTCGGACTCGGAGAGCCGCATGAGCAAATCAAAGTCTGACGGACAGTTAAACGATAAAGTGGCCCTGGAGGCCAAAGTGAAAAATCTGCTAGGTCTGGCCAAGAGCAAAGACGTGGAAATCCTGCAGCTCCGGGGTGAGCTGAGGGACATGAGGGTTCAGCTGGGACTGCCTGAGGTTAGATTAACTACCATATTTCAGCATGTCATAAGTCTTATGCAATATGATAATAAACAAAACAAGAAATATAAAATACAATTTAATTGCAATATAAGTCATGTATAAATGTAGATAATTCTTCAGTTACAGACATGTTGCAACAAAGAAAACACTGTAGACTAGTCAATGTATTGTCTATGGACTTTTTTTGGTACCCAATCTTGTCATCTCATTACATTAAATTCAGACTGCAGTCTCACAACCAAGGTAAAATATTTATTTTTATAATGTCCTGTGGCACTGTAGACTATTCAATGCAGTAGCAATATAGGAAAAATAATTTCTCCCTAATGCAATTCTACTAAATAAGGAAAAAAAACTACCAAAACAAATTGTGCTGTCATAGAGAAAAAATAAATTGAGTAATCCAATTCATTCTTTGTTCCATTCTCCAACTGTTTCTGCCTCAGATTAAAAATAATAGGCAATTGTGAAAACTATATTTCACAATAATGAGATATAAAGTTACAGTTATTATATGTATAGTCATACTGTTATTTATTGTTGCAATTATGGGATAAGTATCAAATCACGTTGCAATATATATACATATGAAGTCATGAGATATAGTCACAATTTGAGATTAAAAGTCATACCCTTTTGTTACTCTGAGGTGGAAATAGGCTTCCATAGTGACATGGATAACACATATCTTTAAGTTTTTAGCAAATATTTGGTCAGCTGTATAATCATGTTTGGGAAAATTAGGATGTAGATCAGTGGTGCCCAATCCTGTTCCTGGAGATCTACCTTCCTTCAGAGTTCAGCTCCAATCCTGATCAAACACAACTAAACCAACTAAGTAGGATCTGAAGGATCAGTTGGCAATTAAAGACAGATGCGTTTGATCAACGTTGTAGCTGAACTCAGCAGGAAGGTAGATCTCCAGGAACAGGATTGGGCACCCCTGGTGTAGATAGTTAGATGTGGTAATTCAAGTACATGTGTGTAGTGTTGTTGCATCTGTATTGTGAAAGAACTCATTGTGAAGACTTAAGACTCCCTAAAATCTTATGATATTTGTAGGAAGATGAGGAGGAAGAGAGGCCACCCGAGAGAGAGGTGGCTGCAGTAATCACAGCTGCGGATGTGGAGTCAACATTACTCCTCTTGCAGGAGCAGAACCAGGCCATCCGTGGAGAGCTCAACCTGCTCAAGAATGAAAACCGTATGCTAAAGGACCGCCTCAATGCTTTGGGCTTTTCCCTGGAGCAGAGACTGGATGGGGCTGATAAGACCTTCGGCTTTCCCTCCAACAGTCCTGAACTCTCCTCTGGAGGTGGTGGAGCTAATGGAGACTGTGCCACTGTGGCCTCCTCTGTTGAGGGATCGGCACCAGGCTCTATGGAGGACCTCCTGACAGGAGGCCAGCGAAGTGGCTCAACGGACAACTTGGACAGCGAGTCCAGTGAGGTCTACCAAGCAGTGACCTCCAGTGATGATGCCTTGGACGCTCCTTCAGGCTGCGGTTCCTCATCATCCTCGGAGTCTGAAGGTGGAGCTCCGGCCTGCCGCAGTTCCTCTCGTAAAGGAAGCAGTGGCAACACCAGCGAGGTGTCCGTGGCGTGCCTGACGGAGCGCATTCATCAGATGGAGGAGAACCAACACAGCACATCAGAGGAGCTTCAAGCCACTCTACAGGAACTGGCCGACCTGCAGCAGATCACGCAAGAGCTAAATGGCGAAAACGAACGCCTAGGAGAGGAAAAGGTCCTGCTTATGGACTCGCTGTGTCAACAGAGTGACAAACTAGAGCACTGTGGTCGTCAAATAGAGTACTTCCGCTCACTCCTGGATGATCATGGTGTTGCCTACTCGGTAGATGAAGACATCAAGAGTGGCCGCTACATGGAGCTGGAGCAGCGATACGTGGAGCTTGCGGAAAATGCCCGCTTTGAGCGCGAGCAGCTGCTAGGCGTGCAGCAGCATCTGAGTAATACTCTAAAGATGGCTGAGCAGGACAACGCTGAGGCTCAAAATGTGATCGCAGCACTGAAGGAGCGCAACCATCACATGGAGAGACTTCTGGACGTGGAAAGGCAGGAACGAGCCAGCATGGCGGCAGTGCTGGAGGAGTGTAAAGCTGCGGTCAGCAACGACCAGGCTGAGCTGAGTCGCTGTCGGGTCTTACTCGAACAGGAGAGACAAAAAGTCGCAGAACTCTATACCATTCACAATGCTGGAGATAAGAGCGACATCCACCAGCTCCTGGAGGGGGTGAGGCTGGACAAAGAGGAAGCTGAAGCCAAAGCAGCCAAACTACAGGATGATTTGGGCCATGCTCGCTCTGAGGTGGCATGTCTGCAGGACACACTCAACAAGGTGAGCACAAGCACTGGTTCATTTGGTTCGAGATGCATTAAGAGCTTGAGTTAATATTTAATCGTTCTGTACTTTTGTGGTCTAGCTGGATGCCGAGTACAGGGACTTCCAGAGTGTAGTGCAAAAAGAGCTGGCCGAGCAAAAGAGGGCTATAGAAAAGCAACGGGAGGACCTGCAGGAGAAAGAGACTGAGATCGGAGATATGAAAGAGACCATCTTTGAGTTGGAGGATGAAGTGGAGCAGCACAGAGCCGTCAAACTTCATGACAACCTCATCATCAGCGACCTGGAGAGTGGGTTTAAGAGATTTTGATTTGCTCATTCAGATTATAGATATTCTACAACAGGCATGGAAAACTTGCCTTGGAGGACCACTGTCCTTCATTCTTGACCTTCATTTGTTATCAAACAATTTCAATGTATTTATTGTTTCCCTGAAACCCTTTATTATTATTTGGGTAAAGGAGCTAAACTCTAATTTGTGTGACGCGAAAAACATTCTGCGAGTAAACTAGAGCGTTTGGCATGAACCCAGCATAACAACACATAACAACAGCAATTTGGCTATCTGCCCTAGACGCGACACGGCAGAAACATTTAAATACTTGAGCCATTCAGAAGTGCAGAATAGTGGCTTGCACTCCCAACAACATGGACAGGTTTGTAATCTTATTAATGAATATGAAACACCATTACATTATTAAAAGTACAAACTTGGTGACGACTGTTGTTGGTTTGTCACAGTTTTAATGTTCATGTTTAAATTATATGTGTGCTAGTTATTTTATTTTCAAGATCTGAGGTAAACTATCTACTGCCACTTTCAGTATGGCTATAAATGTCACCTAAAATGGTGTTTAAATTTACACTGGTAATATTTAACACTGAATAAAGCACATAATCATCACCTGAGGTAATCATTATCATAGTAGTTTATGCTGTTCCAGATGCGATGTTGTAGAAATAGAAAATAGAAACTTTGTGTGTCTCTGCCGTGGATGGTTTGGACAAAACTCCTTTCAACATAGGAAAAATTACATTTTATCACGTCGCAGCATCATGTCATGTGTAGTTTTGACACAGTGTCATTTATACTTGGGTTAGGTATGCCCAATCCTGTTCTGGGAGATTTAGTTTGGTGCAAAGTTCAGTTTAAACTCTGCACCATCACACCTGTTTGAAATGATGTGTGTCTGAAGATGAATGGTGTGTTCAAGTCATGTCAAACAGATAGTATTTATGAGTTGAAAGCACACGAACGCCACCACAAAGTTGTTATTATGAGTGGTAAACAAGTGACAACATATAATTTCAACTTGCAGACTCATAAATACAGCTTCCAAGGAGGACTTGAACACTTGACTGGAGTCTATTCTAATAAGTAATTGAGTTGATTTATGTGTATTTGGTTAAAAAGAGTTAAAAATGTGTAGTTAGGTGACAATCGTGTTCTTAAATCACGTTAAGCAGCTAAACTTATTTTTGATTTTAAAGTACATGTCTATCCAGGGGCAGATCAATTTAAAATGTTGATACCAGACTTTATGGAGTGTAAAAAGAGTATACTTATTATATAAATATATAAGTATAGTTTTTATATAAAAAGTGTATAGAAAATATATAAAGTTTATAGAAAACAAATTAAATTTAGAGATGTATGGGCACTGTCATCAGCATTTGTTTGCATCAGATAATATGATTCTGAATATGTGCAAGGCTTGGGTATGTGCTTCTTTTATTGAACACTAGAAGAGGCTTTGATTGGTGTATCTGCCTCACATTACCACATGGTGGTGCTAGTTATTTTAGAACATATTAAGATTCATCTTTTGGCTACTGTAGATCACAAATATTAGTCGCCAGATCATTTATTTTATTACCCAGTAGTTAGCTTTATGCTTTGACATTTACAGTGAGATTTATCATGCAAAATGATTTTATTATATAATCACTGTTGCTACAATGCAGTTTTTTTTCTTCTGTTTTTCCACATGAACCCTTTTTGCCCTCAGTTCACATGCTCAATCACTCACTCTCTTTCCGGTTTCCTGGCAGATTCGATGAAAAAGCTTCAGGATCAGAAGCATGACATGGAGAGGGAGATAAAGATCCTACACCGCAGACTCCGGGTGAGTGAGGGCAGGGGCAGCAGTTCATGTGGTCATCTGAGGACCTGGCGTTCACAAATGCTCATCTTTCAAAGGGTGTCCTCAACCTCTCAGTGTGATGTCAGGATAAACAAGCATTTCATTTTCTATCTGCTTACATAACATACATTGTTAGTGAACATTCGCAAGCATTTTTTTGGTTTTTAATTAATTGTTGTTTAACCTAACCCATTCATTTCCAGAATTTCTCCCAAAAATAATTATGCAGCGGTAGAACATTAATGGCCTAAGCAGGTTAAAGGATTAGTTTTAATAATTCTTTAATTATTTACTCACCCTCATGTTGTTCCAAACATCCGAGCCCTTCATCTTCAGAACACAAATTAAGATATTTTAGATATCCAAAGTCCAAAAAGGAACCAAACACATTCAATGTGGCTTCAGTGGTTCATCTGTAATCATACAAAGCTCCAAGAACACAACTTTGTTCACCTACACTCAAAAAAATGTCTTTTGCTGTTTGTTCAAGCTACTTATCTTATTAGTTTTTTTTGCAACGGCTTAATTGTTTTATGTTCAATCCACTTAAATTTGTAAAAACTAATAAGTAACTTAATTCTATCATGTTGTACCAACACAATTCAATTGTGTGGAACCCAGCATTTTTTACAGTGTATGTCTTCTTTCCCGCGTCTGAACACACAAGTATAGTTAACGTGCACCATGGTCTAATGTGGGATTGAAACGTAAGAGTAAGTAATTAACAACAGAGATTTCATTTTTGGGTTAACTAATCGTATAATGCACATTTATGATTATTCTTAGTGAACTTGGACCTCTGTGCATTTCTGTGTGTTCAGGAAGAGTCTGCAGAGTGGCGTCAGTTCCAGGCAGATCTGCAAACTGCTGTGGTCATTGCTAATGACATCAAGTCAGAGGCTCAAGAGGAGATTGGTGACTTACGGCGCCGCCTGCAAGAAGCCCAAGAGAAGAACGAGAAGTTGGGCAAAGAAATAGAGGAAGTTAAAAACCGCAAGTAGGTGTTGAAAGTGTGCTCGTCTGTTCTTGTTAGGTGGCATGCAACTTGATTCTATAGTTTTAGTGGTGCAATTACTTGTTTTTACTCATTTATGTTGCTTCAGACTTTGCAGTATGAAAAAATATCAAATATAGCTGCAAGCAGCAATTATCAGGGCCAAGCAGCCCAGCGGCCACATCATAAACAAGCACGGCAACAAGCTACAGAGCAACTGGAAAATTCTATAACTTTTTGGCAGCATGTTCTGAGCCAAATTTTGTGGAAATTGGGATCTATGGAGAGTTCAAAACAACAGATTTTCAAACTAATTGAACATGGTGGACAGGAAGTCGTGTCAATTAGGGAATAAATTATATCAATGTTCTCTGTATGATACAAGGAATCCGAGTTAAATTTGGTGAAGATTGGCCCAACGGTCTAGGAGTAGTTAAAAAAAAGAATAGTTTGAAGAAAATCAAAATGGCAGACAGGAAATTTGGCAGAGTATGGCATAATTGGTATCTGTGTTGTTGGCACGACCCAAGGAATAATTTGAGACCAATTTTATCAAAATAAGCATATGCAGTCAAAAGTTATTACCAAAGTTGTAAGTTTAATTAATAATGGCTAATGAATGTCTTATAACTCTTGACCCATAGGTGGCACTGTCACCAAATTTTTATGGTGTGGTCACCTAAAATTTGGTTTCATTATCTTTAACTATCGCAGAGATACAGCCTCAGATGTAGTTTGGCATCAACTTTGATATTTGTCGGTGCTGTAAACAAAAACCATTACACCTATCGACACAAATTCCATAACTTTTTGAGTCAAATTTGGTGCAAATCAGCCAAACGATGTAGGAGTTTGAAAAAGTAGGTTTTTCACTTCAGGTTAGATGGCGGACAGAAGTTCAGTTAATTAAGGCATAATTGGTATTCATAACAATAGGCAAAATTAATCAGAAGTTATTAGGGTTTTTAGAAATATCGTTATAACGTTTGACTAAAAGGTGGCGCTGTGACGAAACTTTTTGAGCATCTTCAGGGCACAGTACCGAAGACACATACCAACTTTGTTAACAATTCGCCAATGCATCCGTAAAATATAGCAATTTTTGACAGAATTCAAAACTTCCTGACTGTGAGCTTTTCCTAATAACTTGATTTATGTACACAGTACATAATTATTGTAGAAAAATACATTGCTTTAACACTCAAATGTAGTTTAAATTTTTTACGATTTATAGTTCTTTTCTGCGTGTCAGACTGAATTACTATTGATGTCATTTTCACAGTACCTCTCTTAAAGGAATGTTTCACTCAAAAATGAAAATTACCACATAATTTACTCGTTCTCACTGCACCCTCTGTGTATATGACTTTCTTCTGTCAGACGAACACAGTCGGAGTACAAAAAATTTATGCACCACAACCAAACACTACCACATCATACGAAGAGCCAGGAAAATAAATAAAACCACTTCGACTGTTTTCGTAAATTATGGGGTAATTTTCATTTTTGGGTTATGTATACAGTTACATTATTGTAGGGCGAAAAATCTTACATTTTTTACTCCAAAAAAAAAGTCTTAGACCTAGTGTAATTATTTGAACTAAATGAAAACTTTCCTAACAAATATAAAACTGTGCTTTGTCAAAGGCAAGACGAGGAGCGTGGCCGTGTGTATAACTACATGAACGCTGTGGAGAGGGATCTAGCTGCGCTCCGGCAGGGGATGGGACTGAGTCGACGACCGTCCACATCCTCCGAACCATCGCCCACCGTTAAAACTCTCATCAAGAGCTTTGACAGTGCCTCACAGGGTACCTCACCATTATCAAACGGTGATCTACTTTACCTTTACTGTGTTAAAAAGTTGATTTACACTATTCTGGTGTGGCTACAGGTCCTGGAGCTAACGCTACTGCAGTTGCTGCCGCCGCAGCTGCAGCCGCCGCTGCCGTCACCGTCACAAGCACAACCCCTACAGCCCCTTTACCCAGAACACCTCTGAGTCCCAGCCCAATGAAGACCCCACCTGCTGCTGCCGTCTCACCCATACAGGTGAAGCACAGTTACACAATGACTGCATTTACAGGCACCTTCTTAAAGGGATAGTTCACCCAAAAATGAAAAAATCGGTCATAAGAATGTACTTATTGAATTGAATTGAATTTGCAACATTGTTCAAAATATCTTCTTGTGTGTTCAGCAGAATAAAAAAACTCTGATTTGGAACAATTGAAGACAGATTTTTTCATTTTTGGGTGAACTAACCTGACTTAATAAACTGACAAATAACATGGTCATGTAAACGCATTTGCCCTTTATTTATCAGGTCATAAACCGATCATCACAGCTAGATTTTCTTTGCCCCTCACACTGAGATCAAGCATGTAAACACATTAACCTGCTTTTTGTTGGTTTATTGAAGTGCACATGTGTGATACGTGACAGGAACAAGTCACTACTGCCGAATTGTGTGCATCCAGACAGAGCAAACGTTTCGCTTTAAGGAAGGAGGAAATATAAACGCAGCTTTCTTGACCCAAAGAATTCTAAAAATGTGTTCTCTTGTTGTGCAGCAGAAGTGCTATAGTCAAAACACTGCATCGCGAGAGGATAATATATGAGCCATAAGTACCCTGCTGACATGCAGAAATGCTCTTTAGTTTTTAATGGTTTACTGAACATGACAACTGACATAACAAATGAATTACTTGAAGTTATTACGCCACTGCCAGGATGTAAACTGATTTATTAATACAGTCTTATAAACTTCATTTATTTCCATTGCCAGGTTATCGGTTTGCATGTAAAATGGGACAATGATTCAATAAGCTGATTTTGGTGAGTTAGTATATTGGTGTGCATGTGCTCACTAACAACTCATTACACAGCGCTGGAGAGAGAGAGTTATTTTCACACCGAAGGTCAAACGGTAGCGTTCTGGTGGTCTTCCTGCCTGTTGAACCTAGGAAGCCGCTGAGATAGCAGCACTTCCTCCTAATCCCGGCCTTTTGGCAGTTCTCACAGCTCCGGCTCATTCAAGAGGACTGAGGAATTTCCATTGTGGGCTACTTTGGTTTCCTTCAGCTTTTTATTTCTTGCGCAGCCATGACTTCTGATTCTGTCTGGATGTGAAACTGAGTTTTTGGGTTCATCAAAAGGAACAAATAAAGAACATACAGCAGATCACGTTCTTGCTTTTTGGCAAGTGGCTGTTAGATGAAAAGCGTTGAGCATTGATCGTTGCTGCATGACCGTCATTGTATTATTATGGTTTCGTATTTTGCCTGTGTATTTAAAAATGGTGCTTTCTGTGGTGTCGTTCTGCTGGCTTGTTGCACTCGCTGGCAAAAACTCTCTGTAAACCAATAGCATTCAGCAGTGAGTCTAACCCCACCCCTTTAGTACAATACTGTTGCGCTAGGTACCCTTAGGAAAGGGTGCCAAAAATGTGGTGGAGTACAGTTTGCTATTTCTGTATTTTTGACAGTGGAAACAGAAATAAATGTACACCGTACTGCTTAGTGGAAACGTGCCATTATATAGTGAATATCAAAATGACCCACTAGTGAGGACAATTCACTGTTCCAATCCACACTAATTAAAAAGTCTTATAAACTGGCCAGAACAAGTTTTTATTAGAATCTAATGATTTTCAGATGTTTCTGAGAGGATTGGTTTAGGGGTAGGGGTAGAGTTAGGCCAT
>CAIGQV010017835.1:9564600-9635662 GCA_903798115.1 Danio jaintianensis | reverse complement strand
AATTACATGACATTTATGCAAAGAGTCAGTATTTGCAGTGTTGGCCCTTCTTTTTCAGGACCTCTGCAATTCGACTGGGCATGCTCTCAATCAACTTCTGGGCCAAATCCTGACTGATAGCAACCTATTCTTTCATAATCACATCTTGGAGTTTGTCAGAATTAGTGGGTTTTTGTTTGTCCACCCACCTCTTGAGGATTGACCACAAGTTCTCAATGGGATTCAGATCTGGGGAGTTTCCAGGCCATGGACCCAAAATTTCAATGTTTTGGTCCCCGAGCCACTTAGATATCACTTTTGCCTTATGGCACGGTGCTCCATCGTGCTGGAAAATGCATTGTTCTTCACCAAACTGTTGGACGAAGTTGCTGTTGGAGGGTGTTTTGGTACCATTCTTTATTCATGGCTGTGTTTTTGGGCAAAATTGTGAGTGAGCCCACTCCCTTGGATGAGAAGCAACCCCACACATGAATGGTCTCAGGATACTTTACTGTTGGCATGACACAGGACTGATGGTAGTGTTCACCTTTTCTTCTCTGGACAAGCCTTTTTCCAGATGCCCCAAACAATCGGAAAGGGGCTTCATCTGAGAATATGACTTTGCCCCAGTCCTCAGCAGTCCATTCGCCATACTTTTTGCAGAAGATCAATCTTTCCCTGATGTTTGTTTTGGAGAGAAGTGGCTTCTTTGCTGCCCTTCTTGACACCAGCCATCTTCCAAAAGTCTTCGCCTCACTGTGCGTGCAGATGCGCTCACACCTGCCTGCTGCCATTCCTGAGCAAGCTCTGCACTGGTGGCACTCCGATCCCGCAGCTGAATTAGGAGATGATCCTGGCACTTGCTGGACTTTCTTGGACGCCCTGAAGCCTTCTTAACAAGAATTGAACCTCTTTCCTTGAAGTTCTTGATTGTAGATTTAGGTGCAATCTTAGTAGCCACAATATCCTTGCCTGTGAAGCCATTTTTATGCAACGCAATGATGGCTGCACGTGTTTCTTTGCAGGTCACCATGGTTAACAATGGAAGAACAATGATTTCAAGCATCACCCTCCTTTTAACATGTCAAGTCTGCCATTCTAACCTAATCAGCCTGACATAATGATCTCCAGCCTTGTGCTCGTCAACATTCTCACCTGAGTTAACAAGACGATTACTGAAATGATCTCAGCAGGTCCTTTAATGACAGCAATGAAATGCAGTGGAAAGTTTTTTTCAGGATTAAGTTAATTTTCATGGCAAAGAAGGACTATGCAATTCATCTGACCACTCTTCATAACATTCTGAGTTATATGCAAATTGCTATTATAAAAACTTAAGCAGCAACTTTTCCAATTTCCAATATTTATGTCATTCTCAAAACTTTTGGCCATGACTGTATATGTTTTGCATATATTATTGTGTGAAATTTGTATTTCAAAATGACTTGCAGTAAATGTAATACATATACAAGCCAAGCGCACACACATTTGGATGGGTGAGAGAGACAACTGAGGCATTTCCCACATTGCACTAGTTGCAGTATCACTTATATAAATTTTTGTGTTGGTAATGAATCATCTCACTTCCGTATCTGTTTGTTTTATACTTAGATGTTCTGTTCTGAATGGGATTAGGAAAACTGAAATACATACATTTATTTTGTTTGTGAACATTTTGTTGTATGGCTACTGTATTGAAAAAAAATACAGAATAAAAATAAAATAAACAATTATTTTGCATAATTTCTAAATTAAATAGACTATTTCTAATGAAATACCAAATTCTGCTCAGGTAATAAACCTGCTTTGTCATTCCACTGTCCTAGAAATGTTATTCTTGCCAACTCTTGTATGTTATCTTTGTTTATAAATAATAATGGTCCTCCATGCCACACTACTGTAGATATATCTGTGTTTTTCCCAGATTTAAGTGAAATGCTCTTTCCTACTTTCAACCAAGGTCTTTCTCTTCCTCTAAAGCTTGTGTGGTTGTCATAGTCACTGTTTATCAAGATCCTCACCAGGAAGTGTGCTGGATTTCTCTGGCATTTTAAATGGCACTTGACGCAAAGCAGGCTCATCAGCAGCACTTCTGAGAACAAACTCTGTGAATTTACATCATCAGGGCATTTTTTTCATGTGAATGACTACGTTTTCATTATGCTACATAAAGTCTTCTATATTTTTTTATTGGTTTGTCAATAGATTTTAGTTTTTGGGCTTTTAGACGTCATCTGGCCTTGTTTTCCACTTACACAAGCTTAATGTTACTGTTACTTCATTTGTTTGCACATCTTGTAGAAAACCAGAGTAAACTTGAGCTTTATCTGGTTGTGGTAGTCACTATTAACCACCCAGACTTCACACGTGAAACCAATAGCCGACACCACAACTGAAGAAACCAATGGTTATCAAGAATTGAAAGAAATCATCATCATGCTTCTGTATTAGATTCAACCTGTAAAATAATATAGAAACAAAATATGTCACTAATTCCTCTTAACACTCCCTACTCAACTCTGGAGAAAAATCTTGGAGTTGCTCTCCTGTAATAAAGACTGGCTGATTTTGTAAAATAAGGTTATATCTTCCCTTACTCCAATATGCATCACTGGTTCTCCATTAAAGGGTTAGTTCACTCTAAAATAAATGTTCTTTGATAACAATATTTCTTGCGATATAACATTTCCCTAGAAAAAATAGCTCACTATGACTCACTTCTCTCTACTTCCACCATTAATATTTACTCTCTGTGCTGAGGCAAAGGGTCATCTTTGTGCCTGCTGTAGCCAATAGCATAATAGCACCTACTGGGAAGGTGGGTAAGGTCCAATCTGATTGGTCAAATATGGATAAACAGCCTATGCATGCAACACACAAATGCTAGGAACATAAAATGTATTAAAAAAAAAACATTTAGCACACCTCTCTGCTATAAGAATATTGCAAATACTATTATCGTGTTAATGAAACATTTTCTTCCCATTTTGCTCCAAACCCCAAATTGTGTTCATCTTCAGTACATGAATGAGTATACCAGGACTCTGATGGTCCAAAATGTTTACAAAGAAATCCTTATCGATTTTTAATCCAAATGTTCAGAAGAGTCATGTTCATATAAATGTACAAATTTAATTTTGTCTTTGGTCTACATAAACATAAGCAAAAGCATTGTTTACAACATTCAGGTTTGGTCATGGAAGCTCAGGTTCATTCTTGCGTGTTTCACAGCATGTTTGAGCTTCAGCAGGAACCAGTGAGTTTTGTTCTTACACGTTTAGAAAGTATGTTTGAAATTCTGATTATGCTCGCTGTTCAATCTGTTGTATGTATGTGAAGACAAACCTAAATCGACTCTGTCCATCATATAAGGAGATAATGTCTCTTCAGAAGACTTTGATTAAATCATTTTTTTGCAGTGTCAATATTTTTGATGAAAATACTTTCAATAGAGGTACAGACATGTCTCAAATTTGGAAACAAAAATGGAACAAAAGCCTTATATGATTGGAATGACACGAGGGTGAGAAAATGATGACAGAATTTCCACTTTGGAGTGAACGAACACTTTAAGTCTCTCTGAAAGAATAAGAACTGATGTTCCCAATGCTTCAGCAGTAGATCCAACCATATATGATGTGTTTGTCTGCTCTTCTGCCGCACATTATAGTGAAAACTTCAAACCATTGAAATAGATCTAAACCATGTTATTTTGCTCTTTGGAGCTCAGATGAGGTTGTGGGTGAACTTGACAATATGAACAGGAAATCTCCTTTACACATTTTACACCACAGGAAGATGAGAAAATGCTGCAGTGTGAGGTACTGAATCAGGTTGAAACCTCTCTAAACTACTTTTAAATGCATCACAGCTTTATTTTTTGTTTTCATTTGTTTTGCAGAACATTGACATTACTAACTTCAGCAGCAGCTGGAATGATGGACTGGCCTTCTGCGCTGTCCTTCACACGTACCTGCCTGCTCACATTCCCTACCAAGAGCTCAACAGTCAGGACAAGGCAAGTATGACTAAAGAATAGAAGAAACATTCATAGTACAATGCATTCCAAAAGGGGATATATCACCCTCTTAAGGGCACTTCGGAGTGAAAACAAACACAGCGGCCATACTGAAGTGCTAAAACTGGCCACTTCGGAATGAAGGATTTCTAACGGTACAACTGATGGACAATTTGTGCAGGGAAACTGTTAGTGTCCCTAAAATAGAACTGGACATCTAAAACACTTTAAATTGATTAAATATCATTGAACTAGGCTGCCAGTATTACTTTTTTCTGTGTGATTATTTGCTAATGGTTTTATCATAATATGTTATCACCACCATATTGACCTAGGCTAAAAATATTATTTTAACAGGTGTAAAAAAAAAACTTGTTGTATATACACGTTCAGAGTAAATGAGTGTTGTAAACAAATTCAATTGCAAAAGGATGATAAAGTAAAATAGGTACCACTTTATAATAAAGTTTCATTACTAAACATTAGTTAATGTATTCAAATCAACAGCTAAGTTATAGTAACATGTTAAAGTTAATTAAAAAAAATGCAACAGAATTTTATTAGTTATTAGCTCCATTTAATAAAACTATTATGACTATTTAAATGTGTCATTAACTAACAAATTAACATCACCTAAGATTATTAAATGCTTTTGTAGCTGTCATTACATTGACTTTAGTTAACTGAATTGATGTTAACTAATGGAGCCTTACTTTACGGAGTTTATTCAACAAAAAGACCTATAAATAGTCACAGAATTTTCAATGTCTTAGACTTTAGATTAACATGTGAAAATGTTAATGTTTGAAAATAAAATGTTAATAATAAATCCCCTATTAAGTCTTCAAGCACTTGGTGTTGTGATAAACAATGAATCTGAGTATTCTTAAAAGACACTCTAAAAGATTAAATAATTAATAATTATTCACAGTATTCTGAAGTGCCGATGAAATCAATATTGCGCATGTTCATTATCAAAATGATTTATTGAATATCAGCATATGTCTACATTGCACAAATCAATATTAAACCAAAGATTTGTCAAGCTTATAAGAACTTTTTTTAGGCTAATCTTGGCTTTGTCATTAATCTCACAACTATTTGTTTTCAGAGACGAAATTTCACCCTGGCCTTCCAAGCAGCAGAAAGCGTGGGCATCAAGTCCACTCTGGTAAGAGCTTTGGGTATTTTAGTATTAGCTTGAATACAACAGGCTCATTGAGGCCGGCTGAAGCACTGAGCCTGTAGTTTGCACATGTTTAGATGTCCGAGCGTTTGCGAATGAGCAACGTGCACACAGACCTGATGCAGATGTAAGGCAGTCTATTAATCATGAAGGTGGATTATTTCTGTCATCCACTCCCATCCTGTAAGCTGAAAGCAGGTGAAAAGCTGGAAACACTTAATTATCAGCCAGAGCTGGTTATTTATAGCACACGGTATAGGATTGTTTCCTTATTGTGAACTGCTGCTTAAACATGTTCACATGCTGAAAACACCTCTGAGGATCTTGAGAATCTGGAGTAACTTGCTATGACTAAAGTATATCACAAGTCATGAACATTTTTATGCACATTGAATGCAGTTAACAGAATGGATTTGACTTAATAACAAGGGATGGTATCCAAAATACTCTGTTGTACTTTACTGCAAATATGGTAGAAAAAAGTTCTTGCTGTGACACCCTGCTGCTAATAACAAAATAAACTAAACAGTGGTGACAAATTGGTAGTGAAGAAAGCATAGTGATGTACATATGGGGTTGTGTTATTTATATTTATTGCATATCATAAAATATGAAATGGTTAAACAAACAAGTTAATATTTAGTGAGTAAAATATTTTTCTTTGCTAGAATGTTAAACAAATCTGAAAATTGCTTCTTAGAGCAACAATGTTGTGCCTTGTTTCTGACCGAATCTATTTTTGAACAAATCATTTGAGTTAGTTATTCAGCAATCCATTCATAGACTTATCACTTCTATGTTTTTAAATTAATTAGGTTGGGATAGTTCACCCAAAAATTAAACTGAACTCACCATTTACTCTTTCTCTTTTTGTTTTAAACCTTTATGAATTTCTTTCTTCCGTTGAACACAAACGATGATATTTGCTACCACCCAATAACTTCCATAGTAATTGTTTCCTACTGTAGAAGTCAATGGGCGCCAACAACCAGCATTTTTCAAAATATCTTCTTTTGTGTTCAACAGAAGAAAGAAACTTCAATGAGTTTTGGGTGAGCAAATGATGGCAGAATTTTATTTTTTGGGGGTGAACTATCCCTTTACCTAGGCTTTATTTAAGAGGAATTTGTTGATATTACCAGTCTATTAAGCTTCTGTGACAGTAAGTAGTAATTATAATTACAAATCAGATTGTTGAGATTTGAGAATTATGTGCTTTTCTTCCCATTTACTTTTTTTCATAAGTTGTTTAGTAGAGATGTACAAATCAACAGCAGTCAATAATAGACCAAATGTGAAGTGTGTGATGTCACCATTTTCACAAAATGTTATTTTTTGTCTTTTACATAAAGACAAAAATAATATCTTTTTCAAAAACTTGCACTTTAAAACTCATTTGTACTTACAGTCCCCCAAAACACTGTTTTGTTGAAAACAAACCCTACAATAATTAATTTTTTACTGCCTTCAAATACTGAAAAGCTAGTGGGTAACACTTTATTTAAGATACAATTCTCACTATTTACAAAACATTATGACTCCTAGCTCAATAAACTCCTAATTGCTGCTTATTAATGGTTAGTAAGGTAGTAGCTGGGTTTAGGAATTGGGTAGGATTAAGCATGTAGAATAAGATCATACTTTTATAAGTACTAATAAACAGCCAATATTTTAATAATAGACAGATAATACGTCACTAGTTAATAATGAGAATTGGTACTTAATCTAAAGTCTTACATGCTAGTTGTTGTGCAATAGTTTTCAATCTTTTTGAAAAGATTCAATAATTTCTTCTTGTTCAGTTGAGATCTGAATAAGTGACACAATTCTCTCTTTTTCTGTTTCAGGACATCAATGACATGGTCCATACAGAAAGACCGGACTGGCAGAGTGTTATGACTTACGTCACTTCCATCTACAAGTATTTTGAGACCTGAGCACATGTCCATTCACAAACTGCCACACCCAGTGCAAGAAATTTCCGATAACTAACCCGAGTTCAACTCTCCACCATATCATCCATGCCTAACCCTAGCACAAAGTCACATTATGTTACACCCATCACAGGGACAAATTCCGTTAGCATATGCTGATATGATACTTTGATATTGGATCTCAGCCTCTAACGCAGAATGAGTTTGCCTTGATAATGGAGCTTCAACTCACTGTTTGGAGACTCTTAACACTACAGACTATATACATGGAATTCTTGGTGTGGATGATCTGAGCCTGTGTATTTGAAGTCAGTTGGACCCGCTTGCGACCCCGTGCCTTTCGTCACCCGGAGTTCTTGTGTCCAGACAGCGTTTGGAGCAAGTCCTTCACCTTAATTCACAACCGTGCAACACGAGCGAGACGTGCGGATTGCTCAAAGCAGTGCCTAATGGAAAGAAGCACTTCAGTAGAGGAGAATTGTACACTATATAGCACACGAGATTAGTAGCTTGAAACGATTTTCAAAGCGATTGTTTTGAAAGCGATTATCATGGGCGCCTTTACGTAACGACTGTGATGGATCTTGGCTTGAAATACTACATATTAAATAGGGAGGTCAGCAATAAGCTTATGTAGCCCGTTGAGCCATTTCATATGACATTAGTGCTGCTCACTAACAGTAAGATACTGTAGTAAACGCTATATTCGGATTTGCATGTACTGTCCAGTATATTATTCCGAAATGGTATACCAAAAATCATGTCACAATGTCTTTTTGTTTGTGACGCAGTTAAGCTAACTTCCTTCTGTACTAATCGAATGGTATGTTCCTTCTCAGGATAAGAAAGTCTTATCGGTATTTATCAATCATAGTGTGATTGCTGATATGTTACCCGCACATTTTATCGTTTGCAAAGCACAGAAATCATGCACTAATTCAAGATGTAAATGAAGCTACATTCCAGTGCATTAATATGGATGGAGAGAATTGATATATGAGTATTTTCTGCAGCGAGAATAATCATAATTGTCACGTATATCCTGTTTTCCAGCTGTGCTGAATTCAGGCTTTGCTCTCTTTTCACGCGTATGAAAGACTTTGAAGCTTCCAGCCGTTCTGAAAATGATACTTTATAGGTAATACACATATTAAAATAACAAATAATAAGGTTTGACTTTTCACTTCTTATAATAGGATATTTAATTTGTCTATTTCATATTGTTTCAAATATTTCCTGTTCAAATTCCAGGGTGTGTAACGAAACAGACATTTTTAGCTCTTGATCATCTTAGAGAAAGACAAACGTGCAGTTTCCCTGGCAAGCGTTTAAGATTTATTCCAAACTACATTACAGTTCTGTAGTTTTTCCGTCTTTGTTTTTAACAGTTATTTCACCTTTTGACCATCATTAAATATTCATTAGTCGTAAATGACTTTATATTTATCCAAAATACAGCCTGACCAAATATTTTATTCATGAGACTCCTCATATCTGTTTGATTTGCTAAAAAAAGTCACATGTTGAGTTGGACCTGCATTCTGTATACTTCTGTTTAATGTGCTTTCATCATATTAATATAAAAGTATCAGCAAAAAGGCTTCTTCAGCTTGGTTGCTTTTAGATGTGTGTTGTTTTACACAGGTTTATTTTCTGGTCTCGATTGCTGAACTTTTTTTTTTTGCTGATATTTGTTTAGGTTTTTTATCATTATGAGAGCATTATCTTAATAAAAAGGGTCAAATGTTTTCCTTTTTATAAATAAATGTGAAGTGCAATCAGTATGCTGTTTCTTTTATAGGCATTGTGATTTGTTTGTTTGTTCGTTATTTTAGGCTGTGTTCACACTTGGCAGCTTTAACTCCAATAACAGAGCAGCTGCGCCAGAATTTGTTTTAATCTGACCAAACCAAGTGTGAACATCCTCACCCATCCAAACAAAATAGATCTCAATCCGCTTTCATATCAATTCTGGTCCCGTTCAACTCAAATGTTAAAGGGTCACGAAACCCCAAAATACATTTTTTGAGATGTTGACACATCTATATGTGCCACTTTGCTAAAAACACTATTAGGACACATATATTTCACTAACAAGTGAAAATTGGTTGTTTTTGCATCGTTTAGAGCAAATTCGTTTGTCTGGTTTAAAAAAAGAAATTTTGAACCAGCATCACAACGATTAAGTCATTGCGTAAATTCCAGCGTGGTTATTGGCCGTCAGTACCGGGCAGTACACAGTGACATCATTGAGTTTTCAGCATGTCTGTGCATTAATTCATGAGAAAGAGTTGGTTTGAACCAATTAGCGCACTCTATTGTGAATGAGATGCATCTTCATTAATATGCATGAGATAGCTTAGTTTTGTTTTAGCTGTTACAGTGTTCACTATGACGCGTTTTAGTTTTAAAATTAGAACACTGGCGTTTCATCTAGCGTTTGCAACGCAGAGCACAGACATCTAAACAATCTAAAAACAGCTCCTGATGTCAAAAGATGTGACCATACAGTAAATAGGCCTTAAAAAGAATAATTTACACATTTTATAATGTTTTCACATTTTTTTATAATTTTCAATAGTTCTTGACTGATAAAAATGCTATCATGTGAATGCATACACAAGGAGGCCATTTTGCTCAGCACTGTATTGTTTAGTAAGTTCTGTTGCAATATATATATATATTATAAAATCAGTTAGTATGTTCTTTATCTTTAGATTTTATATTTAAAAAGGCAGTGTGGATCTATTTTCTACTTTTAGTCCAGACTAAATGAAACAATTGAAGTACAAGTGTGCGCAGAGCCTTAGTTTAACACGCCATCTAATTAGCCAGAGTTATGTAGCTCAGCATGGATAAATCCCTTTGTATGTTCAGAGATTGATCAACTGGGTTTTAGGAACACTTTATATAATATTTTAAAAAGAGGTCTTGATTAATTTCCAGCCCCTTTCTGAACTGGAAATTCAAGTAACGCTGTAATGCATTATGCTTGCCCTCCCATTTAGCTGGAAGGCGTTTCTAATCTTTGTCTTAAAACCCTTTAACGGGTCATTTAAAACCAGCAAAAGGTCTGAGGAAAGGAGACGGTGGGTGTTTGAGTTTACTTCTCACTCATTATTGTTATAAAGGATGGGTGTGTGATTAGTACATTTCTAAGATTAGATATGACGTCAGATGTTACATAGGGGAAAAAATGTTGCATTTTGTCCTGAATAAGCCCAATTAATTGGCCTGCTTTCCAACACAAAGTCCTATTGTCTGTGCCACGATTGATTGATTTTATTTAATTTTTTTTTCTCAATGTCATGTGTAAATGGAACCCAGGTTGACCTAAATATGGCTGGCTTAGCTGGCTTGCTCTCAAGTTGTCCTTAAAGAAAGGTTGTGTACTGGGGGAAAAAAAGCTAAATTATATTTATACCTTCATTTGCGTGTAATAAAATGAGATTACGTGAAATGTGTACGTTTTTTAATCTATTTAAGAATAATTTAAATCAGAATTTAAAAAGACAGTAATGTTTACATTGGTGAATCATGACGAAATAGTCAACACTAAAACTCGAGTGGCTAATTTGAATACTGCACGTACTTGAGCATAATTCATCCTCCAACAGTTTCCTTTCATTTGAATGACAGAAGGGACGGCGTTCGCCGCTCAGTTGTTTCAGCGATACTTGATCGCAGGAAGCAGAGGTATCACTAAAGATTGGTCCGGTGTGGAATTAAAAGCCCCCGCCTCTGGGATTGGTCAAGCCTCGGGCTCAGTGGGGGTCTTGATGTCTGTCATCTCTCAGTGCGCGCGACTGTGACCGAGCACCAGTCAGCCGCCTGAACAAACGCGCCGACAGAATCAATAACCAATCAAGAACCACTGACGGACAACACGGGTTTATATTTCTGCTTCACAGGGCTGCCTTTTCTTCCTTTGTTACGTTAATGGGATCCCCTGCTTATTTTATTATCCTATTCACTCTTTCCAGGAGTTATCATGTCTGACGGTAAGTTGAAACCAGCAACTTACTAATATGTTTAGAGCGCCAATTTGTTAATATAGCCTAACGTTAAGTCTAAATTAAATAATTCGCCCACAGCTTGTGTAGGCTATTTAATATTGAAATCAACCATTTAAGTGACAATGTTTCAATTAACGTTAACGTTAGTTAAAGCGCGTTTTAAATGCATCAATGATACCAAAACCACACCAATTAATTTAAAGTTTTTTTGTACAAAAGATTTTGTGCAGTTACTTTAACTGTGAATACAATGAATATACTATTTATGTTAAAAGTATTTCAAAACGCAAACTAGCATGGTAAGCCGTTTTAGCAATCCTTAATATGAATTGATATGTATTTCTAAGTAGCCCACCTAGTAATCCACTTCAACAGCTTGCTTGTTATTCATGTACAGCCCTAACTTACTTTGTTAGTAGTCTACTATTTTAGTCACTAGTTACTCCTATACATTTAATCCCATATGAAAAAATACGACAGTAGTTGCTATGGTAATACAACGACTATAGTAATATAAACAAAACCCAATACTGTAGTTTTCTACTATTTTCACCACATTTCAGTTTACTGTAGTAAAAAAAGACCAGTTGCAGATGCTGCACCATGTTGAAAATACCACAATAAATACAGTATAGTACACTTTAGTATATGATTTTAAAACAGTATGATATTTACTATAATATGATATCATTTTCTATAGTATTTTTAATGTGGGATATTTCTAGGTTGGTACTTGTAAACACAAATGCGTATATCACACTGCAGTGCATTCTTTCTAATAACATTTGTAATGTAAGCTTTCAACACCAGCAAAGTGTGTGTTCACAACATGCAGTGTTAATGTTATACTGCTGAAAGTGTAAGTGTATTAATAACAAAGGTGCTGAAAAGTGAACCCTATATGACGTTATTCTGTAGGCTGTTTTCTGTATGTTGCTGATATCAGCCCAGAGCAACAAATATAATAACTATTGTACTGATTACTACAATTATAATGCATGCAAATGGTCTAATGAAATATGCACAATTTACAATGTTAATATAATAATAATCATTTGAGGTGAATTATAAAATACCTTAATTTCTGTAGCGATTTATACAATACAAATTGTCAAGGCAGTTTTACATAGAGCATCATGCAAAGAATAAATAAATTATTAGTAAAAGTCTTATGTATCATGAAACTGATGCATGACTAAAGACATCAGATTAATATGAAACATTGATGAGCTTGCCACAGTAGTGTTTTTTTATGTAGATACATGTAAAGCTTTAAGAATATTGCATTCAGCTGGATGGATCCAGATTAAGATGGTTTGGGTTTTTTTTTTTACTTTTTGCTTCGCACTTTAAGTGGTTTACAGTTATTGCTGATGCTGGAGAAGTGGAGGGAAATAATGCAGCTTTTTATAACCAAAATTTGTTTTTATAAACAATTTCTGTACCTTCCAAACTTGTCCCACATTTTGCCTTTAACTTCATAACATCAAACAAATCATTGAACGAAGGATTCAAAACAGCTTTTGAACTGAGAAATGAAGCGTTTTATGGTCATTTTTTCATTTTATGATCCTATCAATCAGCTGAGGTAAAAAGAGTGAAGCGGTTATAAACCCATCATTCACACGCAGCTGAAGTACATCTGTTTGTTCGGAGCCGTTTGGTCTGCACTGTTTGAATTGGTTTGCTTTCAAACCCTGATATTGTGGAGCGTGATTTAGTCTTGAGATGTTAGCATTATGAGGAACGAATGGGTTTCTGAGCCAGATATTTGTGACTGTGTTAGATGATGGATGGACGATCTTTTCCATCGTCCATCCACAAGGGTCCACTGTTGAGGCTGATGTTGGCACAGTCTTTCTAGGCACTTAAAGGGATAGTTCACAAAAGAAAATCATTTACTCATCCTTTGCTTATTTAAAACCTTCTTCTGTTGAACACAAAAGAAGATATTTTTAAGGAAAACAAAAAGCTGTAACCACTGACTTCCATAGGTTTTGGGCTTTCTACAAAATATCTTCTTTTGTGAGAAGAAAAGAAACTCATAAAGGTTTGGACTCATCCACTTGAGCACGAGTAAATAGAGAGTAAATTTTCATTTTTGGGTCATTGTTTACTCATCCTTCACTTGCTCCAAACATGTTTGATGGTTTTTTTCTTCTGTTGAACACAAAACAAGACATAATCAAGAAATTACTACAGGAGTCAAATTTTTTTTTTGCAACATTCTTCAGAATATCTTGTTTTGTGTTCAACAGAAGAAAGACATTTTCATTTTTGGGTGAACTGTCCCTTTAAATATTGTCTTTTTGTAGACCCAAAGTGCTGAAACCTGAAAACCACTTTAGGAACTGATCAAAGGCTTCATTCCAGTGCGTTGTGGAGACCCGTCCCATTGTCGTCCCCTAAATTCTTACAGATGCATATCAATGGTTGTGAGGCTGAGTGTCCGGATCTGCTAGTTTATTGTTTTCTCTCCTGTTGCTACAATCATTTTTGCCTCCACCACTTTATACGACAGTCACCAATTCACATTCTTTTCATTTTTGCTCTCTTTTTTTCAGGCAGAATCTTGTTTTGAGAAATTTAGCTGTGATTGAGCACTGTCAGGTTGTCGTAAAACATTTAGTAGCAAACGTTATTGCACGTCAAAGACTCTGAGGTCACCAATATGCTAATGTAGTCCTAAATGTTTGCAAAATTGATGTCCAGCAGATGTATATTAAAAGATAGAAAGAACAGAAAAAACTCGCTGCAGGGGGAAACTAAAATATTGTTCACATTTCATATGTCTTTAAAATATTTTTCCTAATATTAAAGTCTTTTAAAAATACATTTTAATTTATTTATACTGACCATCATCTGTTGATTCAAAATTGCCCATAGTTCATGAGTCAAAAGTGTTTTCTGTTTATTTGAGCTTTCAAATTGCATTGTGGGAAATTGATTCCTGCTGTAGATGGTAAAAATGGATATCTTACTTTTATTGACATTTTTAGCAGTTTGAAACAATAAATTGTCTGTGACTGTGTACAAAAACAAGAAAATGAGCTTCCAATACCTTTACTTGTTTTATAGTGATATTTCTATATTGATCTTTTAAATTTTCTTATAACAATAGTAGTATTCAGTTCAGTCATTTTAATTTCAAGTTTACTTGTATAGTGCTTTTCGCAATAATAAGAATTATAATTATTAATAATAAACAGCATCATCATTAAAGATATATGAATACAAAAATAATGAATATATAATCTTTATTGCACATAATTTACTTTTAACTCTAATCATTTTTTATATGTGCACAAAAAGTACTGTATGTTTGAAAACGCAGGGAAGCAGCTGTCATGTTTTCCAGAGGTGAGTAACCTCAGTGAGTCTCTCAGCAGTGTGGGAACACTCCAGGGTAAATAGCGCAGACTCTTCAGAATGACTTCCCATAAACACTAAAACAAAAGAAGAGCTTCTGGCCATCACCGCTCAGTGTCTGCTCAGTGTAAGGCCTGAGATCCACTTCAAATTTCTTTTGTGCTCCTGTGTCTTTCTTAACCTTGCAAGGTGCTCTCTTGCATTTGTGTTTACAAGAAACCGCTTTGCGTCTGGAAAAGCTCAGTATCATTACTGAGTTAATGTTGACAAAGAGTCATAATTTGATTGTGAGATCATGGGATAATCTTATTGCTAGTATATATTACTTGTGCTGCTTCTTTACCCTTTGAATTACCGCTGTAAACCCTACTGTTGTCAATGTCAGTAATGATAATGATTAAAATAGTTGATCTGACAAAAAAAGTATCTTGTATCTGTTTTTATCTTCTGAGACTGATGACATCATGACAGCATTCTTCTTTCTCCAGGGAATGCAGTGCAGTACTAAATGTTATAGAAAAAAGGCCAAGGAACACATGGAACGTGGACTGGACCATCACATAGGATCCATAATGGATTTTTATTTGTTCATTCGTTTTTATTTACCAAATCTCTCCGAAAGATCTGAGGCAAAATTCTCATGTCTATAAAATTTAACTATTGCACAGCTTTAATTGTCAGTTCAACAGACTGAAAGATTCTTGTTTTTGTTACACATATTGGTTTCTAAAGTCTTCTGGTAAGGCTGACACTGAGTTGGCTGTTGCGTGGAGCTGCAGCTATGTACATTGAGGCGAGGCATCGTCCTTTCTCCCCAGCAACCTCACCATGCTGAACAATGATTTCGACGTGTTGTACATGATTCTGGAGCTGCTGATTGCCCTGCTCTCGGTCCTGGGCAACGTGCTGGTCTGCTGGGCAGTGGGCCTCAACAGCAACCTCCAGAGCATTACCAACTTCTTTGTTGTTTCACTGGCCGTAGCGGACATCGCGGTGGGTGTGCTGGCCATCCCCTTTTCCATTGTCATCAGTACCGGTTTCTGTGCCAATTTCTACGGTTGCCTGTTCATCGCCTGCTTCGTCCTCGTGCTGACCCAGAGCTCCATATTTAGTCTTCTGGCCATAGCCATTGACCGCTACATCGCCATCAAGATCCCGCTTAGGTGAGTGAAGCGTATTGCTGTAAGACGTTCATTGTATTTTATGTGTATTGTTTATGTTTTTGGTTCATATTTTTCATGTCACCTTGGGGAAATAGTTCTGGTCTTCAAGTGAAACCGTTTTGACACTCTTATCACCTGTTTGAAAGTCCCCAGCGAGGATTTTAACTAACTTAAAGAGGATTCTGTTTTCTGGTTGAACTACATTTTTGGATCATCAAACCAGCTAGACAAGCATAAGTGCACGTTTAAACCAGCCTTTGGTGTTTTGCTGGTTTCAAATAGGGAGGCCATCTAAGAACAGAACACCAAGTTAAAGTTTGCGTGAAATCAAAATGTACAATATATTTTTGCTAGCGCACATTGTTTTTCTTTAGGTGAAAAAAATGATTCTTGCAAGTTGATCCACTGAAAAAAAATGACTGACTATTTGCTTCCAAGTTTGGAGTGGTGGTCCTGACTGAGTGATGAGTGAATGATACGCCTAAAGAAAGCCCATTTTTCCATTTTAGTTGGAAGTACATCAACATACTGAAATAAAAGTCTCAGCAACTTCCGGCTCACGCACAGACTTTAGGCTGTTGTTTATAGCAGGAAAACCACCTAGGGTCAGTGAAAAAAAGCTGGAAATCCAGCTGAGAGCAACAAACAAACAGGATGTCTTCTTTTTATTGGTTGGTCTTGCTGAAAAGTAAACCATTTTTATATGGCTGTGAGATCAACCAGGACCAGCAAACCATTTTAGACTGGCTTAAATGTTTTTCAGCAGGAAAACCAGCTTGAGCCAGTATGAAGATACATGCTGGTTTACGTTGGTCTTCAGCTAGCCTTTAGCTACCAAGTGACCTAATCTCCTATAAAACAAGACTGGGAGGATGGGTTAAACAAGCAATGTTTTTTCAATGGTTCAATGTTTTTTCAACAGGAAACCAGGACCAGTATGAAAATTCATGCTGGTTTAAGCTGGTCTTCAGATGTTCTAGATTAAATGTGACTAAAATCAGAATCAGAGCACAACTAGGCTGAAAGATCAATGAAGACAAGCCAACTAACCTAATATTTTTTTGTCTTGTTTTGTTTTTTAGCATGAGATGGATGCTGGTTTAAGGTAGTCTTTAGCTGGTCTTGCTGAAATGTAACTAAAACCTCTTTATAACCAGCCTGACCAAACTCTAGCAAACCAGCAAAGGCTCCCTTAAGATGTGTTTCCAATAGGGAAACCACCTTTGGCCAGTGTGGAGATTTGTGCTGGTTTAAGCTGGTCTTTTCTGGAACCACACATGGCACTGTTCCCATTTGTCGGGCTAACATGAAGTGAATTTATGATCCCAGTAATAGGACACACTGTGTCTCTCCAATAAACATCAGATTTTTGGCTATTTTTGGGAGAATATGATTTAAGAATAAAGCAAGGTCTCCGTTTTGATTTTGAGGCCGTCTTTGAACATAATAACTCCTCTTAAATCTGATTTACTCTGGAATTTTTTTGCTAATAGTTTGCACAGATATCCTCAGCAATTGTTCACTTCAAGTCTTTTATACATGCTAGTTTTTCAGTTAAGCCAATTAGCAATATTCAGAATGACCAGTTAACATGCTAATGGGGACTGGGTCAATGTTGGGATAATAGTATCTCGTTCTGCTTTGGAATAGTCAGTTCTGCTGGTGTTAGAGAGATATTGTGATAGACCACGTGTGTGCGTCCACGTCCTGTCAGCAGGTTTGGGGTGGGGGATGGAAATGTTTTCTCAGTGTGGCTCATTGAACTTCCACATCTGGAGAATGAGACAAATAGAGGCAAAGGAACTCAGCTGTTCTCCCACACTGGCCCAAAATGAGACTCTGAAAATAGATTTCTGTTCCAAACGCTGACATTTCTGAGCACATTCTTTCTGCTTAAGTGCTCCGATGGGAGGGTTTGCTGGAAATAATGTGAATGGATGCTAGGATCATTAGCACTGTAGTCATGTCAGGGATGTGCTCATATTGTGCCAAAATTACCATAATTATGTGAAAATGTCTGAGCTATTCTTTATATTACAATTACGAAAAAACAATACCTTGAACTGTTAAATATTTAGTGAAATTTCTGAGATTAAGTTGTGATTGTTAGATATATTTTGAGAATTACTGTAAAATAGCAATTACAAGAAACATGTCCATTATGAGAAATAAAATAGCCATTTTAAAGTGTGAATTCAAAAGAAAGTTTTTTAGATGTTAGTATCAGTATGTTAATCTTACGGATATCTATAAACTCCAAAACACTGCAAAAGTCACAATTAGAAGATATAAGCATGCAAACTAAATGGGTCAATGACTATTTTGACATCACCTCATACTTCAGTATCTCATCAAGTCTTCTGACCAATCAAATGCTTTCTAGTATCTGACATTTCTCCACATGTCCCCCTTCAAAACACTATTGCTATATGCGCTTGAGCTCAGCCTCACTCACTGGCAGAGCTGTGATAAAAACTAAATGCTATTGGGTTGTTTTTTGCCTACTCCTTTTCATCATATTTCAGTTCAAATTACGTCACACATCAAACAAAAATGCACATTTCAAAGCACTTATTATTGTTAGATATTAAAGTAAGCGTGAACCGGAAGTTGCTGAGACTTTTCTTTCAGTATGTTGATGTACTTCCAACTGAAACAGAATATTGAGTAGAGGTTTTGCACATCATTCCCCCATAGCAAAGTAACGGTAAGAAAGGGTATGCAGTTGCTATAGAAGCCCTCAGGTTGACGTCATCAAAAGGACCGCCAATCCAAAAATGGAAGCAAATGGTCAGACTTTAATTAATTAATTCATTTTCTTTTCGGCTTAGTCCCTTTATTAATCTGGGGTCGCCACAGCGGAATGAACAGGCATATTTTTTATGCAGCGGATGCCCTTCCAGCCGCAACCCATCACTGGGAAACACCCATACACTCTCAATCACATACATACACTACAGACAATTTAGCTTACCCAATTCACCTATAGCGCATGTCTTTGGACTTGTGGGGGAAACCGGAGCACCCGGAGGAAACCCACGCCAACACAGGTAGAACATGCAAACTTCACACAGAAATGCCCACTGAAAACTGACCCAGCCAAGGCTCGAACCATCGACCTTCTTGCTGTGAGGCGACAGCACTACCCACAGCGCCACCGTGCCGCCTAGTCAGACTTTCATTACAGATTAATTATTCACCTTAAGAATTACAATGTGGGCTAGCAAAATAAACAGTAAATTTTTATTTCACGCAGACTTTACGTCAGAATATAAATACATTATGAGATATAAAGTTGCACAAATATGCAACTAATATAGTTGCAATTATGAAAAAAAAAGCTCAATTGTGAAAATAGTAACACTAACAGTTGTGATAGTGCGACATTACTTGAGAATTGAAAATGCGTAGTAAGAAGATCTTAAGACTGAGAAAGACATTAAAGGTGTTTTCCAATAGGAAATTGACGATTGCATAACTCCAGCACTGTTTTTAAGAGGTGTTCAGGTTTACAGCCATGCTGCCATTTGTTTACTTTTGTCCGTACTTTGAACCTTTTAGATGTGCAGTCTAGACAATGTGGAACAAACATTTATGGCCAGGGAATTAAAAAACATGCTTCTTTCAGCCTGATTTTCTTTCACTCTTCCAGATACAACAGCCTAGTAACCGGGCAGCGCGCCAGAGGCATCATCGCGATCTGCTGGGTCCTGTCAGTTATCATCGGTCTAACACCCATGCTAGGCTGGCACAAAACCCGCTCACAAGGGGCCCAAAACGGCACCTGCCCACCCGGCATGATGGAGTGTTTGTTCGAGGAGGTGGTGGTCATGGACTACATGGTCTACTTCAACTTCTTCGCCTGCGTTCTGGTGCCTTTGCTCCTCATGCTGGCCATTTACCTGCGCATCTTCATGGCTGCGCGCCACCAACTCAAATGCATTGAGTCCAAAGCCATCCCATGCGAGCTCAAGTCCCGCTCCACCCTACAGAAAGAAGTCCATGCGGCGAAATCGCTAGCCATCATCGTTGGTTTGTTTGCCGTTTGTTGGTTGCCCCTTCACATCATCAACTGTTTCACTCTGTTCTGCCCTGAATGTGAACGGCCGCCGGCTCTGATCATGTATCTGGCTATAATCCTCTCACACGCAAACTCAGTCGTCAATCCCTTTATTTACGCCTACCGCATACGTGAGTTCAGACACACTTTCCGGAAGATCGTCCGCTATCATATTTTGGGCAGAAGGGAGCCTCTTTCTTGCAACGGAAGCACTCGTACTTCAACCCGAACGAGCGTAGCAGATTCGCTCCGGATTAAAGTCAACGGTCTGGTGCGAGAACTGTACGCCGAGCAGAGCAGCACCACCAGCAGCTGCGAAAGTGCTGAACCCGGACATACACACAGACCAGTAAGCACTGAAAACTCAATTTTAGACAACCAGCCAATGGAAATCAGTAATTCCAACAGACACATGGCACTGAGGCATCCGGAGTCGCCGCTCACTGGGAATAATGAGGGTCTTGCGTGCAGGAAGCATGCTGGATTTGACATTACGGATGGGAAGGATTTGTCTTCGCCGCTTCATATTAAATCAGCTCTCTATATACAGACAGCTCACTGTGTTGAACTCACGGAGGTTTCCTGATGAATAAGACTCTTTTATTGGTGGATTTGAATTATTATTTATTTGCTGCTCAAAGAACAGTAGGCTGAAATATGAAAGACAAGCTCAGGACTGAATACAGTTTGATGTTGTAATGTAATAATGTAATGTATAACATATTAAAGAGCAAGACATGGCTGACTGAAATACATTTTCACTGAGATTTACTGTAATTTTTAAAACAAAAACAAAGCGTTTCATGCATTTTGGCCATTCATTTACATGAAAACTTTTGACAGTTATTTCAAAGTGCAAGTTTTGTCAACTAATTGAATGTCTGTGTGTGCAGGTTTGTGACATCATGCGTATCTGCTTGTTCAGTCTATAGTCATGTGAAAGTATTTGGCAAACAAAACAACAATGGCAGACTGTAGAGCCATACATTATGTGTGCAGATTCATAGTGTTATTATTGGTCATTTTAGCATATCATTATAAACAGTAATCCCTTTAACAACACTGTTGTCTGCATGACAATTTTCCCCAAAAGTTTAATCTTTTAGTGTACAACCAATGTGTAAATGCCTACCCTAAAAAACATCTCCCATGAGGTGTAATTTAAATTGATCACAGGATGTGTAATTGGAATTTGTTTAGTGCAGCCTGTATTTCAATATATACTAGTTACTATTAATTCCCATACATTTAATGAGGAGTATGTTTTAAAATTGAAACTTGCAGGATGATTTAATTTTACAATAACCTAAGTGTATAAAACAGGCAATTTTGATGTCTCTTGTCATAATCTCTTTAAAGGTGCCATAGAATAAAAATCGATATACCTGGGCATAGCTGAATAATAAGAGTTCAGTACATGGGAATGACATACCCTGAGCCTCAAACACCATTGTTTCCTCATTCTCATCTAAATACTCTGAGTATTATAAACAGGCCAATTGGAACAAAACCCAGATTCTGACAATCCACATAGGATCATTAATATGTATGTCCCAGGTTGCATTTGATTGGCCACAGCGTTTCCTAGTGAGATTACAACAATGATCTTTTTTGTTCCTTATTTCTAAGCTTGTATTAAACATACTATGTATGTGGTACTCTTATTTTGAAAATGGGAGAGGCAGGAAAAGTAAAGAAGCAGTACTGTGAAACAGGCAGCCATGTGTCTCATTTGTTTACAGCTTGTCAGGATGAAAATGCAGGATCTACAGATTGAAGCACAAGGTCTGTTTAAATTTATCATTTGTTAGTTTAAGGTGTATATTGTGAAATGTTAACTGCTGAGTAGGTGTTTAATGCACGTTTATGCATCTTTTCATATCACTCAGCTCTTACTGTCAATTTTCTTGAGTGAAAGATAAACTATAAAACTCATTTGTTTATACAGACGTTAATATAAATTTAACTGTTTTCATATATGTTAAAACTGCAAAATACAACTCCAAATACATCTCTGTTGGTCCCTTTTGTTGTGTATAATTATAATTTAGCTTATATTTTATTCACAACTAAGTAGCAGTAATGGAGCAGCAGAATTAGTTGCCTACACATAGCTTATCACTCCTAACGTGAACCTCTTCTCCACTTCAGCTGAAACGATTGTCATTTGACAACTCAGTTTGTTCAAATGTTTTTCGAACATGCAAAATATGTTTTTATTTTGCATGTGTGTATTTCAGAGTACATGTGTGTGTGTGCAGGGATGGGCAGTATTTATGACAAGTATTTCAAATACGTATTTTAAATACAAAAGAGTATTTTGTAATTTGTATTTGATGGGGTTTATGAAAATGGGTTAATATTTTGTATCAAAATACTTTAGTGTCTTGTATTTTTAAAATACTGTAAAATACTTTGTAAGTCTACATGATGACCATAAAAATGTAGTCTCAGATTGATACTTTCTCAGTTATTTGCCTATAAAGATCAGAACAGAAAATTGATTAAGAAGGTGGTCAATGCGTGGAGTATGGATAGAAATTATGCACACATATAGAAAATAACAGACAAATGGCATGGGTATATTTGAGAGCAAGTCAACAATCATTGAAAATAGCATACTGCACAATGCTCAGAACAGTAATATGTAATGACTGTATAGTGTACAATTCAGCATCAGCATCTTTGCTTAAGAAATGAGATGGAATAAAATATCAGTCCTTAAGAACAGGATGTGGAGCCTTCAGAACATCATCAGTCTCAGTGCTGCAGGTGGAAATGCAGAGGAAATTTAGAAATAAAAAAACACCTAAAGATGGTGTACTGGTGTTCACTAAGGGGGTAAACTGAGACTCTTCCAGTTTAAGAAGAACTGAAAAACTCTTGGGAGAATGAGTGAACTGCAGAAATAATAGTAGTTTTGGAAGGATTGCTGATATAGATATGACAAAAATAAGACAAACAACATAAAAATAAGTCCTACAGTGGCAATTCCTTCAATACTTCATTGGCTGTTTCAGATGCCAGTAGCTGATCTGCAGGTGCTCTGTATAGTTAATGAAGAGGAAAGACGTCTGTCTAAAGATGGCAAAGTGGCACAATACAGTATATGAGACACAAATGTTTAATAATACTCCAGTCTATACAGACTGGTCAAAAACTCCAGACTCCCGATACACGGCCACAGCAGAATGTATATGAAGAGTTTATTTGCAAAAACTGATAACTCCATTTTTTTTTAGATCATGTTTTATGTTGCGCATTGAAGAGTACAATAGCAAAGAACATGATTTATGGAAAACACTAAAACTGTAGATTTTAGTCGTTTTCAGAAATCATGTTTTTACATTAAGTATTGAAGATTTAAATTGCAAAAAAATTTATTAAAAAAATGAAAATAACCTCTTCATATATCACCCTGTGGCACGGTGGCTCAGCACTGTCGCCTCACACCAAGAAGGTCGCTAGTTCGAGTCCCGGCTGGGTCAGTTGGCATTTCTGTGTGAAGTTTGCATGTTCTCCCCGTGTTGGCATGGGTTTCCTCCGGTTGCTCCGGTTTCCTCAACAGTCCAAAGATATGCACTATAGGTGAATTGGATGAACTAAATTGGCCGCAGTGTATGAGTGTGTATGTGTGTGAATGTGAGAGTGTATGGGTGTTTCGCAGTACTGGGTTGCAGCTGGATGGGCATCCCTTGTGTAAAACATATGCTGGAATAGTTGGCAGTTCATTCCACTGTGGCGACCCCTGATGAATAAAAGGACTAAGCCGAAGGAAAATTAATGACTATATCACCCTTTTAAAATATAAGACTGTTAAGAGATGTCAATTTTACTGGCCACGCAATGGAAGGAAACACAATGAAGAGATATAACTACAGTTGAAATCTGAATTATTAAACCTCCTTTGAATTTTTTTTCTTTTTTAAATATTTCCCAAATGATGTTTAACAGAGCAAGGAAATTTTCACAGTAAGTCTGATAGTATTTTTTCTTCTGGAGAAAGTCTTATTTGTTTTATTTCGGCTAGAATAGAATCAGTTTTTAATTTTTTAAAAACCATTTTAAGGTCAAAATTATTAGCCCCTTTAAGATATATTTTTTTTTCGATAGTCTACAGAACAAACCATCGTTATACAATAACTTGCCTAATTACCCTATCCTGCCTAGTTAACCTAATTAACCTAGTTAAGCCTTTAAATGTCACTTTAAGCTGTATAGAAGTGTCTTGAAAAATATCTAGTAAAATATTATTTACTGTCATCATGGCAAAGATAAAATAAATCAGTTATTAGAAATAAGTTATTAAAACTATTGTTTAGAAATGTGTTGAAAAAAATCTTCTCTCCGTTAAACAGAAATTGGGGAAAAAAACTAATGGGGGCTAATAATTCAGGGGGGGGTTATAATTCTGACTTCAACTGTATATTCCAACTCATTATTTGCATAACATGGTTTTTACAGTGATTGAAGAGATCCTCTTTAAGACAGGACTTTCTATATGAAATGTGCACAAAATTTATACTAAAATGAAAGAAACAAAGGTTTATGAATAGCTGCTCATGTACAGGAGTAGAGGTGAACGAGGTGCAGAGAAGCTGACTTAGACTTACTCAGAGACTCAGTTTAATGGTGAAGGGACTGATCAAATATGCCTATTGATAGAAAGTTTGCGAAGAAATTTCATGCTCCCTTGTAAAAGTATTTTGTAGTGTTTTCAAAATACAAACTACAGTATTTTATTTTGATACATTTGTGGCTGCTGTATTTTGTAGTTTATTTTGAAACATGTAAAATTGAGGTATTTGGTATTTTATTTTAAAATACATTTCAATGTATTTTTGCCCATCCCCGTGTGTGTGTGTGCGTGTGTGTGTGTGCATTTTTGTGTAAGAACAAGCACTGACATGAGCTGCAGAGTGCCAGAGCAGAGATCATTAATATTCATGACCATTCCAAATATGGTCAAAACCAAGCTTTTCCTTCTAGGGGTAAAGCTGCGGTCACACTAGACTTTTCTCTCCATAGACTTCCATTCATACGCACACAAATGCATCAGACCGGAAATGCAAGCTCGTGCGACAAGTTTCGCAGTTCGCTGCATTGCAAAGTTCAAGCTTGGTAAACTCTGACCTGCGAAATTGCATCACGTGTCTGCGTGAGACCAATCGATGATCAAAACATGACCTCTCTGTACAGAAATTTAAAATATAGACCAATCGCTCGCTTTTTTTAATTGTCTAATCATCTTGTTTAATTCTGCCCCTTTTTGCAGTGCCATACGACAGAATTTTGCATGCTAAAACTCTAGTGTGACCGCAGCATAATTCCTGTGGTTATAAATGAGCATATAAAACCATTTCTGGAGAATCGTTTGCACTTACTTACTTAAATTATTGAATCAATGCACTCTATGGCACCTTTAAAAACTGCACTTGCATTTGAATTCTACTCTCATTATTGCAAATTTGTCTACATTCTGTTGAATGGTTCAAATTCAGAAATGTTAAAGTCTGTCAATTCAGTTTTCAGTGGTTCACAAACCTAAGATTGGACTGCAACACAAACATCAAACCAAAACTCTACAATCACAAATAACCACAGGCATACATACATACATACATTTACATTTAGTCATTTAGCTGACGCTTTTATACAAAGCGACATACAATTGAGGTTCACAAAAGAAGCAATCAGTACAAGAGAAAACAAAGCATACATAAGTGAAATCGGACTAGTCTTAGTCATACATACATACATGTGCTGGTCATATAATTAGAATATCTTCAAAAAGTTGATTTATTTCACTAATTCCATTTAAGAACTGAAATTTGTATAATGTACACATTCATTCCACACAGACTGGTATATTTCAATTCAGTCTCAGAAAATTTAAATATAACTTATGACCAAAACAAAGAAAGGCTTTTTAGAAATCTTGGCCAACTAAAAAGTATGAACATGAAAAGTATGAACATGCACAGCACTCAATACTTATTTGGGGCTCCTTTTGCCTGAATTACTGCAGTAATGAGTGGATCAGTCTGTGGCACTGTTCAGGTGTTATAAGAACCCAGGTTGCTCTGGTGGCTTTCAGCTCTTCTGCATTGTTGGGTCTGGCATATTGCATCTTCCTCTTCACAATACCCCATAGATTTTCTATGGGGTTAAGGTCAGGTGAGTTAGCTGGCCAATTAATAACAGCGATATCATGGTCCTTGATAGCAGGTACTGGTATTTTTGGCACTGTGTGCAGGTGCAAAGTGCTGTTGGAAAATGAAATCAGCATTTCCATAAAGTTGGTCAGCAGCAGGAAGCATGAAGTGCTCTAAAATGTCCTGGTATAGAGCTGCATTGACCTTAAACCTCAGAAAACACAGTGGAGAAACACCAGTAAATGACATGGCACCCCAAACCATCACTGACTGTGGAAACTTTACACTGGACCTCAAGCAATGTGGATTGTGTGCCTCTTCTCTCTTCCTCCAGACTCTGGGACCCTGATTTCCAAAGGAAATGCAAAATTTACTTTCATCAGAGAACATATCTTTGGAGCACTCCGCAGCAGTCCAGTCTTTAGCCCAGACGAGATGCTTCTGACACTGTCTGTTGTTCAAAAGTGGCTTGACACAAGGAATGCGACAGCTGAAACCCGTGTCTTGCATACGTCTGTGCATAGTGGTTCTTGAAGCACTGACTTCAGTCCACTCTTTGTGAATCTCCCCAACATTTTTGAATGGGTTTTGTTTCACAATTCTCTCCAGGGTGCAGTTATCCATATTGCTTGTACACTTTTTTTTTAACCACATCTTTTCCTTCCCTTGGCCTCTATATTAATGTGCTTGGACACAGAGCTCTGTGAACAGCCAGCCTCTTTTGCAATGACCTTTTGTGTCTTTGCCTCCTTGTGCAAGGTGTCAATGGTCATCTTCTGGACGACCAGAATAATATATATATATAGTTGTATTGCTCTTTTAAGGGGTGCTTTCTATTGACTATTAGATAGGTTCAATATCTCACATAAATTTAGCATAA
The DNA here is from genome assembly GCA_903798115.1 of Danio jaintianensis. Lineage (NCBI taxonomy): Eukaryota > Metazoa > Chordata > Actinopteri > Cypriniformes > Danionidae > Danio > Danio jaintianensis. Next base: position 9,608,902 of record CAIGQV010017835.1, on the reverse strand, counting down.
AAATAGCTAGTTTGAGAAAAACTTTCTATTTTGGCCTTCTTAAATGCAACTTTTGCAAATGTGCAAAAGTTTGTAACATAGTTCCTGATGGTTAAGCACCTACTTTTACTGACCATTTGGTATTAAAAAACAATTATTTTAAAACTGATTTGAATGTCATTCTGTCAAAACAACAAATTATTATAATGCTCTGGCAGTGGCCATGAATCATAATTTCATGCCAACACATTGCATGTGTATTTTGCCTTTTTTTTGCCTGGTCATAATGTACATCTATGAGAGGGTCATCCATTAGTAGGCCATAGAAAGAGCAATGTGGACACATTTCCTCCACCACATGAATAAATAATCATTACTCATTACTTTTGTCAAATAACCTGCTTGAGCTTAAGCAGTTCCCTGATGATGTGAAGTCATAACAGTTTGTGTTATAAATGAATATGGTACTGGAAAATCTGATTATGGCTTAATATTATTTTTCACACCAAACAAATGTTGTCGTCAGGGAATAACAGCAGTAGATAGACTATAGTTGAGCTAGAACAGAACCCACTTTATCAAAATGGTTTATATTTGTTAGTCATGCAGTGATATGAAAAGCCATGTTTCTGAAAGACAGATCCCAGTGATTGCATGTAGATAGAAAATAGAAAAGGTCCAAGAACTGAGCACCCCAGTAGCTAGATGTTGTGACCTGTACACCTCCAAGAAACACTGAAAGATCCACTGAGAGGTAAGACTTGAACCACCAAGTGCAAATGATCTCCTTATAAACTACACAAACAAATATGACAAATTTCCGTAAATTTTTAGCATCAAGTGTTCAGTTTTATAACAAATAAAAGCAGCTTGTCCACTCAAATTTGGGTAAAATATGGAGAAACTTAACCACTGGGTTAATTTATTCTATCAAATTTTTGATGGAACAATAATGTATATATATTGTATACAATAACAATTGTATACATTCAGCACTCTTCCTTATTAATTAAAAATAATAGTAAATAATATTTTTAATAGGGAAAAATGGATATTAATTACTACATAAACATTCACTATTACCACAAAACCCTATCAAAATGTGAAATAAAAAATAATTTTAAACAAAAATAATCTTGTTTAATGATTTTACTGGCAAGAATTTGAGGTTACATTAACCAGAGGCTTAAACCCACTGCTTAAATATTTAACATAAAGCTATAAGTAAACAAATTGGCCAAGTATAATATAGCTTAAAGGCCAGGCTTTAAATGATTTCATTCCAAACACAGCCTCCAGACGCAGACACATGAAGTGTTCATCCCGGGAGAGTCCTTCTCTTGGGCTCTTGTGCTTGATCACACGCTGAAGGGTCTGATGAATCCTAACATTGTGTTTTTCCCAGCCTATCCCGCAAGTCCCCAAAGATTTCAGGTTAAAGGGTGCACTAGTACATCTCAAGAGATTTCTAGAGTATTTTAGGGTAGCATTCATCTGAACTGAACTGAACTAAACATATGATGTATCAAAAAGTGTCATACCAAACGCAAAGGAATTTTTTTTTATATATATATTTAAAACCCAACTACAACCCAACTGTAAAACAATGGTAGGTTCCACACAATCTATTTGTGTTAAAACAACATCAAGAACTTATTTGTTTTTACAAATTTAAGTGGATTGAAAATAAAACAATTAAGTTGTCCCAAAAAGAATTGTGTTGTTTCGGCTTATTTTATATAAGTAGTTTGAACAAACAGAAAACATAATTTTTTTGAGTGTAAGGATATTTCAACCAAGGTTGGTGAATTTATGTTAGTGCATTTTTACCACAAACAACACTCTACACAACCACTGTGTTTATAGATTAAAAATCTAGGAATGATACATTTGATTCAGATTGAATCATTTGCAGGCTCGAGTTATTTCAATCAAAAGCACATTGAAACAAAAGGACATTAAAATGAACCCATGTTGCAGCTAAAAATACAGTATTCACACCCATCTTCTTAATGAACTCTGATTATGACTTGGAGTGTTTCAAATTCTCAACAGTGGCAGTTTGCTTTTCAGACTTACAGTATTTATGCTTTAGTGACTATTTGTATCTATAGGCCTTAAAGAGTTGGATCACCCCAAAATGAAAATGTACTCACTATTTACTCACCCCCAAGTGGTTCCAAACCTTTATGAGTTTCTTTTTTCTGTTAAACACAAAAGAAGATATTTTGAAGAATGATGGAAACCAGTCAACGTTGACTTCCAAAGTAGGAAAAACAAAGCCTATTTAAATCAATGGTTACCGGTTTTATTAACATTCCTTAAAATATCTTCTTTTGTGTTCAGCAGAAAAAAGAAACTCAAACAGGTTTGTGACAAGAGAAGGGTGAGTAGGCCTAAATGATGACCGAAGTTTTAGTTTTGAGTGAACTATCATTTTAATTGGCAGTGGGAGTGCATGGGACATGCATATATGTGTTTAGACTATATAAAACATGATAACCTCTGCCACACATTTAGCTATTACTGTGCAAAGCAAACAGGGAGATTGGTGTAATCTTTGACATAAAGTCTTAGAGGGCATCATATCACATGTAGAGTTGTGGAAAATACCTGTTAATGAAGCTAATGGTGTTTACACATGCTGATAACATTTCTTTTTTTTTTTTTGGACATGAAAGCAGTGTCGGGTGTAACAGGAATCTGAGCTTATAAACACTCAAGTCTGTGTTGTCATATAGTTGATACTGTCTGTGTCTCAGAGGTTGTTATTCTGGCCAGATTTACAACATTTTGTTGCAGCGATAGTGCTAAAGAATGGTTCTTAAAGGAACACTCTGCTTTTTTTTTGAAAATAGGCTTATTTTACAACCCCCCAGAGTTAAAGTGTTGAGTTTTACTAATTTCGAATCCATTCAGCCAATATCTGTGTTTGGCGTAAGCACTTTTAGCTTAGCATGAATCATTTAATTGGATTAGACCATTAGCATCGTGCTGAAAAATGAGCAGTGAGTTTCAATAATTTTTTCTATTTGAAGCTTAAATCCTCTCGTGTACTAAGACTGAGGGAAAATAAAAAGTTGCTATTTTCTAGGCCGATATGACTAGGATATACTCTCATTCTGCCATAATAATCAAAGAACGTTGCTGCTGTACCATGGCAATGATATTATGTAGGGCCTGAAAATAACTTGCATTCTGGTTCAAACAGAAACGGTTGAAGATCTGCAAGAAAATATGTTTGTATCTCACAAATGTTTGCAAGGCACACTCCCTGTGCAATATAGACAGAAGTTGGTTAATTGTCAGTTGCTGTGTAATATCATTGCACCTGCTGCTGCCATGGTTTTCTGTCAGTCTTAGCACACAAACTACAGAAGAGTCAAGCTTTAAATAGGAAAATATATATTTTTTAATGGTCATTTTTGAGTTAGATGCTAATGGTCTAATCTGATTCAATGATTTATGCTAAGCTAAGCTAAAATTGCTTGCACCAGACCCAGAAATCAGCTGAATGGATTCAAAAATGGTAAAACTCAACTGTTTAACTCTATGGCAGTTGTAAAATGAGCCTATTTTTGTAAAAAGTGGAGAATCCCTGTTCTTAATTAAGGGACCCAGGGCCCACTATACAATGTATAGTAATTTAATAAATTCTTGAAGTCATATTATTTGAACTGAATTGTTTTTAAAGGTGTGGTGAAAGAAGAAAATAGCATGTCCATTAATATAATTTTAAAATGGCGCTAGATATTATTCTTGTTCAAATAATAGATGTTATTCATGTTCAAAATTTAGTGTAAGATTTTTTTTTTAAAATGACAATAGATGACAATATATTGTATTTTATTAAGAAGAGACAATATATAGTAATTTAAAGCGATAGTTCACCCAAAACAGACACATACCTGGTATAATTCTTTTTAAGAAAGTGGCATCAGTGAGTATCACTTATTTAAAATAAACTGCATTTACATGAATTAGAAAAAACATTATTGTTGCAAGAAGAACACAGGTCGCCAAAGAACCTTTTAGGGAGAAAAATCTTCAAAGAACCATTTTTAAAGTGTAAAATAAGCTAAAGCATAAGCTAAAATTTTCTTTGAAAAGTTCTTCATGGAATGCCAATAAAGAACCTTTATTTTTAAGATGAACCTTTTTATTTTGATTTGTCCAACTGGGAAAGTGTCTTCAAAAATCTGCTGTCAGTGGACGAAAAAGGCCAAAACATAGAGAAATGTGTGTTTTCATATGTATCTGACTTACAGTCTAGACATAACCTTAAAGTAAAGGGACAAAATTGCAACAGACATTCAAATTAATGAAGTTTGCTAACCTCTTGGTCCTCCATTTCAAACAGCGTAACTTTTTCCCAAGTTAGTACTGAAATAGCCACAACTGGGATGGACTTGTTTAAAGTCCTGGGAAAGAGACTATAGATCTGCTCCACACTCTCGTCCTCGGATAAGTACTTCAAAGTATCAAAGAACCTGTCTGTCTGTGTACTAACTCCATGGAGACAAATCAGACCGGTCTGCTTCATAAAAGAGAAACCCTTTTTCTCGTCTCTTTTCAAGAGGCAGAAAAAGAGAGAGTAAAAAATGCAGCCCGGGTAATATGGTGCTGTTTATGTAATGCAGATTCTAGGCCAGCGAGGGAGTTCATCCATAGTTCAGTGGTGGCACAGCAGGATAAAATTCTGATTACATTGAGTCTAGTCTGCCAATTACTTTCAGTGCTGGAGAACTTTTCAGCGTTCCTCATAAACCTGGCCTTTGTCTCTAGGTATGGCTGTAGTCAACAACATTTAACTGCCGTTTATTTTCCTACTGTGCGAACAGTCATGTTCATTACTGCAGGCTGCTGAGAGAGAAGTAAGACTGAGATGTTCATTACTGTGATTTTTGGTGGTAAGTGCAGGAGAATTTATAAATGTTATGTACAAATATTTGGGATGGAATTGATAAGACTTTTATAATGTTCTTGAAAGATGTCTCATATGCTCTGCAAGGTTGCATTTAACCAAAAAATGCAGGAAAACTATAAGATTGTAAATGATTATAATTACAAACGATTACAAAATGATTACAAAAGTGTTTTCTACATTGAAAAATAACATTAAATCGTTTTCTCTAAAGAATTTCTAATAAATGTCACAAATAATTACACAATTCTTGTTCAAAAAACTTGAATTGAATGCATTTTAAAATGTAATTTATTTGCGTGATTAAAAGCTGAGTTTTCAGCATCATTACAGCATCCTTCGCAAATCATTCTAATGTAATGATTTGGTGCTCGAAACATTTCTTAATTTTAGTGATGTTGAAAACTGCTGTACTGCTTAATACTTTTTTTGAAACTGTGATGTTGAAAATGCAAAACAACGACATCTATTTGAAATCAAAATTATTTGTAATAAATTATGTTAATGAATCCTCATTGAATAAAATTAAATCAAGCGTAAAAAAATAAAGGAAAAAAGAAATAAAGAAAATCTTACTTACCCCAACATTTGAACTGTACTCTGTGTTTTATGTGTTATATAATTTACTAATAAGTTACTTCCTTGTATTGGTCCAATGACTTCAAATATATATTTCTTACAGAGGGAAAAGAGGAGATATTAAACCTAAACTGCAAGATTATAAACTTCATCCACTGTATAAAGGAAAAATGCCATCTGGATCCTCAAGGTATATGCTTGAGCTCTTTTTAAACATGGAACTGAGTTACTTAAAAGTTTAGAGTAAGTAAAGAATTGCTTCAAAACTCATATTCTTGATTCTTTAAATTGTGTTGTGATCCAATCAATCAAAACACATATTTATACGAAGTGTAAACTGTCATAAAATCAAAAGCTGATAGTCTAGATAAACTAGGTCCCTTTAGCTGTGAATATGGAGAACAATAACTTAAAAGCAACTTCCTAGAAACTGCTAAATCTAATCCGTAAACTAATCACATTCCAGCTGAATGCATTTTTATAACGTTATGTCTACATATAAAATCAGCAGATCTTTAGCAGAGCTTTTGAAATTTTAAAAGTGATCTAAAAATACGACGACTAACACACATCTTAAAATCAGGTTAAACAGAGCCCAAGAGTCATAAAAGACAAAAGCTGATATAGTAATACAATATAAAATATAGTAATACATTTTGGCTGATACTGATAACCGTTTATTTTCTTATAGGGCCAATAACAATAACTTAAGCCTTTATAGGCGAGCACCAATATGGCCAATGATATATTAATACATTTCTGGGCTCATTTGACTCCGAAAATGTAATACACGGACTGAAAGTAACATCCTGCTCAGAAGCGATCGAATCTAAATCAGTAAACTGATCCCCAATACAACTTTGTTGATCTTAGTTTTTATATGATGTGATGTTAGGACATAGATTCAGCAGATCCTTTATGAAAAGTTAACAAAACTAGTAACCCTACCTGTTGATCTAAAAGTAAATTCTCTGTAGACACTGTGGAGTTGATGGACAGGACGGGGGAGCTGGTGAATTTGGCAGAACGAGGGCAGAGCACTGACCTGGTCAGCAGTTTGCTGAAGGAGAGAGAGAGTTACGTTCCATTACGCGTTTCACGTGAGTTTGCCCTCACCATCTTCAAGTAACATCAGATAACACTGCGCCTGTGAATAAAATCATTATCAATAATCAGCTCTGTATATTCTCTTATTCAGGAGCTGAAGGCTGTGAAGCTCCAAGATATTCTGCAGTGTTTGACTTTGGAGCAAGTTATCCTGAACTAGCAGGCAAGCTACTGTTTCTCTTATTAATCTAATACTGAACCGATTTTAAAGATATGGAGAATTTGGTGGCATAAAAAAATGTTCATTGTCTTCCATTACTTTTGAGTTTTTCACATGATGTTCCCAGAAATCAAAATAAAACTGATATTTCTTATGACAGCAGTTTTTACATTTGGCACAGAAATTTTTCTTTAGATTTTTGTGGAGCTGGGCATCGATGGATTTGCTCTTCAGTGTTTGGACTTTCAGCAGTGAAAATTGAACCACACTGAAATAAACTAAACTGAAATTCAACTCTGAAACTCTTTGTGGACTGACACAATTTCAATGCACTACAACTTCTATGTTAAGCTGCTTTGACACAATCTACATTGTAAAAGCGCTATAGAAAGATGAATTGAACTAAATTGAAAATTGAATTGATGAGTCGCTTAGGACAAAATGAGCATTTTAATTATCTTTGGACAAAAGCGTCTGCTAAATGACTAAATGTAAATGTAATAATAATAATAGCTCATTTGATAGCCTATTAATGTCTTTGTTTTGTAGTTGTTAGCTCACTTATTGCAATCTTTATTTCTGCTACTTTCAGAGATTCTAAGAAAACTGTCAAACCCTCCAAAGGAAAGGGACAAAAGGGGTGGAGCATCTAAAAGGGGCGGAGCCAATCTAAACCATATGAAAGCTGCTATCAACCTCAAGAAATCCAGCACGACACCTCGAAGCTGAACTTTGATCATTATCAATGTTGTAAATATTTTATTTATAGAATTTATGTCACAACACAATATGTGTAATACATTTTGTTGTCTTTTTCATATAGGCTATATTAGGATGTGTATGCATCATTTCATTTCTTTTTTCTGAGCAATAAACAAATAAAAACAATTCAATAAATTTGTTAAACATAAATTTTACCATTATTTACAGAAGACACCCACTAATATTTCATTCAGTGTATAAATAGTCAGGCATCTTGTCAGACATTTTTATGTGATTACACATTAAAAGACTTAATTTAAACTCTTTATACATTCCCACTATCCACTAACACTAATTGTATCAATGTGCCCGCAAAAAGTTTATAATAATTGAAATTATAGTATAATTTACAATTTAGTATGGATAGTGTGAATTCTGAAGGATCACGAGACACTAAAACTGAAGTAGGTCTAAAACTTCGGCTGCACACTGGGAGCAGATGCAAGCTGAGGCTGCATGTAATGCTTTTAATGGGTACACCTAACCTCGCCCCTTACCCTAACCATCACAGTGACGTCACAAGCTCATTATTGAACGCATGTGTATGAGACTGCATGTCTACTAATAAGGAAATATCTTTTAAATTATTAGATAACATTTACCCTGTCAAAAACTTCCTAAAGAAAAGATTTGGATCAGATTTTGACACAAATTGCTCCTTTTGTCAGAATAACGTTCAAACTCTTCCTCACTTATTTTGGTCATGCAACTATGTGTTCCAATTTTGGCAAGATGGTAATTTATTTATCCCAAATATTATTTTACTAAATCTTTCTGTGAATCCAAAAATAATTAAGTTTTTTTTTATACAAATTCTAATGTCTGCTTTGTAATAATTCTTATTCTATTTTTATTTAGATTTTATATTCATAAATGTTAATTTTCAAATTGCAAACCCATTTTTGTAGCCTTTATGCAAGAGATAAAAAATTACTTGCTTACAATTCCAGATTTACTTAACAAGAAAGCACTCAAAATGTACACAATTTGCACAACCTTTATTATGTATAATCTATTAAATCTCTAAATCGCTGTTGTCCTTTTTTTTATTTTGCCCTCTTCACTCTCAGTTTATTTATCTATTATATCTATCCTCAGATCAGATAACCTATCGATATTTCTTTGTTTTTTGTTTTGATTTCTGTTGTTTTTGCTCTTGTTTTTTTTCTTTATTAGTTGTAAATAATCTAATGATTATTATTGTTTTGGGGACATCTATCTGTTATACAATAAATGTGCAAAAAAAGAGGATGTATGTCTAAGGATGAAATTAATTACACACATACATACATATATATATATATATATATATATATATATATATATATAAAATAATAAATGATATATATAATTTTATACAGGCAAACAATACATTAATTTAGGTCACCATTTCTTACATCATTGCTTTGGCAGACTATTTTAGATGGTTGTAGTTTTAGCAATTTTGTCAATTTATCAATGTTCTGTCTTGACTTGTAAAAAAAAATAATAATAATAAAAATAAAAAAAAAATAGTAACCACGCAGGGTTCACTTGGGCCCTCTGAGGTTAAGGGATTTCGCAAGAGCTGGACATGTGCTAGTTAAATAGTAATGTAAAGCAAGGTGAATTCACTCTCTCTGCAAGCTGAGCAAACTGCGGACGACAGCTCAATATGTCCGGGAAAGACTTTGATTCTCTAGAGAAAGTTCTGGAGGCACATTTACCTGAAGCAGAGCTCAAAGAGGCCAGAAGACTGCTATTCGGAAAAGAGCTGAAGTAAGTTAGTCATACACTTTCTTCATTAGCGCTACAACTAAACGTGCACGACAAATCTAAGAATTATTAATTACCCGCGACGAATTCGACGACTGGCTTTGATTTTATACCCTCGATTACTTAACTGGGATAAAACACTTGAAGAGATCAGCAGGTTCAAACAGAAAGCGCAACATCCTGTCTTTGACAAACAGCGAAAGCTAAAGGAAGCTGTTTGTTTTTATTCCTAGGGCCGTTGGTTCGTAGCTATTTATAGAGTGCAGGATGAAATTAACTAAATGATTTGTGGTGGACTTTGGACGAAAAAATAAGTCTGTGGGTATGTCGGTGACGTCGCCGACGTTATTTTGACGTAGCTAATCCGCTCTGTGTCGTTGGTTTTAGGTTTGATATTCGCCGGACATTCGCGCACGCAATTTTAGGGATGATCTGCGAATTACATCGACAGAACCAAAACGCACAGAAACGCAAAGAAGAAAAAAGTATTTCTCTTTCACTTAAAGGGCACCTATGATGAAAATAATCTTTTTTAAGCTGTTTGGAGAGAACTGTGTGGAGGTATAGTGTGTCCACAGTCATATTGGGGTGATATAAAGACAATAAGTCTCTTTTTTTAAATTTCCTGAAGATAAAATAGGATCCAAATCCCTCCCATTTTGAGGCCCACTGCAAGGTGATGTAGGAGTGCAGTTTTCCCACCCACCGAATTAATTGACAGCCCTGTATTAACATGTCTCCATAGTACCGCGTATAATCATATCAACAAGACAGGACATGCACAAAGCAACCGGGATTAAAAGATTTGTTCAGCTCGCTGTGATCATCAATCATCATCAAATGTGATCAAGAATGAGTTTTATAAGTTTAAAACGTTTTTAAAACAGTGCATGTTTGTAATGAATTACAGCGATTTTACCATCTTTACTTTATTGCCATAGCTGCATGTCAATACAATTATAAAAGAAGACGCTTCAATCTGGTTTGTGGACGTTAAATCAGGTTTATTTTGTACATTAACATAACGGAAGTCCACACAGCAGTGGATATTAACGTGTATCCTGTCACATTTGCGAGCAAAAACAGTTTAAAGTTAAACACGCGCACTGTGTGTGTGTTCGCTGTGTGCGTGTGTCTGTGTGTGTGTGTGTGTGAACTTTGTAATGACATTGTGTGTGACTCATCGTTGCAACTCCACAATAAATACATCAAATAATAATCATTGGTAAAGTTCTTACTGTAGTATTTCTCACAAACGTTACATGAGATCTGCTTCCTTCATGTCTGCCACTGTGCTGTTTATCTGACGCAGTCAAGGTGGAGATTGAGGCACACTCTGACGCCCCATTCACACGGGGCGTCAGCGTCAATGCTTTCCATTCACTTTGAATGGGTGACGTCAGGTGTTGCCGAACTGCATTGTGGATCCGTCGCACCGCTTCAGTGGCGTTGCTAGCTGCATAAGTTGGGACTTTCTCAACTTTTCAAGCGCCAATGGAAGCGTCAGCCAATCAGATCGCTGTATGCAAATACACAGCTCAGACAGTAGCCGATTGCTGACTAATTTCATTGGCTGACGCTGCTATGACAATCGCGTCAGGCCCAACTTCAGACACACCCTCTGTCAAGCGTTGACGCTGAACCCCCGTGTGAATCGGGCGTGACAGGCACGTGGAAACGGTGGGCGGGGAGAACTAGCATTAAAGGCACAGGCAACAAAAACAGCTACATGGTGTCCAGAGCAGAAAATTCTAATGTTCTGAAAGGTATAATAAATAATCTGATGGGTGTTTTGAGCTGAAACTTTACAGACACATTCTGGAGACACAAAAGACTTATCTTAAATCTTAAAAAAGGCGTAAAATAGGTGCCCTTTAAATGTTATTTTCTCACATTTTCCCCTTCATTTATTCATACATCACACAAATATATAGGAAAAAATATTTACAGTATTTCACCTAGATGTAAGCTTCTCATTCTAAAGTGTGCTCACATTCCTAGGGACTAAACTGACTTACTACATGAGAGATTTTCTCAATATTTCCATTAATATATATATACAGTACACAAAAACCTTAGAAAAATATGACTACAGGTGAGTTATATTGCTACATTCATATTTTTACAGTACACAAATATATTTGAAAATATTTTTTGAGAAGAATTACAGTTGGGTGAATTACTGTAAATATTTTTCTTCAATATTTGTGTACTGTAAAAATATGAATGAAAATATGGGTAAAATCTCACCTGTAGTAAGTCAGTTTAGTCCCTAGGAATGTGAGCACACTTTAGAATGAGAAGCTTACATCTAGGTGAAATACTGTAAATATTTTTTCTTATGTATTTGTGTGATGTATGAATAAATGAAGGGGAAAATGTGAGAAAATAACATTGAAATGCTTTAGCTGATGTGTACTGTATGCTTATGACAATAGATATTGCCTATTTCTGCTTTGTATGTACAGTATAGTTAGAAGTATAGTAGCCTTGTTACCTGTAGTAAATCAGTCTGGCCTCTAACCATTTACTGGAATCTTCGAGAAATACTTCTTTGCGTTTCTGTGCGTTTTGGTTCTGTCGATGTAATTCGCAGATCATCCCTAAAATTGCTTGCGCGAATGTCCGGCGAATATCAAACCTAAAACTTTACCTGTCAAAGCTGGCATCCGGTGGTTTTTAACGGTAAAGTTTTGCCGTTAATCTTATGTCATTTATCACTATAATACATTGATTTCAGGAAGCTGGACCTTTCCCGGAGTGCAATAGATGCTGCAGCGCAGCAGGATTTTGATCTGAAGGGTTATGTGTTTGAAGCTTCTCCAGAGCAGCTCAGACCACCCAGAATGGTCCGTGTGGGACTCATTCAAAACAAGATAGTGCTACCCACTGATGCCCCTGTGCTTGAACAGGTGAGAGGAAAATAAACACACACTACAAATAATGTCCAGAAGGCACATTTTGCATCTTAGCCCTGCTAAAACACAGAATAGAAACCATCACAGAACTTCAAATGATTTGCACTACAAATACCATTACAATAAATCAAATTGTAACCATCAAACCAGTACATTTTATTCGGGTTTTGAAACATATTTCATTTTTTCTCAATTTTTTTTATTACCAGTAGAGACCCAAAAGACCATTATAGTACCATTATTAACACCAGTATATTTTCTAATATATCAATTTTAACCATTATAATTTTTTTTTTTTTCAGCACGGTGGCCCTTAACATATGCATGCTGAAACATTCATTCATTCATTCATTTTCTTTTTGGCTTAGTCCCTTTATTAATCTGGGGTCGCCACAGCGGAATGAACCGCCAACTTATCCAGCATACGTTTTACGCAGCGGATGCCCTTCCAGCTGAAACCCAACACTGGGAAAACATGCTGAAACAAACTTAATTTATTTTATATAAATTCAAAGTTGCACTTCATGTTCATATTATGATTTTGCGTTCACAGATCACAGCTCTACACAAGCGTGTGGGGGAGATGGTCGAGGTGGCGGCCATGTGTGGGGTCAATATTGTGTGCTTCCAGGAAGCCTGGAGTGAGTACACAAACACACACATGCACAGCTAGCTCTCTTTCTAATGAATTTAGGACTGCCTGGAAAATCCAGCTGGAATACATACAGTTCTTGGATGTCATCCTTTTTGTTAAATACTTTTATATTTATGTGTTGAATTTATTGGCCAGAATTACTTTTGCAGGCTGTTTTTTTTTTTTTTATAATCAAAACATTGATATAACATATCAGATATAACATAACAGATATAACAAACAAGGGATATTGTGTAACTTTAATTCAAAAATATTTTAAAGTTACAAGTTAAATTATTGAGTTACCCAATCAATATTTAAGATGTAAAAATCTACATATATTAAAATGATTGATTCATTGAATTTTTAAAGTAATTTTAGATGAAGTAAAGCATGTCACACTTTGACACTTGACCAACTGCACATATTCTGTCACAAAAACAACATAAATTCAGCAGCTATCTATAAACCATTTCCTGTTGCCTTGCAGCAATTACTGGGCTTATTTATGAGCACAGCGTATAGAGTACGTGAAGACTTCTTGGCCTTCAGTGACGTAACGCCCCTGTAAAGACATCAGCACAATCTGTTTTACATCAGCAGAACGCAGAAGGGCCGTGGTGACGAAGTTAAGCTGCGCTCGCAGTTTGTCTGTTTGTGTTGGCCGTGGTGTCCTGTCGCTGATGAAAGGGAGTCTCATACTCCAATTATAAACTCTCTCGGCATCCCAAAGGTCAATCAGTCCCTCTGCGTCCAAATAGGTCCTGTTGCCTAGGCTTGAATCCCTTTAACCAGCACCCCTTGTAAAACTCTGACCCTTGAGCTCTGATTTCCTGTGTCTTCATGCAAATCTACGAAGAATGTTTGCTTTGATAGAAGTCATTTAAAAATGCAATGTAAACAACAATCATTTTGTCCCGCTTTAAACAAAACAACAACTGCTAATAAAAAATAAGACCATAAACTTGCACTCCTCATCCTCCCTTCTTAGCAAGCAAAACAAAGTTTTATTGGACACAAAGGAGAGTTGATTTCAAGAGACTGAACTCTCATAAATAAAAATCAGTTCTGGTAATAATAATGCATTCTTTTCGGGAAAATGTTAAGCATCTTTTTTTTTTTCTCTGTGTCCTGCACCAACAGCAATGCCTTTTGCGTTTTGCACACGAGAGAGGGAGCCCTGGACAGAGTTTGCCGAATCGGCTGAGGACGGGCTTACCACACGCTTTTGTATTCAAGTAAGAGTTGAATAAATGCTTATCAGGGTGTTTGAATAATTCACTAAAACTACAACCATTACTGTTAAGGCTGGCAGAGGCTGTTTGCTCTGACTCTGAACAGTCAGAAGAGTTCAAATCCACCTTTTGAATCACTTTCTTCTAGGTTTGTCCCATTACATAGAATTGCAAAGGCATTACTTTGAAATGAAATTAACAAATTATTCAAAAAGTGTAAATAAGTTGTTTAATGGGTGTTTAATAAGAAAGTGTTTATCGTTAGGGCTAGGTGAGGCTTTATCGTCCAAATAAGGCAATATCAATCAATAAATAAATATTTTCTTATTTACACTCGACATTGTATTATTGCAAACTGTTTTATAATGTAGCCTTAAAACTGCAAATATCTACCTGCCACTATTTTCATGAAATACGAATAGGAACTAAGTACTCTTATTGCTGTGGAAAATTTCCTATAATGTTCCTAATTCTCATTTAGTTAAAAATGTATTTGTGCCTTAAATATGGGGGGGGGGGGGGGTAGCTTTATTAAAATATCTTATTTAGTGTTTAAGAGAACAAAGGCACTTATAAAGGTTTTGAATTACTTGAGGGTGAGTAAATGGCAAGTACATTTTCATTTTTGAGTAAACTATGCATTTTTGGAATTCCGATCACAAGCATACGGCGCTAAATACAGGTGGAAACCATGTCTGAAATAGTTTGAGCTTGTCTACTTTCCAACACTTTCAGAAGAAAGTTGAAAGACACTCAGTCATATTGCTTTCAGATTGTAGACTCATGTGGTCAAATGTGTTCAAACCACCAGAAAAAAGACCATTAGGATGTTTAAACTTTGCCTGCTTAAATTGTTGGTTTGAAAGGTTGATTTGAAGGCAAAAAAAGTAAAAAGCACAGTTTTCTCATACTAGTCCTGATGCTAACACAAACTCGCAGTGTTTGGAATAGTTTTGAGGCTATCAGAGAAGAAATTGAAAGCGTTGGAATGCAGCAACTTCAATAGGATAAATACCACTTACAGCTGCAAACCGTGCACCAAGGACTGTAGCTTTCCAATGATATCTCATGCCAATTCGTAACTTTTTGTATGTATTAATTTGTATGTATTTGTAAAATCTCATTCATACATACATACATACATTTTGCTCATCCCCCAATGATAGTTGGGTTTAGAGGTGGGGTTTGGTGGCACACATTTAAAAATCTTATGTTTTTAAATGACTCAAATTGTATTCATTTGTATGACTTTTAACTGCCATTAAACTGACAAAACATAAAATAGTTACATTTCCTTGTGAGATCAGGCTGATCATTCACCTATCATCTCTTTAGTCACAGACGTTGCTGTACAAGCAATCGTAAAAATCACATTCTATAGGGTGTTCAATTCATGGTCAGCCCTCACCGACGGAGGCCTAGTAAAAAAAATTTAATATTGAAAAATATTTCTTTAAAGTTGTTTAACAGGGTGTCCGCGGGTCTTAAAAAGTCTTAAATCTCAAACACAAAATTTTAGCCCTTAAAAAGTAAAAAAAAAAATTAAATAACCTTAAATTTACTGCAGTACTGCCTTGTAGATTGTCTTGTAAATCTTTTTTAAGCAGGTCTTAATTTTCCTTTGTTCGTGTATAGCTACCCAATCTGGCCAACACCCATCCAAACACCAACAATTCATCTCAATAAAACTTTTAACTTTTTATTTAAAAATGTAATTTTTAACTCTATTTACCATAATGATTTAATTATTTTCATTATAATAACATTTCTTTTGTTCAAGTTCTCCATGTATTTACTGCTGAGGACACTGACCTGGACAGGCTGTTGTGCACACATTTAGTTTATTATAGTTTTTAAAACTTTTAAAACATTTGTCCATTATTTTTTTTTTTTAAAGAAAGGTTATGTTGAAAAAAGTATGTATATAACTAGCTTGCTTGTTTTGACACATTATTTAAAAGATGTTGCTACGAAATAACTCATTCATTCATTCATTTTCTTTTCGGCTTGGTCCCTTTATTAATCTGGGATCGCCACAGCGGAATGAACCGCCAACTTATCCAGCATATGTTTTATGCAGCGGATGCCCTTCCAGCTGCAACCAATCACTGGGAAACATCCACACACACTCATTCACACACATACACTACGGACAATTTTGCTTACCCAATTCACCTATACCACATGTTTTTTTTGGACTGTGGGGGAAACCGGAGCACCCGGAGGAAACCCACGCAAACACGGGGAGAACACGCAAACTCCACACAGAAATGCCAACTGACCCAGCCGAGGCTCGAACCAGCGACCTTCTTGCTGTGAGGCGATTGTGGAACCCACTGCGCCACTGTGCTGCCCCTACGAAATAACTAAATTATTTAAATGTTTTATTATTATTATTATTGTATTATTACATTTATTCATTCATTCATTGTCCTTCAGCTTAGTCTCTGATTTATCAGAGGTCGCCACAGCAGAATGCCGCCTTATTACATTTATTAAATTATAATAATTGTTTTTGATAGGGCAAATTAAAATCTTTTCAAACTGGGACATTCGTAAAACTCCTTAGTGTTTAGCCCTGCATGAGTCTAAATTTTCATTCATAATGGTCTTAAAAAGTCTTAAATTTTACCTGGTGAAACCTGCAGAAACCCTGTTTAAATTTATTTCTTAGCAATGCATTCTACTAATCATAAATTAAGTTTTTATATACAGGAAATTTACAAAATATCTTGATGGAACATGATCTTAATATTTTAATGATTTTTGGCATAAAAGAAAAATCTATAATTTTGTCCCATACAATGTATATTTGGCCATTGCTGAAAACATACCCATGCAACATAAGGCTGGTTTTGTGGTCCAGGGTCACATTTAGTCTAACAGTTCATCTCCATCACCAGATTGATTATTTGTTCACTTCTCAAACTCATGACGTGGCTGCATTTCCATCATTGTGAACTGATCCGTTTAATTCCCTTGTGCCTCTTGGAAGGGGAGTCACTTTCGATACAGGGCATGTTAGTATTGACTGGTTTGCGCTGGACAGCTGCTTTGAGGTTGGTGATTTGTTAATGGATGTAGCAGGAGGTTAAGCCCACTGAGGGTCCCTGGACGTCCTGATCACGGCGAGAGGCACAGGCCGATGAGCGGCGCAGCACGTAACGCTGGAATCTTCTGAACCCTGAGGAGTTGCATGGCCTTTGACTGTTTACAGAGGAGCCGCTTCTATCCTTTCACAAATATGTCCAAGGATATTTCCAGCACCATTCAGTGGTGTCTTTTTGATTAATAATATACAAACGTCTTTTTAATAATTAATATTCTTTAAGGCCACTACGGATTGTGGCAAAACTTTTAAATATATTTTGTCCATGTTTAATAATTTATTTAAAAATACATAAAACATACAGATCATATATTAATGACTTAGTTATTCTTTTTATTGCAATACATTTAACACAAATTTCTATTATGACACAAAACTCTTCTACAGTATGGGCAGTATCCTTTTAATATCTGAATTTAAATTCAGTTTAATATTTATTAATAACTTCTGATATAACAAAGAACTGAAGGAATTATATTGTATTGGTAAATAATTATATTAATGTCAATATATAGTATAAAAATATTTTTCAAGGATTAAATAAATAATACCAACAAATAAAACTGAAAACAAAATTGGGATTTAAAAAAAAATTCTGTATTGAATTTTGTTTCTACAGCATAAAATAAAAATGTGCTTAATATGACTATGATGAATATACGTATATCTGAAGGAAACAAACAAAGGCTCGTTAAATAATAAAATTCTTGAAAATGAAACTATATTAAGTAATTTAGAATTCATATTTTATTTTCAATATTAAAATATTTTATTAATATAAAAAAAGAGTTTCATTGCTTATTAATATTGTATCAAATATATGTGATGTGACCAGCTTACAACATATTAAAATAAAAGGAAATATTATTATAGAGATGACATAAACAATCACGTCTCTAATCACTGTCAAATCATTTTACGATAAGACCTAATGTAGTGCAACCACTATACTATGTTCTTCTTTCAGCAGCAATCACTGCTAATACTGATGCCATTTCTGATTAATTGTCATTTTGCAGCTGGCCAAAAAGCACAACATGGTGGTAGTGTCTCCCATTCTGGAGAGAGACGAGATCCACGGTGGGACACTGTGGAACACGGCAGTGGTGGTGTCCAATAATGGCAATGTGCTGGGCAAAACACGGAAGAATCACATTCCCCGAATTGGAGATTTTAATGAGGTCAGTGTTAAACTACCATCAGGGAGAAACAACACAGACTCGCCGACACTCTCCATTCACATCAGTAGAGTGTCAGGACTTGTTTACATCAAGCTAACGTGTTAATTATGCTGTAAATTTAAAATTAACACATTGCGGCATTGTTGGTTTAGTATCACTGAGTAACTGATATAGTTTGTATTAAAGGGAGAGTTCAATTCAAAAAGTGGCTCAAAAATTATTGAACACATGAAGAAAGAGAGGTGATAAAGGCATGGAAAGCCCAGACAGCAGCAGAAATCTCTCAGCCTCTCGTCAGTGTAAGTGAATATTAGCTGCTTCAGTCCAACATCTACATTACTAGATGATGAAGATGAAATCAGGGTAGACATTTCAGCAACACAATGATCCAAACACAGCCAAGATAACTAAATGGGTTTCAGAAAAAGAAAATAAAGCTGCTAGAATGACCAAGCCAATAACCTGACCTGAATACAATAGAAAATGAGAACTAAAGACAAAACCCACAAAATGTCTAGATTTGGAGTCTGTTGCAAATATTCAAACCTGAGCAATGCATGTGACTCCTTTCTCCATACAGAGACGCCTTGAAGCTCTCATTACAAAAAAAAAAACAAACAAACAAAAAAACTTTTATATAAAGAATTAAATACATTCCAGTAATTCAGTACATTCTCCTTGTGTCATTCCATTGTTATTACACAACAGGTTTTCTTTTTCAGATTTGTTTTTTTTTTGCATGTTTGGATTGTTTGGGGTTTTACCAAAATCTGGGTCAATTTAATGTCAACAGCTTCTTTGGAATGTATATTTACCAGGAAAAAACATTATATACTCATTACTCAGTCGAAATGTACTTTATTTCAAGTAACAAAGTGATAATCCTCCAGTGTTGCCCAAACCTAAAAAAATATTAAACCCTATTTTAAAAGCACATATTTTTTTGTGTAAAATTTACAGAAATGATTAGTATCATTTAATCAAATGATCATGAATATCACTTTTGATTGAATGACAGCTGTACACATACTGCATTAACCATGTCAAACCTGATCATCGCGTTGTCCAGCATTCTTGAGAATGGTCCAACTATTTTTCACAAGCTTAAGGGGAAACAAAAAAATCTGACAGTTTGAGCAAAGACTCACATAATTACTTATTTGACCTATAAATAGTCCAGAATTATATATGATTATAATAACTTTATAGTAAATGATTGAGTATGATTAATAAATGCAGTACAAGTATTATTCATTCATAGTTTATAAATGCATGAACTAACATTAACTAATGGAACATGATTGTAAAGTGTGACCACAAATGTTACTGGAGAAATGAAAAGATCAGTTCAGCTATTATACTAATGTTTCTTTTCAGAGATTTGTTTCAGTATGCTGGGTGTCATTTTTCACCTTCAGGTTAAACAAATCTGTGTGTGTGAGAGCTGTTGGCAATAAGAATGACAATGGTTGATTTCTCCCCTGCTGTGCTGTTTATCGGTTTCATGTTGTTTTTTTGATCCAGTCCACACTGTGATAATGCTCAAAACAGGAAATGTTCCCACTCTATTTTCCTGGAAAGCAAGCCTAAGTCTACCTGCAGGAACCTGAGGATGGAAGGTGCTCAATTATTTAGTTTTCAGCCAAATATAGGATAATTTCAATGCAAATCAATGCTGATTAACATCAAAGATGTTTAAAAGATTTACAAAAAAACATTTCTACGAAGCCCAGCTTATTGCCCTGCATGAATTTCCATGTTATGTGACAAGTACGAATTTTCAACAGCATCACAAACTGTGGCCAGAATCCAAAGTACAACATATATATTTTTTCTGCCTCACATACACTGACAGCTACCATTAAAACACACGATTATCTCTCATGCGATCTTTACATGGTTGCTGAATCTTGCACGTCGTAACACATGCCAAAAATGTCAGGTGGTTTTAAAAACTAATAATAAACTAACATTTTACAGTAAGGTTTCATTAGTTAATGTTAGTTAATGTATTTAATAACAATAAACAAAACATTTATCACACTATTTATTCGTCTTTGTTAACAGTAGTTAATGAAAGAAAATTACTGTGTGCATTATCTAATGTTAACAAGCATAAATTTATATTTTAATAATGCATTATTAAATGTTAAACTTTGACTAACAAATTCAGTGCAAGTTTTAGTTCATGTTAGTAAATACAAACCTCATTGTAAAGTATGACAAAAAAAAATCTGTGCAATTTGCCCTCTAGTGGCAGTCGCACAAACATTATGTTTGTTAGTATTTAAATTTTAATTCTTAGTATAAAATATTATGGACTCATATTTAGTAATAGTTTTTATTAAAATACATCACGTCTGCCAGCCATTCACATACAGCCACTAAAACTCAAATATTTGGAAGATCATCACTAAAGTAACACAGAAATTAAAGATAAGAATGGTTGTGGATGAATAATTTTTATTATATGTAACATGTATATACATATATTATGTATATGTAATTTTGTCTCTGTGTGTGTGTGTGTGTATATATATATATATATATATATATATATATATATATATACATACATACATACACACACACACACACACACACACATCAATTACATATACATAATATAATATATACATAACAGTTCACAAATTTGTACACCCAAATGTATATGTTAGGGAAAAATATTACATAAAAATGTAAAAAAATAAAATAAGAAAGAGGAAGTTGTTCAAATGCACCAAAATATAACCTATATTCACTGAGAAATGCACAAAAACATTCATTTTAAAAATGGGGTGTACTCATTTATGCGCATATATAATGTGCTGCCAGCTCAGTATCAGTTTTTGCAGAGTAATTGACGTGTCCAACTTAGAAAAATCCATACCACTAATGCACAGCCTGATGATATTGTGTCCGCAATATGCCAATCACATCGGACTGAAACAGTACTGCTGAAACACAGCTCCATTTAAATCCATACTGGGAGTAACGCATGCAACACTTTTTGCAGAGTCTATTTGTTCCATATAATGTTGGAAACCAGTTCATGACATGACTAATGATATAGGCAGAGATAAGGATGTTTCATAAACAAAGATTTCCCCATTTGTATATATGGCAAATAAATACGCGTGTATGTTGGACTTTTTAGGTCATTAAACTTAAGATCCATGACGTCCACTACAGTGGAGATGTCTTTAATAGTCATTTTAAACCATTCAGGATATGATGTCCAAACCACAATGGGTGGCCTAGCTCATAAATTTTTATGATGGCAGACTTGTTAGTATTATTTAATTTATGATAATGTTAATTCAAAATTCCCGACAATATGCTGTATGCATGTATTCCAAGAATTGGATATCCGCTATTTTTAGTTGCAGTTAAACACACAAACAAACACGTACGCACGCACGCACACACGCACGCACACACACACACACACACACACACGCACACACACACACACAAATAACTATAAAGATAAATATGACAGCTACAGCTCATTAGCTATTAATAGGTACATGTTTTGAGTAAAATGTTCATTGGAGGTTTATTTTATAAACAACTGATAAGGTGTCTTCAAGATCTCAAATAAGACTTATATTATTTAGAGTTTTTCACCACATTGGGATTATATGGTTCTATCTGCATTCTGAGTGGTTTTAATATATAATACTTAAAATAATATATGGATGTTACGTTTTCTAAATAGAAAGTCCCAAAATGTACACCAAAAAAAACACCATGTAAAGAAGTCACAGAATAAGAATATGTAAATACTCAAATTTACAAAAAATTGTCATATAAAACCTAATAATTCCATGGCGATAATGTATTTGCTGTAAATCACAATAGTTCAATATAGACTATTGCATGTTTCAGATATAATTATGCACATAAGCATATTTACACAAACATATAATATACTTTTAGTTGCAGTGTGAATGCTGATATTTTTGTATATTTACAAAGATTTGTTTTAGAACTATCTTTATCATTTAAGCCTGCAACATCAAGAATCATAACTATATGTATTGTGATAACTATTTTTGGCATCCAACACACACCAACACACAATATTGTTTTGTTTATTTTAAGTTCACACATCTGTTATGTCATCTATAGCTATAAATGCTTGAGCTCAAAATTTAGGTACGATTTTCATGATATTTTGTGGGTCAGCTCGATCCAATGTAAAATCACCAAAAAAAAAAAAAAATCAAGCAAAAACCTGTGAACATTAAAACGTTACAAAAAGTTGAATGTCAAAACTTGTGTGCATGCTGATAATACCAAATGAGAAAAAGTTACAAATTAACAAAATAAAACTTAAGGAGAAAAAAAAACACAGGTGAAGTAGTACATCTGACAACTCAAAAACATAATTTGCCATAATTTAAGGGATCTGATTGACTTTCATTAACATTCAACAGCTAAAAAAAATAGTTTCCAGTTATAATTTCTCTGTGCTGTTATAGTTGTAGCGTGAACTTTGCTATTCTGTTATATTTAGCGTAGATGTTTGTAATATTCGGTACTTACGGTAGCTCCGTGACAACATACTTTTTAAAAACTTTTTTTGATGATAGTTCCTGTCTTGACATTTTCTCCATTTGGTGAAAATTATGAATTGCTTTGACTATTTCTTCAGTCAACATGTCACAAGAAAAAAAAGAAGTGTTATTTGGGGTGGTTGAGGGATCTAATGGGTGTCTGTGTTTATGTTTAATGCATTAGAGGATTAAAGCAAAACAAACAACTGTTTTTTACTGATACAAAAGTATGAAATGTAGCTTTTCTTTATGGTGTTAAACTGTCTCTTTTCACTCTTCTTCCAGTCGACGTATTATATGGAAGGCAACACCGGTCATCGTGTCTTCCAGACACAGTTTGGAAAGATCGCTGTGAACATCTGCTACGGCCGACACCACCCTCTCAACTGGCTGATGTACAGCGTTCATGGAGCTGAGATCATCTTTAACCCCTCGGCCACCGTCGGGCTGCTCAGGTATCATACTGTATGATACTATATCATACTATCATACTATAGAGACAGAACTTTAAAATTCTTCCCATACGCAACGTGGCATAATCTGAAGGCTACGCCCACTGGGGGGAAAAATCCAACCCGCTCTATTGACTTTATATTGTGGAAAGCTGCTTTCTTGTCATTTTTGATGGATAACAAAAAACAAACAATGTCTAAAAACTGCTGTGCGACAAGGTGAACAGTAAACAACCAAAAAACCCAGAACTACATTTTTATTAGCTGTCGACTCCCAAAAAACTAGCATTTAAGCACACAAAACTAGAGTGTAGTGTGTAATATTAGAGAACTACCGTTATGCCTGCTGGAATGAAACGTAATCCAGCGACAAGAAACATTCATTATTTTTAACCAAAGGATTGATTTTAAGTCAAAGGATTATCTCACCACTTTATGTGAACATGAGAGGAGGAGATATATAGAGAAACTAAACTGTATTGGTCTATTTCAGCCCTTTTCTTTACAGGACTTTTGTTGGAGAAATGATCCAACTCTTTAATATTTTTTTTCATTTCTTTCTTTTTTTATTATTATTATTATTATGCTTTTCACCAAGACAAAATACATACAGCAGGTTTAACAATAAACGTGAGAAGACCAAATCAAACAATAGCACAAACTGAGATGAAATGTATATGTAATTATGTGAGGTGTTGGTGTGTGTGTACAGTATTAGATGTTTTATCCACATTTTTGTCTGCTGCATCCACAAGTTGCAACTGTCAAGCTGATACTGCTTCTTACAGAAATATAATATATAAAACTCGCATTTGGATATTTGACTTTCCAGGGACGAAATATTCACCTCACACACATACACACACACACACGTCATACAGTGTCAGGATTTTACAATTCAGCCATTATTACAGCTAATGTGTTGTGTCTACTAACTATATCCAAATTTTTTCACCTTAAAAGCTGTTTTTACAGTTTGGTAGCTTATAAAATGTTAGTTTAGGGTTAATTTAGCTTGTTTGCTGTACATCATGTCACACAGCAGCATTTGGGCATTGCTCTGTTTTATGTTATAAGTCAAAAATTACAAGGATTGGATTGTTTTCCCTCTCGGTGTGGGCGTAGGCTAAATGCTCTTTGTCTCTATCGGATTAAAACAGTTCGTTTTCCCTCAAGCTGATGCTGGTTTTGTGTTACAGCGAACCAATGTGGCCGATTGAGGCCAGAAATGCAGCCATCGCAAACCACTGCTTCACCTGCGCCATAAACCGCGTGGGAACGGTAGGTGCCATCTGTCCTTCAAATAACCATTAGAGGACATATTATGCCCCTGTTCATAAGATGCTAAATAAATCTTTAGTGTCCCCAGAATATGTCTGTGAAGTTTCAGCTCTAAATAAATCACAGATCATTTATTTTAGCTTGTCAAATTTGCCCCTATTTGGGCGTGAGCAACAATCAGTGGAAAGATTACTGAAAAAACATACTCAAGTAAAAGTACCATTACTTGCAAAAATAAATGTAGTACAAGTACAGATAAAGTATCTGTTCAAAATTCTACTCAGAGTATGAGTAAAACGTCGCCCTTCTAAAAGTACTCAAGAGTATGGAATATTGTTGGCACCAATTACCTAGTTGTTAGTGTGTCGACACATAGCACTGAGGTGTTCACAACAAGTTCAATTCCCAGTTAGAGGCCCATCCTTCCCCTCTCCCCATGCTTTCCTGTCTCCACTCTACTGTCCTATAAAATAAAGGTAAAAAAAACAACAAAAAAATATTATTTTAAAAAGAGTATTGACTATTGAGTATTACACTGTAAAAAATAGTCCACATTATACCCAATGAATTAAAAATGTAGCGTACATCAGTGCCATTTTTAGGGGTGTTTCTAATTGTAAGTTAAATTATTCGTCATGTATGGACTAAACATTTAAAATGTGAGATTCATTTAATGTGAGAACAGATATATCAATTAATATGCGCCTATAAGTGGACAGACAGTAGGTTGATGCAATTAGATGCAAAATTTGTGTAACATAACAAGGTGCAAAAGTCTAGCTGATGTAGCTATGTTTCATCACACCTATTTTTATACACATTTTGGAATATATTGAATAAATAAAAGGGCGTCTTGGTGGCGCAGTGGGTAGCACAATCGCCTCACAGCAAGAAGGTCGCTGGTTCGACCCTCGGCTGGGTCAGTTGGCATTTCTGTGTGGAGTTTACATGTTCTCCACGTGTTCGCATGGGTTTCCTCCGGGTGCTCCCCACAAGTCCAAAGACATGCTGTTTAGGTGAATTGGGTAAGCTAAAAATTGTCCGTAGTGTATGTGTGTGAATGAGTGTGTATGGGTGTTTCCCAGTGATGGGTTGCAGCTGGAAGGGCATCTGCTGCGTAAAACATATGGTGGATAAGTTGGCGGTTCATTCCGCTGTGGCGACCCCTGATTAATAAAGGGACTAAGCCGAAAAGAAAATGAATGAATGAATGAATAAATAAAAATGCTTAATGGAAATGCCAAGATGTTTTGTAACCTTAGTAGGATAAACTTTTTATCCGATAAGTAAAAATGCATATAAACTATGTTTTATAACTTCAAAAAAGTAGTGATTTGTTTTTACAGATCGTGTGATAAAAAAATGGGCACAATGGGACAGCATTATTGGACAAATCAGTGCACCGACCACATTGTAAAACATCTGAAATGTTGGTTCAGTCATTAAAGTGATTTTGTATTGTAACCTTCCAGAACTATAACCTTGTGTGGCCTCGCTCCCAAAGATCAGTCTTATGCCTCCAAAAGCCACCAAACAATGGCAGAGTCTAAAGTGAAAGTAACCATTCATGGAAGGATTTTTTTAAATGACAGCTGCCTAAATGACAACATCTCCCCTTTTGTTGCATCAGAATTTCACATAGTCTATGTCATTTATTAAAATAATGTCTATTACTAAGATCAAGCCGCCTTGTTTTTTTTAAATACTGTAAATAATCGATTAAGCTTATGTATTTTATGTTGATGTATAGTATTTTTAAATGGTATTTAAGTTGAGTTTTTTAAACAATGTAAACCGAATCAAACTGAACACCGTGATCACAGAACTGTACAAACCGAACCAACAATTTAGTGAAGCCCTAGTGGTAATATATAATTAAATTAGCGCCTAGGTCACGGGTTGTCCGTTATCACTATTATTGTGTTGATAAATGCACCGTGGACCAAATTTTACCAACTAAACTTGGAAAAGGTCACATTTTCATGATATGTCCTCTTTAAATAACCACGTTAAAAGCATTTGTCTAAATCATACTGAGAGATTCCTAGTAAATGTCCCAACTATGTGCTGTTTCTTCTGTGATAATATCTCTACCACAACTGAAGCAATCTATAAATGAACTAATACAATTAGATAAGCACATGCTAATAATTTAAACAGGATTATACGGCAAACTGAGAATAATGTTACACAGATGAAAAAACAAGCACTATCTTCTTTTCTGTGGCTCTGTGGAGTCTGGTCTCTGTTAGTGGTTATAATGTCTTAGAGGGATGACTTTTATTCTCTGAAGTAGATACTGTAAACTAATTATGCTTAAATTGGCTTATATGGCACTTATTTTGGCTCACGTACGAAAGTGTGAAGGTTTCTGATAAGTGTTTTTTGCTGCCCTCTGCTGCTGATTTGTGGGCAGATGTAAACCTTTGAGTCTTGATATCGATCTGTCTTTTGCAGGAGTATTTCAAGAACGAGTTCACATCTGGAGATGGAAAGAAAGGTACTTCTCTTTATGTTAATATTGAGTGTGTGCATGTATCTGTTTATGTAAAAGTGCTGTTCTTTTATGTGACGCGTCCAAAGGGAATGGCCAAAGACAATAAATGTACACTACCACCACAAAATAACAAATTTAGAAAGTTCAAATTGATGTATTATGGCATTAGCAACATTAAATTATAACATTTATTATTTTGGATAAAAGCACCTGCCAAATGCAATATGGTAATGACCGGATGAGGTATAAAAGCTCAAGCTTCCGTGTTGTTTTTAAAAGAAAATTACTTACTTACTCCAAGGGCCATTTATATCGAAGTTGATATTTAGCCGCACCATATTGGTGTTTCATAACATCTAGTTTTTATGAGGTGAGTTGTTAGTCCAACGCTCAACCACCAATCTGGAGGACCAGGACATACGCACATACACTTACACTTAGCTTACCCAATTCAACTACAGCACATGTCTTTGGACTGTGGGGGAAACTGGAGCACCCCGAGGAAACCCACGCCAACACGTGGAGAACATGCAAACTCCACACAGAAATGCCAACTGACCCACCCGGGGCTCGAACCAGCGACCTTCTTGCTGTTCATTCATTTTCTTTTTGGCTTAGTCCCTTTATTAATCAGGGGTCACCACAGCGGAATGAACCGCCAACATATCCAGCATATGCTTTATGCAGCGGATGCCCTTCCAGCTGCAACCCATCACTGGGAAACACCCATACACACTCATTCACACACATACACTAAGGACAATTTAGCTTACCCAATTCACCTATAGCGCATGTCTTTGGACTTGTGGGGGAAACCGGAGCACCCAGAGGAAACCCACATGAACACGGGGAGAACATGTAAATTCCACACAGGAATGCCTGACCCAGCCGAGGCTCGAGCCAGCGACCTTCTTGCTGTGAGGCGACAGCGCTACCCACTGCGCCACCCTGACATATTTACAAAACAAAAAAAAATAGATTGTAATATTTTGCAATATTATCGCATTACTACAAAATAAATTAAATTGTGTTACTATTTCACTGTATAATCGTGTAACTACAAAAGAAAATATTTTCTTCTTTATTTTGTGTTACAAGAGTACTGTAGTTATGCTTAAAAACAGCTTTGACGTCACAAGAATAAATAAAAATGTTAAATGTATTCAAACAGATTTTTTTTCTTGTAATATTTCACAATATTACTACAAAAAAAATTGCGTTACTATTTCGCATTACTACAAGTATAAATTCAGTTTTTTTATTTTATTATTCAAGAGTAGTTATGCTAGAAAAACAGCTTTGACATCACAAGAAAAAATAACATTTTGAAATATATAAAAATTTAACAAAAATATTTTAAATTGCAATATTTTGCAACGTTACTTTTTTTTTTTTTTTTTTACTGTAAAAAGTTGTCTGCCTATGAGTGAGCCCTAAAAACAATTTACTTGTATCTTTGCATATTCACATGCTATCTTCCAGAATATTGCACATTTCCCTTTTACTGGATTTTAAATCTACTACAAAATTAAATTTAATTACATTTGGGTTAAACTCTTAAGACCATTCCTGTCTGCATACAGTATATACACAAGTCCACCTGGCTGTTTCCCATAGCTGATAGTCTGTGTGTGTGTGTGTCAGCGTACAGTATAAAGGATCAGTGTATCCGTCTGTCAGTCTTGCGTCTGTATCATAGACGGGCCGAGGACAAGAGCTCGTGTTCAAAGGTGTCGTCTTCCTAAACTCTGGTCTGTCAGGCTCTGTTCTCACTTTCAGCTCTCATTACTGTTGCATAAGCCTTCAACCTGAACACAAAGTCCCTCGCGGCTGATTTACATCTGCAACATGGCTAGGGTCACACAGACATAAATGAAGTTTTTTTTTTTTTTTTTTTTTACATTAATTGGCTACAAAATACTATTTAATAAAAATGGACTTTCTCTGTTCCAACAAACAGTGAGTGAAAAGAGGTTCTTAGGCTTCAGAAAATATTGGGAACATGAAATTAGATACTTTATTGACCATTCATTTTCATTTCACTTTCTATAAGGTTTGTGTTTTGCAACTATGTAAGCTAAATGTACAACATGCGTTTGAAGGTTTTGAAGGCAAAAACAGAGATGTATGGATGAAGTGCACTTAGAAATGTACTGTCTACTATCTATTACTAAATTATTATTTTACTCATTTTCAGTTTGGACATTGTAGAAATAATATATTTTGCCTTTTTAAATGTTAAATAGAATAATAATACTTAATGCTATTGTGAAATGAAATGACAGATATATGTTTTTTACTGTTTTACTGCATGCCTCAAACATTCTTCATACATAACTTAAAAATTTACGTATTGAATATGGATTTGTCTAACGTGCATTGTGGTGCAAAACATTCAAGTATTAAGTTATGTTATATTATATTTTATATATTATTATATATATTATATTAAAAAAAATTCAGTCATAATTTGAAAACCCCCAAATCATAATAGGAAAGACTTAAGGGGGACCCACAGCAAATTATTCCTCCACCATTCCTGCACTACTCTATAAAGAAACACCAAATCAGCATATTATACACTGTAAAAACGTTATATTACCAAGCGGTCTAGACGACATGCTTTTTGTTATTTGAAACTTATTAAAAACTAAGACTAAGTTAATAATAATAATATTTAAACTAAGTTAATAATGTTTCAAACTTAGCTGTTTTAATATAATAAGGTTAATTTGATTCAACTAGAACCATTTTTGTGTAATGATTTCTGAAGGATCATTAGAAGATAGGAGAAATATGTAAAAATATGTTTTAAAAATATATTTAAGCAGGAAAAGGTTATTTTAAATTGTAATATTTCCATTTTGATTGTATTTGTGTGATAAAATCATTAATGGTGTGCATCAGTGACTTGTTTTAAAAACCATCTGGCTCAACCTTTTTAAATGATAGTGTATATTTCTGATATGGTTTTTGGTTTGCCTCATCTGTAGCGCACCATGACTTTGGCCACTTCTACGGCTCCAGCTACATGGCTGCACCTGACGGCAGCAGATCTCCAGGATTATCCAGAACCCGTGATGGTCTGCTGGTGGCAGAACTGGACCTGAATCTTAATCGTCAAGTTGCCGACAAGTGGAATTTCAAGGTGGGATAAAAATCACTACGTTTAACAAAACATGTCAAAATATCACCCTCAAACATCACTTCTGGACATTTAATAAGACTATAGATGTTGACGGCTGTCTGTAATAATGTCTGCATGCCATTAATACATATGAATTTCTCCATAGATGACCGGGAGGTATGAAATGTACGCAGAGGAGCTCAAAAAAGCCGTCCAGCATGACTTCAAACCCGATGTTATGAAAGAGTGAGTTTATCAAAAAAAAAAAAAAAAGCACAAGCTCAAAAATCTAGAGAGGACATTAGGAATAAGTGTTTGTCTCCGTACTTCACAAATAACCGGAATGACACATTTGATTAAAATACAAATCCAACTTTTATTCATCTCTTTAATGCAACTGTATATTTCATAAAAATAAAGTCTGACATATCAACATTCCTTATGTTCTTTAAAAAAAAAAAAAAAGCACAAGCTGATGTAATCGGACATCTGATGCAATGTCTTAAAAATCTAAACAAACAAAAAAAACAAGAAAGTAACATCTGAACCTGAATGATCAAAGATTAAATAACATAATTATGGCTGGTGGATCACCATAGTGCAAGCATTTCAATCAATCAGCCATTTTGTCACAAACCATCAACGACTGGACCACTGAGCCGGCGTGTAGTGTGCTTACAAGAAAGCAAAGTCTTCGCAACGCTGTTCAGACCATTTCATGTGGTGCACGACTCCACAAAACACCTGACGGTAAATCTCTAAACGTAGTGTTCCTGTTCTCTCTTGGAGGAATTCTCTAATTATGGCAACACTCTAGAGAACTCGTAATATTGTGATTTACTCAACGGTGTAATACTGCACTAGTGCTGTGTAAGTGAGTTTAAAACGTACTTAAGGGTCAAGGTTCACATTTGGAGCACAAAGCAGAATGACTCTCTCTTCTGCTACTCTACATGAGGTTATGAAGGACGTCCAGGGGATTTTGTTTGGAAAGGAACCACACCTATTGCATCCATGATAGGTCTAGCAATTGATTAAATCTTACCTGAGTTTATAAAAACAGCTTCCCTCTCTTTCGTGAATTAAAATCATTCTCTGTTTTCAATTAAGTGGCTTCCAAGCGGAAAATTCAAATAAAAAAATGAATCATCACAACCCCATCATTTTGCAAGGTAACCCTG
Organism: Danio jaintianensis; assembly: GCA_903798115.1. NCBI lineage: Eukaryota > Metazoa > Chordata > Actinopteri > Cypriniformes > Danionidae > Danio > Danio jaintianensis. The sequence goes on along the minus strand of CAIGQV010017835.1, from coordinate 9,577,459 downwards.
AACAAATACACACACAAAAAGTCAATCTTTACATGAAAAAACATTATGTACAGTCATTCTCCACCTCCTACAGTGGTAGAGACTATTAGAAATCATGAGCTATGGATAATAAAAATCCACATGACAATAATTATGAATTACATACACAAAGCAACTCCCTTTCCTTTTGTTTCGGTGTGGTTATTTCATTCTGTGGCCGATGTAGCACCATAGTAATGCTTTTGTGCGATGCTATAGCTCTAATGAGGAGCATAGCCAGAGGTGACACATACTACCTGCTATTGGCCAGCAGCACTGGTACCTGTTGGCAAAAATACTACCCAGCCAACCACAGTGGATGCAAAAGGTGTTTGAATGTGCGTGTTCGCTCAGAAGCAGGCAAAACTCAACCGTCTTTGTAGATGAACAGAATGTCTTCGTCTGTCCCATAGCTCCTTCGGGCCTCCTCAAAATTACTAAAGCTTGTGCAACACACACCTGTCAATCAAAGAGATGAGCGTATATGAGAGACAAACATTTAAAGGGGACCTATTAAGCAAATTACACTTTTATATGGTGTTTGAACATAAATGTGTTTTGGCAGTATGTGATGTCACTTTGTGTAGGCCCCACCCTCGACACTGAAATATTAGAATAGACTCTGCCGTGAGAGTCTAATACAGACAGAGCTACATCTATATCTTTCATACTATCCATACTCATTAGGGATGCACTAATAAGATTTTTTTTGGGCCAATAGCAATACAAAAACAAAACAAAAAAAAACTTTAACTCGATTTTAAGTTTTACTGAACATGGATTAGATCCATTTATTCTGTGGTCTGTTGAAATTCTTGATTCCGATTGGCTGGAAGGTGTGCAATAAAATCATTTAATGCACAGCAGCACAGGTTGTTTCAGTCATGATTCAGTTTTGATTACAGTTCAAAACTTCCCTCAAACATTAGTACTAACCATAGTAACTAAATGACAGTTGCTGGAGCCTTCAATCATCTGTAATCTCAAGGAATCTTGATCAACCAGCCTGCTAATATGCTAAAAATATTTGCGAAGAGGTAGCTAACACATGTTACTATGAGCTATTAGATATGCCCGTGTCATTTACATGCTTACACACAATTTCTCTCACTAAACTCACTAAAGTGCAGTCAATTTCCCTTTTCTTTTAGCCCAAACTAACCAATGGTTTGTTGCTTTCCTGACACACATATCACAATTTGTACATATTAACCTCAGGCCTCATATTTTGTTCCATATATTTAGTTTTTGTGCAAGTATTTAATGAATTTGCTCCAGAAAAATGCTGGATTATTTGAAAGATGTGAAGCACACTTCCTCTATGTGATTAATAAACCATCAGTATCTGCCTTTTTCATATTATTGCCAATAGCTTTGAATTAATCCAATGTTGACAAAAAAAATTGAGTGAATCGGTGAATCCCTAATATTCATTTCCATATTACAACACGCCATATTATTTTAAAACTTTTTTTACATTTTACTTTTTTATAAAAGTATTTAGCACAATAATAACTTTTTTTTCTTTAGCATTAAAAGTGTGCTTGTGCCATCTTTAGTTTAAAGTCTGGATAAAACATAAATTGTGATTAATATTTTCTTCTCTTCTGACATCAATTTAATTCAATAGGTTTCTATTATGAGGACAAAATGTAGGGGAGGGACTTGATTTTGTCTTGCAGTAATTGATTGGATTATTGGATCAATGCCAGTTGATTTCAGGAAGAAAAAAAAAATTACAACACAAAAATAGAAGGGTTATTATTTTGACTAAAAATTATGAGAGCACATAAATAAAAAAGATTTACACATAAATAATTAAAAATAATCTACAATATTCCTTAATATTGGAAAATGTGGACATTCCAGACTGGAATTAGCAGACTGCACTACTTTCCTTAAAAATAAATTAAAAATAAAAGTAAATTGATACTATGGTTAGAAATCTGTTGAAATCTCATTCATTTCAAAAGCCAGTGATGTTTACGCCAAAGCAAACTTCATGGTACATACGGTCTGAGTAGGCGGGATTGTTGTAGAAGATGCTGCTGGTTTTTCGGTTAAATCCACACACCACGACAAAGTGGCCCTGGTAATCTGGCTTCCTGCAGAAGCACTTCTGTCCCACGGGCAGGAAACAGCAGTATTTGACAGGCGTGGAGCAGAGTTCACACACCAACAGCACTGCGTTGACCAGCACGATAGCCACATGACCCTGCTCCAGGTGACTCTGAATCTCCTGAACAGTAACAGAGCTGCAACAGAGACACGTGATCAGATTTATTCATCCAGCACACAGGAGATCCAGACTGCTGGCATATGGTAGATAGAATCTTGTAAAGGAAACTCAAGATAAGATTTAACTGGAAAATATATATGTTGAGTTGAATTTTACTTTATTGTCCTTTGCAGAAAAATTTGCCTTGGACTTAGTCCACATATTAACAAACAAAAGGACAACACGTAACATTTACCAACAACAGTGACATTAAAAGAACCATCAAGGACAAGCTAGTTTACCATTTAAAAATGCTAATGGATACTGGAATAAATGACTTCTTGTTATATTAATATAGTATATTTTCATGTGGGTGCCTGACAACTGAAAATAGATCTGGTAGCAGAAATCACAGCCTCTGTTACTTTTTACCTTGCATTTTTTTTGTTAACAATTATTATTATTTATTTTTTTAGGATATATACGTTTTCATATTCTGATTCCAATGCCTAATTATTAAATTGTTAAAATGACTATAACTCAATGAAATATTCTTAAGAATAAAATATTATAATATATATAATGAGTGGCATAAAATGGTCTTAAAATGACAATAATATCGTTTATAGCAATATATTTTGGTGCAATATATCGTAGGACAAAAAAATAGATATCGTGACAGGCCTACTTCTTGTAGCGGTTACTTTTACATTAAGGAACTCTGTATCGCAGTACTTCATACATTGGAAATAAAACATGATTTGGATCATTTGCTATTATTGTGCATTCCTAAAAATCAACAACTCATAGGTTGACTGAAGTGATGTATACTCTCTTACACTCATCACTATAATGACAACTTTGACAAGATGTGCATTGCAATTTTTGTGTTTTTGATTGAACTAAAAGATTGCCACACCAAGCTTGCATACCATCATTTAGTAAACTTCCGAAAACTGCTTGATGGAACAAGATTTTTTCATGCGCCAAATCAGTCCAAGTTTTCTTAAATAATATAGTCTTTGTTGGAATGAATGAAATGAATGGAGATAAATGCTTCAATTTACAGTATGAAATATAGTTTTTTTGTATTATCTTTGTTTTTTGAAAAGAGAGAACAATTAATATTACATGTTTCAAAATACCCGTATTCCTGAGTAATTACATTTTGTAGATGAAAACAATACCTTGTCACTTTCAAAGTTCTATAAAACATTTTCAAGTGAAAAAAATACTTTTTGAAAAAGTAACCACAGAATATTGACTCTATGATATTGTAATGTTCATCTTTTGAGCTTGGTCCAGAGGTCTCTTTACCATACCTGACATAATTTGAAAGATTGTAGACCAGTAAGTAATGATTAATCGATTTTTTTAATAGATCTTTTTTAGAAAACTTGAGCATTAAATGATGGTAAAGGATAGGTGAAACTGGGCCTGGATAAAGTTTTCAATACCAGCTAATAACCACTGTATGATGCATGGCTACATTTTGTTTAATGTATTTCTATGACCTTTTCAAGAATGATTATAATCATTAACATAATGTGATTTTTTTTTTAATTCATATTATATGAATAATATGAGACAACCCAATTTTGTATAAATAAACTGTCAAATTTGAGTGATATAATGTTCCATCTTCATTATGTATATGTATGTAAAAATGATATACACTTACTAATCTGACCTCTTCTTTTGGATATTATAAAAGAATACTACACTGTATTATATTTTGAATAACTAACAAATTGCTAACAAAAAGATAAAACCTAGTGGTTTAAAGCAGTGTTTCTCAACCACGGTCCTGGAGGACCACCACCTCTGTACATTTTCCATGTCTCCTTAAACAAAACCACCAGATTAAGCTCATTAGCAGAAACTGAAAGACATGTAATGGGTGTAACAGACAAAGGAAACATCCAAACATGCAGTGCTGGTGGTCGTCCAGGAACGTGGTTGAGAAACACTGGTTTAAAGTTCATTCATTCATTTTCTTTTCGGCTTAGTCCCTTTATTCATCTGGGGTCGCCACAGCGGAATGAACCGCCAATTTATCCAGCATATGTTTTACGCAGCGGATGCCCTTCCAGCCGCAACCCATCACTGGGAAACTTCCATACAGACTCATTCACACTCATACACTACGGACAATTTAGCCTACCCAATTCACCTATACCGCATGTCTTTGGACTTGTGGGGGAAACCGGAGCACCCGGAGGAAACCCACGCAAACACGGGGAGAACATGCAAACTCCACACAGAAACGCCAACTGACCCAGCCGAGGCTCGAACCAGCGACCTTCTTGCTGTGAGGCGAACGTGCTACCCACTGCACCACCGTGACGCCCCTGGTTTAAAGTATAGTTGCAAATTAAAAAGATTAAAAAATATGACAAGTTAGTCTTTAGGGACTGCATTAAGATCCTTAAATTGAAACTTTTAATGTGTCATCAAATAATTATTGTAAATTCTCGTGATTCTTGGTGTAAATATGCCAGGCAATGTTTTTTTCTTTTAAACATAAATGTTGTTTTTATGTTTGAAATTGTGTGTGTGTATGTGTGTTACATGTATATATATATATTTTGCTATTTTGAAGAGGAAAGCCTCACCATTTTTTCACCAGGACTCCTTTGCTTTCAGCCCTCAGAAAGAGTTCATTCACCCTGTCCTCCTCTGTGTCGAAATGCTTTTTGTAGAAGGACTTAAGTAAGAGGAAAAATGAATCAGATGCCAAGCTAACAAGTTACAATGATGATTATAACTAGTTATAATCCTTCAACTAAAAATGACAGCACTTCAGCTATAAATGTTATGACCCCAGACTAATGGTTTTCTTAGAAAAATGAAAGCATCCAGAATTTAACACTCAGCTTGACTGTAATGGATGACAATGACAGTTTGTCAGCTGGAATACCTGGTTCCTGAAGCCCTTGTCCACGCCGAGCGTCTGTGTGCAGAAGCAGTGTCTGACCCCTAGTTTACACATCAGATAAGCCAGGTCAATAGTCCACACGCTCTCTGTGAACTCCAAGTCCAAACACGCTCTCTGAAATTCCTCCTCGCTCACTGGATGTAAATACCTTTGAGCACAAAAAAAACAACAACACTTTAAAGATTTATCACTCAAGTAACTGACGAAAGAAGTTGAAATAAATAGACAGAAAATAAATCTCTGTTGTACCCAGTATTTGCTCCAATTGGAATGTGAGCAAAAACACACCATATTTGTGCTCCACAAACAACAAAACAAGCACATCTCACACCGTCAGAATATCAGTAATGACCAGTAGTGGATTAAAGCCTTACATGTTCAAACCAGAGTCGGGCAATGATGGAGAGGTAGTGCTTACCCATTCTATTGGCAATTTTAAATACTATCTTAAGACATATTCATATTTTTTACCCTGGCTTATAACAATCCCTAGTATGCTTCCTGCAATATTCTGTTCTGAATGTGAAGTTCAACTAATTCTGAATTGAATCAGGTGACGTGGTGAAGCAGTCTAACACTTCACAATCTTCTGCACATTTCCTTCAAAAATCCATTTCAGCCACAATGTCTTCAGCGACCTGGAAGTCTATGGAAAGATTTATCGGTAATGTCTTTCAGGCCAGACATTGTAAATCTCCAGCTGTAAACAGAAATAGTGACTCCTGCAGCGGTGCAGTGTGGAAATGTGCAGATTAAGGGGTAAAAGTATTTAATAAGATCACCTTCATACATCACTAGGGGAGCAAAAACTGAGACTTGCAGAAAAAGGCTTTAACCAAAACAAAGTTACTGGGCTGTCTGTTTCCTTGTCTTTTGGGTTGACAGATGCAGCGTTTATCTGTATAGCACTTAAACACGAAAAAAGGTCCGATTTTCATCAAATGTCCCCTTTAAGATTCATACTTACTCTAATACCATCCTCGAACAGGCCAGGCCACAATCCCAGTGGTAGAGCTGCCGAATGACCGGTACATTTAACATCACATCATCTGGCAAAACAAGACCAGAAAGGGAGATGACAACGTCGTTTTCATTTGTCAGCTTTAGATTTATTAATAGCTTGTTTTGAGAACAATTTCCATTTGGTTGGAAAATGAATCATATATTTAGAAATGTATTATAGAATAATATATCTAGATTCATCAAATCTTTACATACAGGTCAATTCGAATACATCGAGATAAAACGTGAATACATCATTTTAATGCTATACGTTAACGTTATATGATTGATACGTTAACGTTAGATGTATTGTGTCCACTGTGTATGTTAGAGAAGGATCATGATTTTAATGCTAGTTTGGTTAATTCATTACCAGCTGTTTACGATGTATCATTTGAATGTCACTGAACACAAACTCACCGTTCATGATGCCGGGTGTGTGTTTGTGTGTTTCTCTCTCTGCTGTTGTGTTTCAGTGATGTTTGTAAGAGCATGAAGACTGTCTGCTAGCGGGTTTAACGTTAGCCGGACAGCCGTCGCCCTCCTGTACTCCACATCGGACGGGTTAAAATCAGTCCATCGTTAGCTTAGTTAAAACTGTTGACGGACTGTTGTTGAAAAGCGATCAAACTGCTACAAACTCGACTCGTTTTGCCCACGCCTTGTGGTGGTTCCAAGTCAGTGGTGAATGTTTCACTTCCTCTATGTCGATACAGACCACAGCAGGCGAGCGGCGGCGCGCTCAGAACAGACGGAACAGCGCGCTCTGCCGGAGAGACGACGAATTACAGTAAGACGCCACAGTTTGACAAAAAAAGAATCAATATATATATATATATATATATATATATATATATATATATATATATATATATATATATATATATATATATATTAAAACTCGCAGTTGATCAATATTAGTCTTACAAATTCAACAAAAATAAAAATAAATTATTTAATTAATGGTTGAAACAGTGAAATTAATTCTTAGTTAAAACATTTATTTATTTACTTATTTAAATATGTCTTGTTATATGGCTTCTATCTATCTATCTATCTATCTATCTATCACGTTAGATTTATTCAACATAAATAAAAAAATACGAAGAGACGAAAGAGAATATTTATAGAATGTCCAAAGTAAAATTCATTGAAAGAATACAATCATATTGTACTTAATGAAAGCATAAAAATTATTTTCTGATTCAGACTTATCCCATTTTATCATGGTTGAAACTTGTGGAATGAAACGTGTTGATTGTACAGATTCATTCAGACCGGTAGGTGGCAGTGCGCGTCTCCGGTACAATAAAAATCCCGGAAATCGACCAAACAACGAAGACAAATTTGTTTGAGGACGTTCCCTGCGCGTTTGGGTGAGTTTTTATTAATTTCACTGAAAAAAAACTGGGCCACGTTTTTCTGGAATTATTTGTAGATTTACATTGAAATAATTTACTCTAACTTAGTGTTTAACTAGTTTTTTTCCCCCGTTTGCTTGTTTAGTAGAAACTTGTCTCGAGATATTGACTAATCCATTCATTCATTCATTCTACACAGCTTCCTTTTGGTTTTCACCTTTCATAAAGTAATAACGTTCCTTCTGTCGTGTCTTCAGAATTTCCGTATCGTTTGATTTTTCTCTTTTAAAGTTCACAGATAATTTGTGGAAATGTCTATCGGAGTGCCCATCAAAGTTCTTCACGAGGCGGAGGGACACATAGTGACCTGTGAAACCAACACTGGCGAGGTTTACAGAGGCAAACTCATCGAGGCAGAAGACAACATGAACTGCCAGGTCTGAGACAGAACTGTCCTGTTCAACATAAGACACTGCAGGCACAAATACTTCTTTTCATGCACTTGTCATTTTTAGAAATCTTTGATGTTTTTATAAGTCTAATGCAATGAAAACATTTAAAATACACACTTAAGTCTTTTTGTTTGTTACACTTGAGCAATTTGTCTCTGCAGATTCTAAATACCATTCATATATTTAAAAACAATGTCCCACTACAGCAGCTTTTACATACACACAAGTTGAGTTTTATTCATTTGTATATTCTAAAAGTTTTTATGCCTGACTATATACAACAAATAATTGTACTTTTGTATTTTTAGCATTTTCTTAATTTTGGAGTGACAAAAAGATATTGACAAATCTTCTCTTTAAAAACAAACTGTAATGTGACAAAAAAGAAACAAAATTTAGAAATGTCTTTAAATTATTGTATTTTTCATTTAAAAAGTTTTATGTGCATATTTGTAACATAACATTTAGAAAACGGAAACATTTTGTATTCATCTTTGTAAAAATCCTAATAAAGTGAGTCAATTGTGAAAGTATGGTAATAACTATTATTAGTAAATGTGTTTTACCCTAGTTTTCACCTTCAGTGTCTATAACTAATGTCAAAACATGAAATAAAATATATACAAAGGAAAAATCAAGTGATTTTTCAAAATGAGCAAAATTTTTTTACTGTTTTCTTTTCTTTTTTTTGTATTGTCTCTAATTGAAGTATGAATTTTCAGTTATTATGTAATATTTATTATATTTTTTTATTTGTATTGATCTTGCCTTGAAATAACCATAAGTTGCTGATGTGTGTGTGTACATAAATAAATAAATAAACCAAAAAAAAAAAACTTTCTTTTATATAGATATAATTGTAGTATAAAGAAATCTCTCAATCAATCCTTGCATTAGACTCTTCTTTCTGCTGCTGGAACATTTCTTAACTCTTTTTATTTTATCTTCAATGTCTTTCAGATGGCAAACATCACAGTCACATACAGGGACGGTCGTGTGGCTCAGCTGGAGCAGGTGTATATTCGAGGCAGTAAGATCAGGTTCCTCATCCTGCCCGACATGCTGAAAAATGCTCCCATGTTAAAAAGTATGAAGAACAAAAATCCGGCAGCTGGTGCCGGTCGAGGAAAAGCAGCCATTCTCAAAGCCCAAGGTAATTACTGTGGCTTCAGCCCAGTCCATGCAAAAAAATTTTTTTGCAGATTAAAAAAAAGTTATTATTCAATTGAAGGACAAATTCATGGCATTAAATGTTGCATGCACCAAAACAAAACTATCTTCCTCTGTATCTTTGTTCTCTAGTACACATATTTAAACATGCTTAAATCAGGTATAATTTGCTTGAAATGCAGAATGAATAATTTAATCTTGTTTTCTGAAAATGGCAAGAAAATGTAATTCTTCTGCTTAAAACAAGAACAAATATTAGTCAGTGTTATGACAAGGAATACATTTTTCTGTTTGAATTAAGTTCATTGGCAGATAGTTGTTCTTGTTTTGTTGATAAACTTGATCAGTTTCACAGAAACTATGCTTTTCATCTTTAATGTTTGCTTCTCAAGTTGATTTAAGAATCATTTGCACTGAAAAACAAGAGAGAAAAACTGAGGAAAACAGCACTTTTTTTGCAGTGTGATCTGAAGGCACAGTAAACTTAGTTTGCATATTGAATTGTTTGGGAGTTTTTTTTTAATCCAGTAAGTTGGTTAAAACAAAAATGAACAAAATTAAAGATTATGGAAATTAATTTAAAGGGTTTTTATTTTATTTTTTAAGTGTTTAAGGGTGCTCCCTGTAAATTTACATTTAAAATAATATTTTGATGTTTTGTGTTCTCATGATATTGGGTGATACAATATGTGTTACAAGGCTTATACTATGATACGTTCCGATCACAACATTAATTTTATCATCATATTACTGTTAGATTATTATTTGGACCGTAATAGTAAAATTATCAGAATTTTAAGTAAAACTTCAAAAGAGCAAAGACATCTAGCCTTTTTGAAATGCATTTTAAATATTGTTAATGACAATTGATTGCTCAGTAATAAAGCATGAAGACATAAAAAAATATTAGTAATATCACAATTAATTAATAGTGGGCAAAAATATAAATGAAATAAACAGTTTAAAGTGTAGTATTCAGGTACAAAATAGTATTAACTGTAAAATAATACATTATACTGATAAACATGCATTCTTCCCAACAGTTTAGCTTCACCTAAGGCATAACTGAGTTAGTGTTTGAGAATAGATAACAAGTTAGATAGACAATTAATTCATTGTTTATGCTCTGTCTCTGTCCAGTGTGAATGGTTTAAAATCGGTTAAAGCATTTGTGTTTCAAGAGTGGGATTTGCATTTATCAGTGTCTGTAATGTCTAATGAAAAGGAGCTGCAGCAATTCTTTCATCTTAGTAGTAGCCCTTGAGAATTGTTTCATGGTTCACAATCATACAACAACACTGCCATCTAGCTTAAGGTATTAAAGCAGGTTTTTTTTATTTATACTTTAATGAAACAAATATTGACACTTTGATAATACTTTGTTTCTATTATTGTTTCCGCAGTGGCAGCCAGAGGTCGTGGTCGCGGTGGACCAGGGCGAGGGAACGTTTTCCAAAAAAGGCGCTAGTTTTTTTTTTTTTTTTTTTTTTTTTTAATAGTTTTTTTTTTTTAGCTAAACTTTATTTTCTTTTTTTTAGATATATAAAAATTTGGTCTGATTTATTTTATTATGTTCATTTTATAATGTTCATTTTATACTTTGTGAAATAAATGGGTGATGTTTGATATTTTTCAATCGTGTTTTTCTGGAAGGGATGTTTTGTGTGTTTGTTTTTTTGTTTTTTATTAAATATATAAATATTATTTATGAATTAAATATATAAATGTATTAAATTTGAATTTTTACAAAATATATATTTAAGAAGATTGCATTGACAATCAAACACTTAATCAACTTCAGTCAACATTCATTCATGACATTCATTTGCACAAAATTGCTTTGAGGATCTGGAAAAAAAGCTTTTAAAAACAGACTTGAAAGTGCACAATAAATAAGGCTTGACATTAAACAAGAGCAGTATCATCTCCATTTAAAAGGGGTTATGAACTGGCTTGATGTTTTGGTTTTTACATTCAAAAACATCAAAATCAATAAACTATTTTTTTTTTTTCTTTTTTTTTTTCCTCAACCCTGGTTTTGAAGCCATCTCTGAGAAAGTGCAGCCTGGTCCTGTAAACCCTTTATTAATAATGAATGTAAAATTGTGCATTTAAAAAAAAAAAAACAACGAAATATCTTATTTTAAAATAAACAATAAGTAAAACAGTTTACGATGGAATTTTTACAAACGTCTCCATCATTTGAGTGTGTAATATTATCTTCAACAGCGTGTTTATTGCTCCTCTGTGGCTCAATTCACCATGTAATATGTGAATGAGTGGGCGGAGCTACAGAAGCATTGATATCCTTTGATATCCTGGTTTTAAACCACGTAGGTACATTCAGGATCTGTCATTTTATGGATACGCTGTCAATAAAAGCTGTAATTTCAGTAACAAGAATATTTTTAGCTCTGAAACTTACAGGAGGATGTTGTTTTAGTACAATGAACTCTCATATATCAAGAGCTCAAGTAAAAGTTAAGGTTTAAATTCATTCATTTTCTTTTCAGCTTAGTCCCTTTAATAATCTGGGGTCGCCACAGCAGAATAAACCGCCAACTTATCCAGCATATGTTTTACACAGCGGATGCCCTTCCAGCTGCAACCCATCACTGGGAAACACCCATACACACTCATTCACACACATACACTACGGACAATTTAGCCTACCCAATTCACCTATAGCGTATGTCTTTGTACTTGTGGGGGAAACCGGAATACCCGGAGGAAACCCGCACCAAGACGGGGAGAACATGCAAACTCCACACAGAAATGCCAACTGACCCAGCTGAGGCTCGAACCAGCGACCTTCTTGCTGTGAGGTGACAGCGCTACCCACTGCACCGTCGGTTTAAGTTCTACAAACCACAAAAACAGTTTTATTGTGTGTTCACATACAGACGTGCAAGTGTTTGAGAACCAAAACAACACTGGCGAATGGTTTCTTTACACAATGATATTGCCAACTACTGGCCTTCTATGAATAATGGAGGATTTTTAGTCATCTTTAGATCATTTTGACCTTTCCCATATTTATCAAAACCTTTGAAAAAAATGACAATCTTAAGTGACTAGTACATTGTTGTGTTAATATAACTTTTTAATTTTTTTATTTTAGTTTTTCATAGTATTTTAATAGTGATAAAGCTTAATCAGTATTAAATTTAGCAGTAATTTTACCAAACAATCAAATATTTTTCTAAGGCATAGTTCACCAAAACAAAAGTACATTTTCTCATCCTCAAGTGCTTCCAAACCTTCATGAGTTTTTGTATACTATTCAAAAGAAGACATTTGGAATAATGCTGAAAACTGGACTCACTGACATCTAAGGGTGGAGGAAAATAATATGGAATTCAATGGCTACCAGTTTCCAACATTCCAACAGAAAAAAAAAAAAAACTCAAACAGGTTTGAAACAAGTGGAGGGTTTATAAAGTATGAGAAAAAGCATTTTTGAGTGCCCTATCCCTTTTGACTTATTTTGTATTTATATGTACAGTCGTGGCCAAAAGTTTTGAGAATGACACAAATATTAGTTTTCACAAAGTTTGCTGCTAAACTGCTTTTAGATCTTTGTTTCAGTTGTTTCTGTGATGTACTGAAATATAATTACAAGCACTTCATACGTTTCAAAGGCTTTTATCGACAATTACATGACATTTATGCAAAGAGTCAGTATTTGCAGTGTTGGCCC
>CAIGQV010017835.1:9535126-9549360 GCA_903798115.1 Danio jaintianensis | reverse complement strand
GAGAGAGAGAGAGAGAGAGAGAGAGAGAGAGAGAGATTCAGTCACATTGCTTGTGGCTATAATATTATTTGACAATGCATATATTCAGTTTTGACATATTTGTTACATTGCTTCATTTTAAAATATATTTACATTAAGGTGTAACAATAATAACATTTTTACTTTAAGCATTGAATGACATCAATAGCACCTTTTACTTTTGACTGGTAGTTCATATCCTAGTATTCTTCTTACCTCCACCGCCATCTCTGAAAACTTCTCCTTGGCTTCAGCCACAATGTCTCCCAGTCTGAATATGGGGCAGTATGGATGTTTGTAGCGGTGATAGATGCAGCCTTTAAGGTCAGTGTCCTTCATTTCAGACAAGATGTTTCTCCTAAAACAAAAATATTCAAGTTTCAATTCAAGTTTATTTATATGGTGCTTTTCACAATAATTATTGTTCCATTGCAGCTTTACAAATTGTGTGTGTTGTTACATTACAATCAAAATCATTAAAAGTTAAGGTGTGAGTATGTGAACAGTACAGTTGTCAAGCATATAAATAGTTAATCTGCAGTTGAACAGTATTTTTTTAAGGTACTCTACAGTACTTTTCCTAAAAGGTGATATCTATTCTTTTTTTTGTCATCTTATTGAGTCTTTGTAACATGGTGTGTTTAAAAGAAAGTGTCTGGTGCATATAGAGGAAAGTGTGTGTTTCCTACAGGTGGTATGTCAAGCCCACTCAGCTGTTTGTCAGACACTCAGAATTGTACAATGCTTTGAGGTTATCAACAGGTATTCATGTGGTGTGGTGGAGGGGATTCATATAAACAGATGATTATATTATCAGTTTTTGAATAATTGATATTACCCTGGACTTTCTTCTGGCTAGTAACCTCAAATACTGCTTTTGAGTTTCTTATTAGTGTATGTAAAAGTGTATGTGAATAACTGTCATCAGTGTACAAACATTTGTAGAGTAATTAAAATAGCATTTTCTGTGTTAAAAGTAAAAGACCTTATATAATTAAATGCTGGAAATCTGATGTTATTCTTGATCATCACAGTGAAATTTTCTGCAGCAGTCAAAAGAGCAGGTCTGGGGAGAGAGAAATGAAAGCGTGACATTAGAAAACATCCGTATATAGAATCTCAGTTTATATGAAAGTAACACATAAAAGGGAAACTTCCTCAAATGGGTTCCTCAAGAGTCTCTGGCAGCACTTGCAGAACTGAACTTGACGTGTCAACAGTTTTACTCCTAGCTTTTTTCTAAATTAATACATTAACTTTAGATATTACATTTAAATTATTATTTTTTAAAATATTGAATATTAATGCCACATAATTTAATACCGCATCTCTCATACAATAAATGTCTGTTGGGACCAGTGTTGTCACTGACTTTCATTATATGGACAAAAACTAGTCACAATATCTTAATTTTGCATTCCACAAAGGAGGGGTGAGCTTATCTATTTAGCATACTGTAAAATAACACATTACAGCACCTGGGATTCTTCTTGTTCTCAATGGGGCACCAAGCTGTAACTTCACATGTTTTCTTTTGCATGTCCAACTTCATGCAGGCACCTGTCTGAACACCTTAAAAAAACACTGAGATAAACATCAGAGCGTACATACTTATGTCTTTTAATATTCAAATTCAATTCAATTTCATTTCTTATCAAATTAGGATTGGTCTAACCCTTAGAAAAAAATGACCTTGCTTTTAAGACAAATAAAACCAAAAATACATGATTTGTATAGTTTAAACTTTGTAACCATAAATTCACCAAAGTTTTGCTACACTAACCATGGTTTAATTGTAGTATGTGTAGTAAAACTTTGGTCATGCAAATGGTAGTCAATACATCAAAAAACAAACATGGTTATTAGACTTTACTACAATATAACCATGGTTCATTTTAGAAATGCATAATCTAATTCTCCTTAAAGGACACACAATGCTTCTTTATATACTGTAACTTTACCATGGCTATGCTGGTCAGAAAACCCTTTCTCACAGTCTTTATCTGTTCGACACAGCTTCCCATTTGGAAGGATCTGAAGGGTGAACATAGAACTGCTTAACTTTGCCTTAAAAGGACAGTGGCTATAAATGGCTATGTACCACGATGCAAACAAACATGATAAACTCAAACTGAAATAAAATTCACTGCACTTACCTCTGGGCAGTTACCTTGTTTTTGGTTCTTTGTGACAATTGCATTTGTTGCGACGAAAAACGAGTTTTTTCCCTGCCAAAATAAAATAAAAGGGTCATTCCAGCCATTAACTCATCCAGATGTCCGTGGCTTATATTTTATATTTTGCTCAAAAATACTCAAAAGAAACACAAACATATAGTGATGAAAGCCAAAATATGAAATGTCAAAGATGTATATTTACTGAATAATCCACTATTTTGTAGGTGAGAATTTTTCACCTGAGATTTGGAGCAAAAGTAAAGGTATGTAAAATTTAGAAAGATGTCAGCAATATTTTGTTATTTTTACACGTAAATAGGAAGGTCTGTTAGTAAACTTTTTTGATTTAAGCTATTTTTGTTACATGGTATATGCGTACCAAACATTACACTTAAAATAATGGAAAAAGAACTTTGCATGCATCAGTATTTATGTTTGACTTTTCATGTTTAACATTTAAAAACAAAACAAAAAATTTAAATTGAAGTTAGATAAATTTCTAAAATTTGGTCGATTTGGCAGAATGACCCAAGAATATTTGATACTAGTAGTTTTATAAGTATTACTGGAATACACCCATACATTAGTTACTAGATTAACATTTTAGGGGAATCAAGGAACATAATAATAAATCCTGGTTCTGTTTACCTGAGATGGTCCACTGTAGTCCACCACATCCCACACAACGTCTCCGACTTCTGGTAAAGTAATCTTTGCAACTCCTTTAACCTTTGTGGTGACAGAACTCACTACAAAATCATACTCCTGGTATTCTTTATTCCATAACATCATGATACTGGAAAGTAAAGACATTTAAGACACCGGTTTTACTATAATAACATGGTTATTGTAACCACAAATTGTAATTACATGGTACCATTGTAACCACAATTCATCAATGGTTTTGTTACACTAAGTTTAACCATATTTTTGTAGTAACACCGTGGTTATGCAAATAGTTATATATCAATGTTACAAAAAACATGGTTACTACACTTTTACTATAGTAAAACCATCGTTAATTTTCTGAGTTCAACACTTTTAAACACAACATAATATATGTAAATAAAAGGCACACTGGCAAAGAATGTACATGAATGAGCTCTTGTTAGACGATGCGGGGGCGGCATGCGGAGAAACACTTACCAAATGAACATCAAGATAACTCCGTTTAACGTCCATTTCAGCGAGCCAAGTTTCACACTCTTGATTTTGACGAGTTTTTGCGTGTCGTATTCACAGAGGTTCAGCAAAACGCAAGGCATGGCGGTGATTTTGTAAACAGAGGGGAAGGACAGAAGCGATGACTGCGGAGTGCTGCTGTGCAGAGCTCGAGCACCAGAAGAAGAAGGTCACATGGTCGCGGGAGGACAGTAACAGTGCCATAATAATACACTTTCTTAGGGCGGAGAAAGACTAACACTGAGTGTGTTGTGTTCAAATTGACTTAGTATTCATGCCGACTTTCATCTTGGAATCATGTCAGGATTCAAAAGTAATATAAAGATTCAAAAGTAAATTAATTAAAATAAATTATTCTATCAGTTGTATTTTTTATTATTTTTTGCTTGTTTGCATCTATGGGGAAATGAAGAGGCCACGTGAAATCCTCTGGATATACTGGATTTATTAGGTATTTGTTCTGGTCTGATAACTTTTTTTCTCAATTTTAAATAAAACATTGTCATGTAGTGCATTTTTCATCCAGAGAATAACAATTGATCAGAATAATAAATGTTTCAAAAATTGTTCCTCCAAATATTGCTTTCTTAACACTTCTGAATTTAAATCATTAAACACTGTAACATTGTAATAAAAAAAAAAAATATATATATATTATTTCAGTGTTAATCATTCCATTTTAAGATGCTGTTTCCATTTTTCCTGCATTCCACTTATTATCAGTGTAAAAGAACAGGCTGGCAGACATTCTGCACAATATCTTTTATATTTGAAGAAAAAAAGGATGATGCAGACTTCAAACAACACCACAGTGGATACATTCAATTTTCTGTTTTTACAGTCCACTTCGGTTAGTTTTTTTGGTGCTTTTGTGTAAATTGCAGTTCTTGCAGGCTTTTTTGGTAACTCTCCTTTATTCTCCCAACAGTGCAATACATTCATTAAGAGATCCTTCATGTGGCTTACTTTTGCGGTGGCCAAATTTGTTCTGACCCCATACAGCTTTTAAATTCAGATTATGGGCCTGTATATGGCTTTTACAAATTCACAACTTGCTTGAAATAAATAAAAAAGTTCAGTTTTGCAGTCTTATATACTCAAGTACAATGATGTTTAGCAGAAGCTATAGGTATAGTAATCAATCTGCTTAATGAGCGGTTTTAGATGTGCAAAGCAGATGTATCATTTATCCCAGTTTTGCATTTATTTTTGATGGCATTAGAACATGTAGGACATTTGAATAGTAAAATTCTACAGACTACATTTTACCCAAAATATATGTATGCCTAAATAGCAAACAAACAAGGTTTTGAATAGGCAAATTTCAAACGCTAATAACATGATCATTCAATACTGATTGTTGCATACATTTAGCATCAGTGAAGGAAGTACAAACAATTTACAAATTCCAACCTGTAATCTAACCTATAATGAGCATGGAGCATTTCTCCCATTTTACCTCATTTGTGTTTCCAGCTTTAACCAAAGCCTGCTCTCATTTACTCATTCAAAGCCACTTTACATATGAGATTCATTCCCCCGTTTCTACATAAGACAACACGCATCTCGCCAGATGTCATATCAGCACAGGACTCTAAAGAGAAACATGAGCACCGACGTTGGCAACGTTCTTTTTTTCGTTGGAGTTGGGTTTGTTGGTGTTTCTGGAAACATATTCAACCTCATTTTCACTTTACAACAGCAAGTGAAAACCAGAACCGTTCAGACTGTGGCTTTGATCCTAGATGTCATCTCTATCAGCAACATCATCTTAGCACTTGCCATTCTCAGCATGGTGGTGAGTGTCTTTCTAAATGCCCAAATTTGGTGCATCAAGCCATATCCTCTTGCTCTCCGTCTTGAAATCTATCTAATGTTGACTTGCGGCTTCATCAGCTTCTGGGCCATTGCTTGGCTGAGTCTCTTCTACTGCATCAAAGTTGTGAATTTCTCCTCCAAAAGCTTCCGAACGCTGAAGAAGAACATCTCAACTGTGATCAACACTGCGGTGCTGTTGAGCTGCTTGTTCTCTTTCTTGTTTTTCATCCCAATATTCAGCCTTGATGCTGTGGATTCAACGGACCAAAATGACAATGTGTATGGTAACGTGACCTGTCCACTGCCTTCTTTCACTATGCAGATGGACCAAGATGCATACTCAGCCGCTGTCCTGTTCCTCCTCTGCCCGATCCCTTTGATGATCATGTTTCCCACCTCTGTCAGAATGGTGGTCCACCTGTGCGCCCACACACGGGCACTCCAGAAGAACCAGACGCAGGTGCAGGGATCAGACTCGTATCTCCTGGTGTGCAAACTCACCATCTCCTTGGTGGGAGTTTATCTGTTCACTCTATTTTTTGTGTCTTTGTTCATCCTTATGAAGCTAATTGGGGCATTTATCACATATCAATACCTAATCAGTGCTTTTACTTTTTACTGTGGAATGACTTCAGTACTCCTGACGGCTTCAAACAGGTATCTGAAAGATAGGCTCTGGAGTCTGTTCTGTTGCAGGAAAGCAAAGGAGCCAGCTAGCAAAAGTCAGACTGTGGTGACAGAGGATGTTTGATGTGATGAGGAATAGCACTTAATGTTTTTTTTTTCTTTCAGAATTATAATATTTAGACTATCAATACTACTGTAAGTTGCTTCGGAAAAAAATAATCTGCTAATTTAATTTCATCGTAAACTGTTTATTATCAGTTTCTTTTATAATGGCATTAGAACATGATTGCTTAGTTTTTGTTTTTAGCTCAATGTCAGCCTGCTGTGAGCATTTATTAGTCTTTTATTTCGTTTCTGATAGAAAAAAGTTTTCTTGTAGTCTTAAGTTCATGTATCTCTGCTCTTCATTTTGTTTTCAGCAGTAGTGTATATTAATTTCACTGAGCTTGTAATGACATTCTATACAACAAAGGCAATTTACCTCACGGGTCACAATCTATGAGTTTAAATCTTAAAGTTCTAGTATGCTGTCCCCCCTTTATCAAGCCATGCAGATGACAATGGAGGAACTTTGTGAGTGGAAAACCCAAATTCCCACATCTTATAGGACATCTGAATATAGTAAAATTATTCAAATTTTCCTGAATAAATAGGAAGCAAACAAGGTTATGAATTGGGACATTCCTGAAGCTAATTTCATGAGCATTGAATACTGACTGTTGCCTTATGCATGTGTAAAAAATTGTAGTCTCAGTGTCTCTAAGTGATGTGCATGGGTTCACCATCAGTGAAGAAAGAGGGTTAGAGGGTTGTGTAATCTGATCTCTCATTAACATGAAGCATTTCTCCCATTTGACCTCATTTGTATTTCCAGCTTTGACCAAAGCCTGCTCTCATTAACTCACGCAAAGCAACTTTGCATATGAGGATCGTACCCAGTTTCTACATAAGACAACACGCATCTTGCCATATGTCATATCAGCGCAAAACTCTAAAGAGAACCATGAGCACCGACGTTGGCAACGTTCTTTTTTTTGTTGGAGTTGGCTTTGTTGGTGTTTCTGGAAATATATTCAACCTAATTTTCAGCTTACAACAGCAAGTGAAAACCAGAACCATTCAGACTGTGGGCTTGATCCTAGATGTCATCTCCATTAGCAACATCATCTTGGTGCTTTCTACTCTCGCCTTGGTGGTTAGTGTGTTTCTGAATGCCCACATTTGGTGCATCAAGCCATATCCTCTTGGTCTCCGTCTTGAAATGTATCTAATGATGACTTGTGGCTTCATCAGCTTCTGGGCCATTGCTTGGCTGAGTCTCTTCTACTGCATCAAAGTTGTGAATTTCTCCTCCGAGAGATTCCGAACGCTGAAGAAGAACATCTCAACTGTGATCAACACTGCAGTGCTGCTGAGCTGCTTGTTCTCCTGTGTGCTATTCCTTCCAGCGTTCAGCCTCGAACTTCCAGATTCAGTGGATAAAAATATCAGTGAGACAAATAGCACGACCTGTCCACAGCCGACTTTCAGTCTACAGATAGATATAAATGCATACGCAGCTGTTGTCCTGTTCCTTATCTGCCCGATCCCACTGATGATCATGTTGCCCACCTCTGTTAGAATGGTGGTCCACCTGTGCGCCCACACACTGGCACTCCAGAAGAACCAGACGCAGGTGCAGGGATCAGACTCGTATCTCCTGGTGTGCAAACTCACCATCTCCTTGGTGGGAGTTTATCTGTCCACTCTATTTATGGTGGCATTGTATTTCATTATAAAGGTTTTGGGGGCATTTATCACATATCAAGCCCTAGTAAGTGCCTTTACGTTTTACTGTGGAATGACTTCAGTGCTCCTGACGGCTTCAAACAGGTATCTGAAAGATAAGCTCTGGAGTCTGTTCTGTTGCAGGAAGGCAAAGGAGCCAGCTAGCAAAAGTCAGACAGTTGTGACACAGGATGTCTGATGTAGTGCAATTTACTTAAAGGGTTAGTTTACACAAAAATGAAAATTATTAATTACTCACCCTCATGTCATTTCAACCCCCTTAGACCTTTCTTCATCTTCAGAACACAAATTAATATATTTAACATGAAAATCCCACGTGATTTACGTGGTTCAACTGTAATCATACAAAGCTACAAGAACAATTTTGTGTGCCAAAAAAACTGTAAAAACATCACATCATGTGTTTGATCAGGGTACACGTTTACTACGGGGAATACGACGGCTGCATGTTGCACTGCTGACTCTAATGGCAGTACATTGTATTTCCCACAGTAAATGCAGAAAACATTGGTGAAAAAAGTTGGTTTTACTGTTTTTTTGGCGAACAAGAATGTTTTTTGAGCTTTATATGATTACAGTTGAACCACTGAAGTCAGTTTTGACAATGTTTTTGGCTCCTTTTCAAAACTTTGAACATCTCCTGGCCATTGCTGCTTATGAGAATGAGGGAGCTCTTGAAATTTCAGTTAAAATATCTTAATTGTCGTTTGTCATTTTAAAGATGAGCAAAGGTAAAGATGAACAAAGGTATCAGGGGATTGGAACGACATGAAGGTGAGAAATTAATAGCAGAATTTTACTGTAATTTACTTTAGGTATAGAAATAAGCTTTAAGGGGACTTAAACAATAGTTCTTCATGTTTTTTTTATTCACAATATTTAGACTTTCAATACTAAAAAGCATAAGCTATTTTCATGTCACTGTAAAAACAAATACTATTTTGAACTGTATTATATGACCTCAATCTCTGTTCTGTAAACATTTGATGTTTTAAGTTTAACAAAGTGACTTTTATTTACATTTTAGTAGTTTAAAGCAATACCTGATATACATGGCAATAAATCTAAAATAAAATAAAAAGTACTCATAATTTCTATTTCATTCATATGTTTTTCCTGTTTTCATCAGCTACGCATCAGTGATGTCTATGTTTAGGATACTGCTACTAGCTTTATGCTACTTTTTTTCTCAAAATTCATACAAAATCGCTACCTGATTTTTACATGAGATTGGTTTGGAAAAACTGGAAACTTGTCTATTCTGTTGAAAAATATAATAATTGTTCTCATAATATTGTGAAGTGTAATGAATATGACTATGTTTTGATAAATGTAATAATTTGATTGGTAATCTAAAAGTAGAGATAAATGTTAGATTATTATCTAGTTTTTTGTTATTTTACTGAACTGTGATGAATATCAATAAAACATTTCACATGAAAACTGTTTCTGAAACATTGCCTGAGACTCAAAGACTAGACAAAAATGATTTTAAATAGATAGATATAATCTTAAATGTAACTAAATACAATCAAAATACAGGTGAAATAATGTTCCATTATCATTCAGCTTAACGGATGTTAAATTGAAACAACGTACTTATTCTGCCCTTTTGAAAATATCTAAAACAATAGGTGCTCTTACTAAATAGTACTATATTTTCAATTATTAGAACTCCTTGCTTACAAATGGATAAAACCATAGCAGTTTGAAGAATATTGGCAAAGTCTAAAGATTTAATGAGTTTTTTTTTAATGCTGCACGGTAATCATTAAAGGGATAGTTCACCCAAAAATGAAAATTCTGTCATCATTTACCAGCAACTAGCATTCTTCAAATCATCTTCTTTTGTGTTCAACAGAAGAAAAAAACCTCATAAAGGTTTAAAACCGAGGGAGAGTAAATGATGAGATAATATTCTAACCTGTTATATAACTAAACCTTTAAATAATCTTTTAACATGTCCTCAAATGATTTTTGATCTAAGCCTGACAATATGTTTTTGCATATAAACTATTGTTACAGTGAATGACTTTGTCATCTTTGACCCATATAGTCAGACTTTTCACTTTCAAAACTTCTTCCGTATTACACATATTGTATACAACTGCTGTTCTGTTCACTAGCCTAAAATGTAAATTTTCTACCACTTTTTGAGGATAAGTACTAACATTTATTAAATAGCCTTTCTATTAATTTAAAATATATTATTTATATTAGAATTTTAGATTTTTAGATATTAGATTTTGGCATTTCCCCATTCAACCAAACAGTTGCATGCTTGACATAACTGCCCTGGAGGCGTTAAAAATATGGCTGTAGTGTGAGCTATTTTTCCCTAAACGGGTCATGGGATTGATCATGGGATTGACTCTAGGGAACACACAAACAGATAGCGGCAAGAAATCACTGCCAATTGCATAAACCAGGCATTAAAGGTTTAATTTTGAGTAAAGATTTTGATTCAGTATACCATACTACTACATAATGAAAGATGAAAGTTTAAACATAAAACTTGACCGTTCGACCGTGCAAACAGACTCAGTTAAACATTTTCTGTATCCTTAACTTGAGAAACTCTGGTAAACCTTTGTTTTCAAAGGTTTGCGGCAACGATTCAACATTCATGATAACTTTATGGGCTTCATCGAAGAGTTCCACGCCGACCTCCTTCTTCACTCGGTCTCTCCAGGCGCTCAGAGCAGGCCTGCCTTCAAACACATCCATACCTGTAGCAACCGGCTTCAAAACACACAAAAACATCAGATCAGTATGTCATATCCTGTATATAGCACAGCACAGGAAATAAAATGACATTAAAGTACCTGCATCATCTCCACAATGGCTACAATATCAGCCAGAGATATTTTATCCCCAATTATGAAGGGCCTGCTCTGCAGAAATTTGTCCTCAAAGATCTTCAGAGACATGTTAAGATCCTCCAAGGCAGAATCCATCTTTTCTTTGGGCACTGGAGCACCTGTGACCGCAGGCAAGACTCCCTAGAGTTGTGAAATATCAAATAGAGATCAATGGTTGACATGTAATAAAGAGAGAATAGGCAAAAAAAGAGAGGTTACATGATCACAATTTGCTGAGTGCAAACACAACTAGCAATCTGTTTAATGTTTAAACAAAGCGAATCTCACCCTGAACCAGAAGACCTTTGAGCCATGAGTTCTTATGTTCATGTGCTGCCAGGAGAGAAACTCATCCACTTGTGCTCTTTTCTGCAGGTCAGCTGGATACCAGTGATCAGGAGTGTGGTGTTTTCCTGCCAGGTACAGCAGGATAGCTATACTATATGTGGAAAGAATATAATTACTTAGTCTTAGAACACTTAAGTTTGATTTAAATGTAACTCAAGGTAACAAAATACCTCTCTGTTAGAAGGAAATCTCCATCTTTGAGAGCAGGAACTTTCCTTATGATGCTGACTTTGCCGAATTCATCTCCATATTGTTCACCTTTGAGCATAGAGACAAAAAAAACAAGTAAAACTATTTCACTGAATACAAGAACAGTGTTAAAAATACTTTAATATGCTTTGTGAGTAACATCTTAAATATGCTTTGTGAAGAAGCATGTAACTTAAATGATTAATAAAAGCAAATTATATATTATATGTTTAACATATAATATGGTTAAATAATACAAGTCAAAAGCCTGTTTAGTGATCAAAAATAAAAGCTGTAGTGTGAAATATTGTAAAAAAAATTTTATTATTATTTAAATTTTATTTTATTTTTTGCAGTTCATTCCTTTAATAGCTAAGCTCGTCATTATTTAGAAGTTTACCCAAAAAATACAATTCTATCATCTACTTGCCTTTGACTTCCCGTTTTTTTTCTTTCTGTTGAACACAGGTTTCTAACATTATTCAAGATATCTTATTTTGTGTTAAAAAAAAAAAAAACTCAAACTGGTTTGGAAGAAGTCAAGATTTGAGGAAAACGAAGGTAGAGTTTAAATTTTTTTGGGGAGGTATACAATGTTGCACAATCCTTCTAATATCCTGATTTGGTGCTAAACTTTTATCTTTCACACAATTTATTATTAAAATGTAAATGTTTTCGTAAGTAATACAATTTTGCTACTTAAATTTTGTAGAAGCTAATACAATTTTGATTCAAACGAATGAACAGAAAAGAAGAACAGAACCATTAGAGAAGAACAGAAAAGAAAATTTGATTAAATAAATTGACATAACAGACATATTTTTTTCCCACAAACTATATTTTAAAATCCTTAATTTTTCCATAAACAGCTGAATAGAAGACAATAATAAAATCACCTGCAGATAAATCCACGGCTTTGTACTCAAAGGGGATTTTGTTTATCTTGGCAAATATGAAGACAGAGCGGCATGGCTGGGAATGCAGATCGAGATAGAGCTCCAGTGGCATTGTGGAACTGAAGTATCCAAGAAGAGGAGAAGAGAGAGCCGCCAAACTTCTTCATCCTGATATGTTCTGTGTTTATGCTCCGCCCTGCAGGGGTCAGCAGTACAATGTTCTTGCGACACCTAAAACTAGGTTACCATGTTGTGGCTGTCCGCTTCGTTTATCTAATTATGTGGAACTGATGTCACGATCAAAGGGAAATATGGAAAGAGATGAGGAAAAAAAACGTCTGCACGTCATGAGGAATTTGACTGAGGAATGGTGAAGGGACGAGGACGAGAAAAAGAGAGTAGCCTAACCATAGACTGTAAGCCTAACACACTGTGAAGAAACTGGAGAGAAACTTCAAATGTTGCTAATACGTGAACTTGTAATGGTTAACTCGATTATGTGTGTGTGTGTGTGTGTGTGTGTGTGTGTGTGTGTGTGTGTGTGTATTGTGGCCTATTCCTTGATGTTGTGGGGACCAAATGTTTCGAGCAATTTTTGAAATTAATAAAATAGTATTTGCAAATGTAATGGTTTTACAGTATAAAAATGATTACACATGGGAAGTCTTCATAAAGATAGCTGTACAAGTGCGTGTGTTTGTCGTTGTTGTGTAATATGTTAAAGTCCATTTAAATTCACCCCATCCTTAACGAATCTTAGCTATGTGCTGTTTAATAAGTCAATAATTATTTATTATTACAAAAATAAGTCATATTGTATTTATCGGCATTTCTTAATAAATTAGCTAGTTTAGAATATTATTGAAAACTTCTGATAAAATGTTTAATGTGAACCCATTATGATTTACGTTTGTTTGTTTTTGTGCACGCACTTTTAAATAGCCTTCAGCATAACTTTGTTTCAGCAACAGTTCAAAATCTGCAGCGCTGTCATGCTCGTGTCTTCTTCCTCTTGCATATTTCTAAAATAAAATTTGAATTCAATATATACCGAGAACATAAACGTTATTTGAAATTCACATTTTAGACGTAGGCCTATTTACTTTTAGACATAGGCTAATTGGTGGCGGTTCATTCCGCTGTGGCGACCCCTGATGAATAAAGGAACTATCCAAAGGAAAATGAATGAATGAAAATGAATAGGCTAATTGGACTATTCAGTTTGGAATAGCCTGTCGTTTGAAATTTTCTGTTTACTTTTAAAAAGTACTTTTTATCGTCTCGTGCACTTAAAATAGTAAAATGATGATAGAATACTTTAAAATTTAAATTGTTTTAATATAAGAATGTGCCACACGGTGGCGCAATAACCTTTTATTTTGGGAGAAAAAAAACTTGGAGTTAAAGGGACAGTTCACTCATGTATAAACATTTTCATTATTTACTCACCATTTACTTGTTCCAAACCAATTTGAGTTTCTTTTTTCTGTTGAACACAAAAGAAGATATTTAAAAAAAAGTTGGAAACCTGGAAACTGACTTCCAAAGTATTTGTTTTTTTACTATGGATGTCAATGGTTCCAATATTCTTAAAAATATCTTCTTTTGTGTTCAACAGCAAAATAAACTCAATCATTAAAACAATGTAAATGCAAAACAGCTTTAAAATTATTGTTAGAACTAAATTTATAACTAAAGTGTCATTCAAACTAATAATTATCTAGTTTATATAACAAAAAACCTTGTCAAGCATATTTACAACAAGAATCATTTGATGACATAATAAATGACTCACAGTGCAGCCCTAAATACTAACTAACTGTTTAAATACATATATAAATAAATATATATATATATATGAAACCTGTAAATTAGTAAATTATAACCATGTATATATATATATATATATATATATATATATATATATGGGCTGCATGGTGGCGCAGTGGGTAGCACGTTCGCCTCAAAGCAAGAAGGTCGCTGGTTCGAACCTCGGCTGGGTCAGTTGGTGTTTCTGTGTGGAGTTTGCATGTTCTCCCCGTGTTTGCGTGGGTTTCCTCCGGGTGCTCCGGTTTCCCCCACAAGTCGGTATAGGTGAATTGGGTAAGCTAAATTGTCCGTAGTGTATGTGTGTGAATGAGTGTGTATGGATATTTCCCAGTACTGGATGTTTCCCAGTGATGGGTTGCAGCTGGAAGGGCATCCTCCAAAACATATGCTGGATAAGTTGGTGGTTCATTCCGCTGTGGCGACCCCAGATTAATAAAGGGTCTAAGCCGAAAAGAAAATGAATGAATGAATATATATATATATATATATATATATATATA
>CAIGQV010017835.1:9523680-9533680 GCA_903798115.1 Danio jaintianensis | reverse complement strand
TGTAGATCTGGAACTTATAAGTATGTTTTACTTGGAATTGTTTGTTTACAATGACTATTTGAAGAAAAATCTATTAAATAAATTCTGCTGTTTTCATTTGTATTTACACAATTTAATCATTGCTTTTGCTGTTATGTGTAGTGACCTGCCGTTTTATGACATCTGGAGGTAATTTATTACTCAGATGTATAGTCTAGGTTCCAGTGTTCGGTGTATTAGTTAATGTTAGTTATACATCAACTGACGTGAGCAACGAGCAATGCAATTGTTACAGTTTTTATTTAACATTATTAATGTTTGATCATTGTTAGTTCATTTTAGGTCATATGTGATATCAAATTTAGCCTGATTTACAGAAGTAAATTCAAATACAAAACAATTTGGAATGATCGATTATTGTTTTAAGAGGTATGCAAAAGTCAGAATAAATATGTTATTTTATTTTTATATGAGGATATTTGTTACGATAGGATGATAATGAAACATTATTTGAACACAATATCTTAACATTTTATTCTCACAAAAGTTAATTGAAACATTAAACTACACTCCAATAATTCTGGGTTGTTAAATCCAGATGTGGACTAATCCAAATGCTGGGTTAAAAACTGGGATCAAACATCACTTATACAATTTTTTTGATGAGTAGACCAAAGCTGGATGTTTGTATATGTTTTGCTGATGTTTAGTGATGTTCATCTCATTGTTAAAACCTTCATCCCATCATCCCAATGGTTTTAATTTAACTTGTGGTCAGATTTTGATCAGGTGATGTAATATGATTTAAGTTTTGACTTTCTGCGTTCCTGTTTTTCTCAGACTAATTTGGGGAAATTTTCAGCTATGAGCTCATCTTTATCTGTGCAGGTGACCTTTCCAACATCTATAACCTTTGCAAATAGTTATTTGTAAATAACCATATCAAGCATCTGTGTGCGTGTGTAGGACAACTGCATCATTCATGTGAGCATATGAGTGAATGAATATGTTTTACAGCTCGTTGGATGATAATGTTGTGCTTATATAAACATTGAAGGTTGACGCAGTGACAAAGCTATGAGCCCTTAGTCCATGAAACTTTCCAGGGGAGGGAAAAACAACATCTGAGACTCACTGTGGGGGTTTTAAAAGTAAGTGAAGGCTCATTAGTTTTTTGTGCTCTCCTGCACCTGCAGTTTTGGTACACCCATATGAGTTAAAAAGGCAACTAACTTGGATGTATACAAGCATGACTGGTTTAAAAGATTGACTTATTATGTTTTTCAGTCATGTTTCAGATTTTTTTGTATTCTAAGCTCTTATCACAGAAGCTAATTGTTGTATGTTAGTCACTCATTACAGACATAAACCAAAACCATATGGAGAAAGGGCAATGATTCCTTTATCTTTACCACTTTTGTAAAAGGCAAGTTTCTTTTAAAAAAAATTTCAGATTACTTTGACTTCTAAATTAAAATGAGAGCCTAATTATTTTTAGTCGACAGTATGAAGCCAGGGTGGAGTCAGCAGAACAGGAAGCCAGGGTGAAGCTGGCAGAGTATGAAGTCAGGGTGGAGCCGTCAGAGCAGGAAGTCAGGGTGAAGGCGGCAGAGTATAAAGCCAGCAGAACAGGAAGCCACGGTGAAGCCAACAGAGTATGAAGCCAGGGAGGGACTGGCAGAGCATGAAGCCAGGGTGAAGCTGGCAAAGTATGATGCCAGAGTGGAGCCGGCAGAGCAGGAAGCCAGGGTGAAGCCGGAAAAGTATGAAGCCAGGGTGGAGTCAGCAGAACAGGAAGGCAGGGTGAAGCCAGCAGAGTATGAAGCCATGGTGGAGCTGGCAGAGCAGGAAGCCAGGGTGAAGCCAGCAAAGTATGAAGCCAGGGTGGAGCCGGCAGAGTATGAAGCCAGGGTGGAGCCAGCAGAGTATGAAGCCAGGGTGGAGCAGGCAGAGCAGGAAGCCAGGGTGGAGCCAACAAAGTATGAAGCCAGGGTGGAGCCAACAGAGCAGGAAGCCAAGGTGAAGCCGGCCAAGTATCAAGCCATGGTGAAGCTGGCAGAGTAAGAATTTAGGGTGGAGCCGGCTAACATAACTGTGCTATTGTTGCTGTTCTGAATAAACTTGTTACTAGGAACTATATAGGCCTAGCACTCAAGCATATTATATTTTTTTCACGTGTATTTTACCAGGTTAACAATAAAAGTCGTCAAAGTTAAAAATAACTAATAGGCTAAAATACGAAACGTTTAAAGAACACACAAGGTAGTGGCAATAAAATGTAGAAGTTGACCACATCTGACAAAATTACGTCGTTCTTGTTCACTACAGACTATTTCATCATTTGTATCCCACAAAGCTACAGAGGCAAAAGAGTTAAAAATCACGTGGGTAGCTCGGGCAATATTGTCATTCCGGCCCATAAGTGGAAAAAAATCTCGATGTACCTATTTGAGGAGAGAGAACAAAGAAATCTCTGCATATAAATAAGTGCAGTCTCTGCAGCAGCAGCAGCAGTCCACAGCGGGCATCACTCACGCGAGCACTTTTCACTTCACTTCCAGCAGCGGAGCTCGAGGATACAGGAGGAGGATGCGAGTCTCCGGGCTTCAGGCAGGCGCTTTCGCTCTGCATGTGCTCCTGACCGCGAGATGCTTGCCTTTACACGGGGGACAAGGACTGGCGAAGCACAAAGAGTCCCCGGTGAGTTTATTCATGGCACTGATTTTATTTCACGCACGTTCCAGTCCTGGTTTCTATGCTGTATATCGTTTTACAGTTGTCTCAAAGTTTAAACTTTGTTTATAAAGTTAAAGAATGCCTTGCTATTGTATTATGTTGTAATACTACATGGCAAATACAAACAGAGCAGCATGAACAAAGCTTGTTGAGATTTGTTGAGTTTTGACTTGTTACTGGCCATACAATACATCATTATCATTAATCAGAAAATATGAAAGTCTGAAGTCTTTGCAGTACAAGCCAGGACCTGTCAGTTTAATTTAGGTTTGTTACATTTTTATGAGTCTTGTTTAGTAAAGGATGCTTATAACAGCCTGTTCTCTCTATGGAAGTGTTTTATTATCATTTTCTCAAAGGCTTGCTGTTTTTCATTTATGCCCAGTGTTCAAGAGTTTTTGTTTTGCTTATTAAAAGGATGTAATGAGAATCACAATATTGAGACATAAACATTGTTTTATCAGGTGTAATACATACATATAATTGTTGTCAGTTTGTTTCCTCAGCGATGACAAAAGAGAGGGATTGTGCAGGCATGGGCAGGTTTGGCTTTCTGTGCCATCTGGAGGGACACACACTCCCTTTTTCACACACACGGTCGCATCGCCTACTGTTGAGGGAATTTAGGGAATGTGATAGTCTGCTCACTAAAAGTGTGCTGCCATTTTTCTTGTTACAATTATTTTGGCCCCTTGTACACAGACATGTTTTGTGATGAAAGCAAACAGATTGTATGGTTTATCAGTCATAATATTTCATTTAATAACATGCAGTCATGTACACTTTGACTGAACGAAAATGATTGGGGGAAAACATTTTGGTTAAGGCACTGCTGTAGTGGGATTTATTTTGGGGTCTGTTGCTTATGCAATATTGTTTACATTTCGATTTTTGCAAAAATGTAACCTGGTTTACATAAATAGATTCTAAAGTTTAGTATTTGTAATTAGATTGCATTATATTTTAAAATGCTCATTATCTGATCAGTTACTTTTTGTAATCACATTATACACATATTACAAACTATTCATGCCATGCAATGGAAGTTAATTATTAGGACCCCCCCCCTTTTTATTCTGTGGTGTGTCATACTGTTTAGCTATAACAATATACAGCTCCTGAATTTGGGGACACCTTAAAACAAACATAGGCAAGTTGGGTCAAAAGTAATCTAAAAGTAATCCAAAAGTAGTCGGAATGCATAACCTTAACTATGAGATTACAATTCTGACTATATATATACATATATATATATATATTTTTTTTTATTATTATTATTTTTTTTTGTAATCACAAACAGAGTATAATGTACTCAGCCTGTTATCACAAGGTAAACGAGGCACTAATCATCAGGCTCATCCGCATACCAAACTAATCGCAAAAACAAATTGCTTTAGTAAAGCTGAAGCTTTACATGTTATAAAGCAGTTACATTAATTGTTGTGTATATCTTTCGATGGTTACTGGGTCAGTTGATTCACCTGAACCCACTGGAAAAAAATGCCCCTGCTGTGACAGGGCCATTCAAGAAAAGCATGACTTTCATGACTTCCTGGATGTGTCAGACCAGGAATATGTGTGCAGTAGAGGGAGAAAATAAGTTTATGTGAGTTAGCCAGGTGCCAAAATCCTTCAAGCAATGATCAAAACTTTGAAACATTTGCTACAGCAGGTAGATGGAGGATCGAGCTGTTGGGGATAAAGTTTAACATGAGCACTGGTGCATATACAGTATCTGAAAGCTTATCACTCAAAGCTTACTTAAAAGCCTCCTTTAGCCCTTCTCTGGACCACTCATCACTCCCAAGTGATCTGCAGATTCTGGGGGATTTAGCTGTGAATATCTGTTCCAATAGTAATCCTTTAGAGCTTCATTTATCTTGTCATGATGAGCTGTGAGATGTTGGTGTAAGTATTAGCTTTTCTTTTTTCCTCTCCCTGTCTGATGTCTGTAAACCAGACTGGACAGTGACCCACATCTTTGATCTGGCCCTCTAACTATAAAACAAGGTATTTTTAAAGTCAAAAGAGTCATTTAAGCGCACTTGATAAATGTGGTAAGTTGAGGGGCTGAAAACGTTCATACTAAATCATACCATTTTAAAACACATACCATAATCATTGACCTTCAAGTAGTTCTTTAAAGCCTCGCTTATCGTTTCATGGTGTTGCAATGATGTAGGTGTTTGTGTCTTAAGGTTAAAGTGTGTGATTTCTAGTGTTGGGTAAGTGACTTCAAAAAAGTATTACTAACTGCATAGTTAAAATTGGATTTAGATTACTTTTCAAATTACTGTCTCAAAAGTAATTGAATCACTCATTAATAATTTAATTACATGACTCTTTACTACTTAATATACCGACAAATCACAATGAATAGATGTAAATTCAACAAATTGATTCTTTAAATATTAGTCAAACATGGCCTTTTAGTTTGATTTATAATGAAATATTTAAGATTTGTAATAGAAAATATAAGATTTTAGTAAACAAATAGAATTACACTGCAAAAAGAAAGCTTTAAATATATATCAAAACATGAATGGTTTCAAAGCAATAAACACATTTTTTTTATACATACTGTACATATATTGTCACAAAATAATTTCTGACTCTATTCACTGTTTCTTTAACCATCTTTAGTTGAAAACGGATTACTTTGTAACTCATTAAATTCAACAGATGAATTCTGTTGTACTAGTCAGCAAATGATGACAACAGGTGCTCAGGTATATTAAACTTTTTTTTTACCCTTACTGAAAGTGGCTTGTACTCTTGGCTTCAACTCTTTCTTTTTTTTTTTTATTGTTTTAATTTCAGCGGCTCTTAGTATTCCGCTATTAGTATTCTGGCTGAGCCACTTTTCCGAATTTTCAATGCCAATCTTGGCCAATCATAATGGTTTGTTTTGAGTAAATTTTGAATTTCCACAGAGAGAGGCTGGATTGACCTCCCCACAGATCCTTACACTCTTAAAGGACTAGTTAAAAAAAAAAAAAGTGAAACTGAGTTTCTCTCTCCTGTTGAACAAAAAGGAAGATATACAGAAGTACTATGTTGCCAAAAAAAAAAACAGCCATTGACTTCCATAGTATTTTTTTACTACTATGGCTGCTGTTTTCCAACCTTTTTCAGAAATCCTGTTTTATGTTCAACAGAGGACAGAAATTCATAAAAGTTTAGAACCACTTATTATGAGGAAATGTCACCTTAAAAATGACATTTTTTTGGTTGTTCTTAATTTTGAAACCAGTCACAAAATCCTAACAATTCATCTGTTGTGCAACACGAGTAGCTGACATATGTTACATCACAATAGTCCCATATTCCCACAATATCACTCATTCTTATCAGTCTTGCACAACAGATACCACTGTTTTTTGAACAGTCCAGTTATCATAAGCCCGAACTTGGTGACTCTGCTGTTGTTTTTTAGTGTAATCTATGGCAGAGTTCTGCAGAATGGCCCATAGGGGCAAACTCAACTCTCAGATGCCCCATGCCAGCTCCTCTTATCAGGATTTCCTCTGTGAGAGCTGAAAAGCATGTGCAAACACGAGAGAGAAAAAGACAGGCAAGGGGATGTTAGAGCTTTAGGCAGTATTGAATGAGAGTGAGGCTCTGTTGGCAAATTGAACCACACATGAAAGGAGAAAACAGCATTTATAACTCGGCTTTGTCTGGGGGGCTTATTTGAAACATAAATTAAGTAAAACTACAGGCCAAACGCTGACTCAAAATATTTCCAGCATTAAGAAAATGAATCAGAAAGCATTGCTGGCCAGCTTTCAAACTCTCGCTGTCTGATGTCTGTGAACCTATTAAGCACTGACCCAGAATTCTGATCCCACTCTAAAAGGTATTTTCAATAGCTTTAGGGTCAGACGGTTCATTTCAACAGCACTGATAAAACTGGACAGCCACAGTCCCACACATATTTCTAAATTCACTCACAGCATTTCTTTCTTCTTCATGCCACTAACTTGGTTTCCATTCCATGTATTTAAAGTGTCGTTTAAATAAAGTGTTTGCTTTAATCTCCACAGACTTTTATTGAAATGCTTAAACATTAGGGTTGCATTTTGGTAGAACATCAAGACACCTTGGGCAACGTTTTTTCTTTGCAAATAGCAATCTATTGTGTCGACTTCATTCCCCCTTCATAGTATATAGCCAAATGTGTCCTAACTTGCCCTCCATTTTTAAGAAGTGGGTCAAACACATATATGCTTTGAACTTGGATTCTTGAAGCTTGTATTGTAAATGTGTATTTTGTGTCCAATGTGAACTGTGACATTCATTTGAGCTATTTATGAAAAGGCATGATGCCATTTTTTTTAAAGAATATCTATTTGAATATTTCATGAGCTTTTAAAATTAAATAGAATTTTAAGTAAGAATAATAAATGCGTCTTTGTAATAATATGTTTTGTTTTTGTATTTTTTTTGGCATAAAATAAAAAAGGCAGATAGATGTAGGCCTACCCTGATACCATAATGAGGAATATAGGGGGAAAATAAACTATAATTATTTTCTTCCCCATTGATATGAAAAGTGTGTATACACTGTAAAAACATATTCGTAAAGTAGCAGTTTTCTGTATTTTGTTATTCATGTTTTTATTTTTTATTTACCCCGTTTATTTATGCTTTTGAATTGCATTATGAGACCTTGATTTTTCTTTCAACAACTTCAAACCTAGAAAAGTAAAAAAAAAGTGACTAAACTGTTTTTAATAGTTTAAAATGATATATTGTCTGTGTTGGTAATGCAATTCACAACCGTAAATAAACGAAAAACACTTGTGAATCACAAAATACAGAAACTGTTAATTACCAGATATTTTTTACAGTGTATATTTAATCTGTTTATAAATATAAAATCTGCAGTGTAACTCCCCAAAAGCATGTTTTATGTATAAGCTACTCATATTAAATAAATTAAGACTTTATTTTAAAGCGTCCATGTTACACATTTCATACTATAGTAATTACAACTATTATTGCATAACTATATGCAACTAGCCTTAAAAATAACCCATATTATAACCTTAATCATAATTAAAAGTTAAATGAATACTATTTCGTATTTAAATAAATAGTTACACTGTAACAAGGGCAGCTTAAAATAGTGTTACCTGTATAGTATATATTTTTAATTATGATTTTTTTTCATCATAACATGAACACAATATAACATTAAAGTTATTATATTTAGCTGAAAAATATATCAAAGTGTTTCATGGCCATGTAACATCATCCTTACTGAATCATTAGTGTATTATGTATACAGTAAGCAATACCTGCAAATCCAAAACAATACAAAACAGCATGATGGTGGTGAAGAGTGTACGTGCACATGTTTGAAATCAGTGTCTCTCTCAGAGAGTGGAGCACATTCCACAGTTCCTGCTGGGCTTTGTGTTCAATACAGCAGCTCTGCCTCACGCATGACGAGTCACCGAGACACGGGGTCACAGAGGGGAAAACGCCTCACCTAGAGCAGAGCATGATTAATCGTTAAAGATTGCAATCTTGAATCAAAAACCCACGCAATCTTAAGATTATTAATCTTTTGATGATCGCAGCTGTACATTGAAGTCTACGTTTGACCCAGAGAGATTAGTTATCGTGTATGGTACAATGAAACAGCTTCAGTCTTTCAGTCTCTTCAACCTGTATTGTTAGGTTGCAAACTTTCAAACTGTCACAGAAATACTGGGATAAAACTTTATATTTTGGATATAAACATTGATATATGCACTATAATAGTCAAACTCTTGGTCAAAAAACTTTTGAAAGCAACTTGACCAATAAGTGTCAGCAAGCAAAGCATTAAGAATATACAGTAGTTTCCACCTAATAATTAGTTCAAGATTAATTTAGAAAAATGCTGTTCATAATAAAACCTGAAGGCTATGTATGCGTTTTCGAATCATTCATTCAAAATGACTTTTAAAAATATATATTAAATCAATAAGTCCCATGAAGCCATGGTTTACATTGAATTTAAAACAGCCAATGTTGTTGGTGCCCAAAACCCCCTTAGCTGTTATATTTACTGTAAACTATGGCTTCATGGCACTTATTGGTTTTTTAAAATAATTTTCCCATTTATTAAGCAAGGTCTAATAAAATAAAACATAGCACTAATATTATGATATTAGTAAAAACTTTATTCTTCTGCCAAACAATGTAGTTCCTCAGAAACAGTTTTGGTTGTGGCATAGCAATACTGAAGTAATGAGGTCATGGGTGTGTGTTTATAGAGTAATTTGCAACAGCTTTAAACGCGAAGCAACCAATTGGAATTGAGGACCAGAACTATCCATTTTATAAGTTAATTAAAAATATATAATCCTATATTTTGTGAAAATATGCATTATACATTTAAATATTTGTTTTAAACCTATATAGATTGCAGTAAATATAATTTTGTCAGATCAAAGTAAATTACTTGTCTATTCAGGATAGTGAGTAAATCACGATCTCTATTTTAAACAAACTAACAAACAAAAAATGTGATTCTCAGTTTATCCAGAATTGTGCAGCTCTAACTTCACCTGTTTGCTGTTTCTCTGCAAAAGTCCTAAACATTTTATAATATGTTGTAAACCAGTGAAAAAAGAAAACATGGGCGCCAACATTCTTGTTGGAACTGTTTTTCCTTTCCCAAAGGAAGACATAAAAATAACATAGGCACAATAGAAAAAAAAAACACATTTTTCACAATTTGTACAATGAAGTACGTTTTGGCTGTATTTGGCTGTAATTGAAGTATTTCGATATTTTTCTGTAAGTGGGTAAAAGGTTAGCACTGTAAATGAAAGCTGAACATCCTGAAGTTTAAAGCATCCGTAAACGCCTCGGATTTCTGCCTAAAAGTGCTGCAGTGCAGCCCACGGCATTTTTCTCTGTCTTTAAGTTAATGAACAGCCATTTCCTCCAAAGCAGTCCATCTGCAATCATATCTCACAGTAAATAAACAGCATCAACAGCACAAAAAACAACAACGACATAAGTTAGATTTTTTTGTCAGATCTGATTAGGTCATTTTTGTTTGTTTGTTTTTATTTAATGTTCTTGATGGTACATTATGGTTATTATCATGTTGCCTTGACAAATAGGTCAGTATGTTGAAAGCATTTTTGTTTTATCTAATGCCAGCTGATAATAATTGAGACAGTAATCATTTAGTTGAATACATTTCTGACTATTATCAATGTTATTGTGTTACTTGTTTTTATGACATATTTTTCCATTTTTAGTAAAAAAAAAAAAAAAA
>CAIGQV010017835.1:9507609-9523580 GCA_903798115.1 Danio jaintianensis | reverse complement strand
ATTTATTTATTTTTATTTTGTATTTTTTTTCTATTGAAGGTTGAATGAATCAAGCGCACTCAGTACATTACACAAAATTTGTATCTTTTTTCAAACAGATTTCAGTATCTCTTCCATGTATCCACTGCAGGGTTTGTCATATATTCCTCATTTGCACTCTGAGAAGAGGAGAGGCAGAGTCCCTCACCCTCAGGACACCTTCAAACCTCCAGCATGGCCAAAAGAAGAGCCACATATCAACCCCCCACTCAGGAACAGCTCCGGGGCTACGGGTCCCAAACGCTGTGGCGTCCCAGACTATCCCAAACAGAGAGATGTGCACCTCCGCCAAAAACGCTATGTGCTCTTTGGAGGACGCTGGCCAAAAACTGACCTCACCTACAAGTAAGGTGTACAAACAATTACAAAAGATTAAAAGTAATTTATGATGTTGTCACAGTTTATTCATTCATTCATTTTCCTTCCCCTACACTATGGCCAATTTTAGTTTATTCAATTCACCTATACCCCATGTCTTTGGACCGTGGGGGAAACCGGAGCACCCGGAGGAAACCCACATGAACACGGTGAGAGCATGCAAACTCCACACAGAAATGCCAACTGACCCAGCCGGGACTCGAACCAGCAACCTTCTTGATGTGCGGCAACAGTGCTAACCATTGAGCCACAGTGTCGCTCCTGTTGTTGTCACAGTTATATCAGGGAAAACCTAAGCTTGGATTGGTTGGATCTGAAGCAGATAATAATAGTGAAACACAAGGAGAACATCCACACCATATAAGCTAAAATTACATGTATAGACAACAGCAGACAACAAACTGAGGAAACCACAGGCTATAAAAACAAACATAAATGCAGAACCAAACAAGACACAGATGACACCAATAATAAACCATGGAAACAGATAAGAGTCTCAAAATAGCAAATCTCAAAATCAAACTAAATGCAACACATTTAGGATATTATACATATTTGCATTAGGAATCATTTAGAAAGTGTATGTTTAAAAAACATGAATATCATGTTAGTCAGCTTAATTATTATTATTCAATAGGTGCATTAGTGCTTCCTCATTCCATTCAAATGTTGAGAAAAAAAAGACTGAAAATGTTTGGTTCTAATTGTGATCCTTTATTGTAAGTTGTTTTTGACAAAAGTGTCTGCTAAATGCATTCATTTTAAGTAAAATATATTTATTATTGTATTATATTCATTAAATATTTTTATTAATTATTATTATATTTATTAGGCTGCACAGTGGCGCAGTGGGTAGCACGTTCGCCTCACAGCAAGAAGGTCGCTGGTTCAAGCCTCGGCTGGGTCAGTTGACGTTTCTGTGTGGAGTTTGCATGTTCTCTACGTGTTGGCGTGGGTTTCCTCCAGGTGCTCCAGTTTCCCCCACAAGTCCAAAGACGTGTGGTATAGGTGAATTGGGTAAGCTAAATTGTCTGTAGTGTATGTGTGTGAATGAGTGTGTATGGATGTTTCCCAGTGATGGGTTGCAGCTGGAAGGGCATCTGCTGCGTAAAACATATGCTGGATAAGTTGGCGGTTCATTCCGCTGTGGCGACCCTAGATTAATAAAGGGACTAAGCCGAAAAGAAAATGAATGAATTATTATATTTATTATTATAACCACATGCATGTTGGATATCAAATAAGTTCCTTAAAAACAATTATATTATTTTAATAATTAAAGTAACTCCAGATCTTTCACTGTTCCAAAGTTCACTTTCACTGTTCCACTGGTCCTTTTCACTGTCCAAAGCCTTTCTGTTTGTAACAAAAGGGTTATTTTTCCCCTTATTCTATATCTAAATTAATGATAACATTTGTGGGCTTATATCTCTATTCTGATCACACTTAGTTTTTGTGGAGGAATGTAGGGGCTTTACAGTCATTGCCTGTTTTTGAAAAAGAAGTAATCAGCCACGTTTGTACAGGGGTCTATTCACAGGCAGCATAGTGTAGATGCAGCTGGTTAAAGATGTAGGATACACACCTTTTTATTTCTGTGGTCTTGTTGCTCTGGATTGTTCTTGTTCTTTGTGTAACATTTTCATGGCTGAATAGTATAGAGCTATGCACTTTATGGATTAGAATGGCGCATTATATATAAGATAAATTAGATGTTTACATTTTCTTGTGATACTTGGTCACGCAGCAATGCTAGAAAGTTCTGGGCAAAGTTAATAATATTTAAATAAAACCATAAAACTAAAACTATTTAAATAAAAAAAGCAATATTCTGATTGAGCAAGATGGTATTCCAGTTTCTCCTGTGTGTGTTGGTTCCACCAACCCTGAATATCCTTTGTCTCTCTGCTGGTTCCTCCCAGTTCTTGCTTGTAGCCTCCAGAGATCCCACCCAGCCTCCCTCTCCCATCTCTTCTTCCAAACCAACCCAATTAGCGGCCCTTTTTCCACTGGCTCCAGTTTTTCTCTTCTTTTTTTCATGCACTTCTTTCAGTCAGTCAGTCAGTCAGTCAGTCAGCTTTTATTTCTATAGTGCTTTTTACAAAGTAGATTGTCAAAGCCTCTTTACATAGATGAACAGAAAAAGGAAAGCAAAAAACTATATTTCAGATTGTGGGACTTATTCATCATATCAGATAGACTGCTGGGTAAGAATGCTTTAGTAGTTTTAGTTAGATTAAAATTTATTCAGATATAGTTTAATACGAATGTCACTGTTGAATGACCATTACTCACCCAAACCAAGCAAGCTAGAGGCAACAGTGGCTAGGAACCAAAACTCCACCAATTGACAGAAGTGGAGAACAAACCAGACTCAGTCTTCAGTGGCCTTGAGAACAATGAACATCCATTGTGGATAAGGTGCAGCTCTAAAAAGGTCCAAGTTGGTCCAGAGCAGGTGTTAAACTAGCTGAAAGGAATCAGTATTGATACTTGTCTTTCAACCGTGTAGGACTGTGTTGAAGTCATCCTTTGTGCAAGTCAATCTGCTCTGGATACGAGCTGAAACCAAGTTTGTGTGAATCTCTTTATAAGGAGAGACATACAGACTAACATGAGCAATGATAGCTTTTCTATTACAGCGTCTTTTGGGGAAGGGTTTCTGCTCCCGGTTGCCCCAGTCCTGGTCCCAATGAATGTGCCTTGGATCTGACAGAACCCAGCTCTTTCATGGCAAGTAGATACCTTTGCTTCATCTTAGGCTGCTGAGATCTAGAGTTGACCTCAAGCATCTTTCAGCTTCTCATTGGCTCCACAGTCCCTCATCTGCAACAGGGTCTGTCAGTTCTCTGACTCCCCCACACTCCCTCGTCTTTCAGCTTTGCCTTGGTCAGTCCTCAATTTACCTCCACCATGGTCTTCCAGTCCTCCTGCTGCGCCTTGTCCATCTACCCCCCTGGATCTGTCAGGCTCCTTTTTCCCTCCAGTTCCACTTTGGTCTTTGGTCTCCCTAGCTCCATCTTGGTCCACTGGGCCCCCATCTTCACCTCAATCCTGCAGGCCTGTGA
Organism: Danio jaintianensis; assembly: GCA_903798115.1. Lineage (NCBI taxonomy): Eukaryota > Metazoa > Chordata > Actinopteri > Cypriniformes > Danionidae > Danio > Danio jaintianensis. Next base: position 9,520,095 of record CAIGQV010017835.1, on the reverse strand, counting down.
TTACACATCAGTGCTCCAGATCTTGGTGTCACCCCAGGTCTTTGTATCAAATCTCCTATCTGTACCACCATTGCCTCTGTTTCATCGCTTGTCCCCATGCTGTCATTGGGAGCATCTCCACCATGGGCCTCGGTTTGAGCTGCGCTCTGGGTGCCTACATGGCTTATACTGCTCCTGGCTCCTCTCAGCTTTATCACAACCCTGGCCTCTCTCCTGTCAATCCCCTTGGCTTCAAGTTCTCTGCTTGATCTCCCTTCATTCTTATAGTGCGTTCACACCAGATGCGGATGATTTACATGTTAAGTTTATGCGAAGATGTGATTAGACATTCAGCGGCACGAATGACATGATTCAATCAAATGGCACCGTGTGAATTGAGCGTTTCGGATATTTGACACGCTTAAGGCATGATTTGCACGAATTGCTCGAATTGAAAAGTCTGAACTTTGGCAGACATTCACACGTTGTTAACCAATCAGGAGCTTGCTCTAGTAGAGTCCTGAAGGCAAATCCTCCTGCCGACATGTGACAACAGGTCATCAAACTGCGACCAGCTCATTTGGAAGTACCGCTGAAAGCAGCTGTCATCCAGGCACAGCTTCTGGAAGAGTTGTTGAACTCACCAAGCTGGGTGTGCCTCTAAAGCGTCTGATGGACCCAGACACAGCGCCGAACAAATCAGTGCTATTTTTTTAACTTTCCTAAAGTGCACATATTCTCTCAGTAATATCCATGTCAGTGTGGAAACTGGAGTTGTCAGGCAGACAGACGACCCTCCCATGACGCGAATTCGCATCTATTGAAGTGAATTTTACACGCGAACATGAAGCAAGTAAACTTAAAATGTTCAAGCGTCCAATTACGTGCAAATATCGCAATCTATTTGCGCAAGCCACGTCTGGTGTGAAAGCCCCATTACATAAACTCTTTTATGGTTCAAGTACATGCCTTCTTGTAGGGTGAGCGTCTGTCTGGTTTTGCTTCCTTTCTTTTTGGTTAGCTCTTATTTACCTGGTTTGTTAACAAGTCCTAGGCACGTTTCTATTCTTTTTGATCACTCCACATGTATTTAATCCCCATTCAAATGTTAAAATGAGGCATTAATGTTAGGATGTTTGTATGATATGAAGTCAGTCTTTCTATATTTAAATTTAAATTTACTTAGTATAGAAGGGAAATAAAGCACTATAAATAGCATCCAAAATGCTACAATGGGGTTAAATCTAGTCACATTCCTTTTACACAGACAGGTGTGTTGAACTTCTGACAAAGCTTGGCTTCCTTTATTAAAATGTGCATTAATAAATAGTTTCTGATGCAAGTAGTAACAGCTTATGTACGTTACTGTTAACTTGAGCTATGCAAATTATTACTGCGGTTAACACAAAAATGTGAAGAATGCTCAAGTGCTTACAGTTGTTTAAATTACTATAATAAAAGGTTAAAATGGTAAGTAAAGATTCAGAACAGTCTGACACAGTGTCTGAGGTTACGTAAACCCTTCAGCGAGAGTTTTTCTCCTGTAAGGAACTAGGTCATGAAGCCATATACATAAAACCACACTTTTATTATGCTTATAAAACAGCCAATCTGAACATATTATGAGACCATGTGACACATTTGCCAGACAGATGCCTGTGGTGATGAATAATAAAGATGAATCACTGGTGGACTCTGATGTGGGATTGTGTCAATTGGTGATCCAGCAGTGAAAGGCTGGTGGTCTGTAACACAATGTGTTTACACAGGACCAAAAGCGATCACGTGTTTTGTGTTGATAAACACATGTCCATGTGTATCCAGAATCCAGCGCTTTCCATGGCAGATGAGTGAGGATAAAGTGAGGCGGATTTTCCAAGAAGCTCTGAAGGTCTGGAGTGATGTCACACCGCTCACCTTTACTGAGGTCATTAGCCAGGAGGCCGACATCGTCATTGACTTTACAAGGTAAAAAAAACAACAACTATAACAACAACAACAAAATCAGTATACAGGAGTGTAAAGAACACTCAAAATTAACTGTCTAAAACATAATTGAATAGAAGCAGACTGGTACAACAACAATTAAAATGCAGTATATTGGATCACACAAAAACTACAGCTTCTTTAAGAAAACTGCAACCTTCACACAATTCTAACATCTCATATATGTATAAACTTTCTTTCTTCATATGAACTAAAAGAAAGATTTAAGAAAATCTATCTCTTTGTATAATGTGACTTTAAGAGGAATGTAACAACACAAGGTAAAAAATAAAAATAAAAATCTTAAAGATAATGAATTGACTTTTATGGGAAAAATGCAACTTTACTATATTATGCTGAAGCCAGAAATGTTTAAATTCTAAATAAAGGCATAGTATGCATGTTTCTAAATATTTAATGTATTAAATACATATTTATATTTATGTCTTCAGGTATAAAACTAAAGCAATTCATATATGGAAAAATGTTAAATATATTCGCATCCAATAGATGATATTGTACATTTATTTCTGCTATGATAATTTTGGCAAGAAAGAATTAACATTGAATGCTGAATGAGTTTAGTCACTATGAATGGCGATTATGCTTAAATGTAATTCTTTATTTTTATGTGACAATTTTACTGTAGTACAATGATATTACTGCATAACTTTCTTTATATGTCTATGTATTCTACATTAGGTACTGGCATGGTGATAATTTGCCTTTCGATGGCCCTGGTGGGATCCTGGCTCATGCGTTTTTCCCGAGGACACATCGAGAGGGAGACATTCATTTTGATTACGATGAGTCTTGGACAGTTGGGAATGAACTTGGTAATTCGTAAATCTTATTGCTTCACTGCCTGCCAGTCATTTGAAAAGCTGATTTTTTTGTAATCCAAAAGAATGTCATATAGATAACACATTTTTGGAAATGGATCAGCGAATGAATTATTGATTCTGCTCACTTTTTTAAGATAAAGTCAACTCATCGCTTTACAAGCAATTTCTTTTCAAGTAATCACTTTTTAAAATGCAGAAATGCTAATGAATGATATATCACTACTGTTTTGCTTCTATTTGTTTTGTACTGTGAAATCAGAGTTGTTGCAGGTCCTCTGAATTTCATAATAATATTTTCAAAATTCCCAGTACAATTGAAATGTATCATTCGAATAGAATAGTAGAATTGTTTTGCATATCTGACTCCAATCTCAAACCCATTCCACATCTGTATGGGGCTTGAGTGATTAATGCTTTGTGACTTATGATTTAGGACATTATAGTAAGTGTGTAATGTTGCATATTTCTGGTTTTCTGTCCTCTCATTCCACACTTTCCTCTAATTGACACATATATCTCTCAGCTGTTGTATGAGAAAATGCTGACGCTTACATCATTACTACAGAAGCTGATGCATCAGATATTTATGAGCCCATCTAAACAAACATATCAAATCGAACAAATCAGCAGTCATTCTTCAAGTGAAGATCTGAAAAAAACTAAATCAGATTTGTCCACACAAATCAGACTTTTTTTTTTTCAAATCTTCACTTGAGGAATGACCATTGATTTGTTTGATCTGAAAAAAGAGCTTCATTTTGTTTGTTGTCCTACAGGAACAGATCTTCTTCAGGTGGCAGCCCATGAGTTTGGTCACGTCTTGGGTCTACAGCACTCTCTGGTGCCTGGAGCCATTATGTCCCCATTTTACAGCTTCTCCTATCCTCTCAAGCTCAGCGAGGATGACAAGAAGGGGATCCAATACCTGTACGGACCCCCACTGCGAGCTCCGCCACAAATCCCTGCAGAAACCAATGACATTCCCAGTGCATTTCCAGTAAGTAGCTAAACACATCTTCCATAAATTATGTCAGCAGTGAAAAAATACACCTCAACCGCATTTGGGTGAAAGAATTGTTCACACCACACAGAAGAACAGCAACAAACATCAACAAACAAGTTAGCCGTTAGATTTAGAATGTTGTGATAAACGACTGTTATGTTCACACTGCCCCTACAATTGCCACGCACAATAATGAAATAATTACTTACTTTATCAGTCTCAGGGGTAAAAAAAGACATTTACCTATCTGGTCCCTGGTCAGATAATGCCAGCGTTTGTTGTTGTTTGTTGGAAAATCATAGGACACTGATTGAACGTTCCACGATCCAACAAAAGCAGATTGAACATGTAAAAAATAGACTCCAACTAATGGCAACAGACATAGATAGGCATAATGCACTGATCAAACAAACTCCAACATATTTGTTTCTTGGTGTTCATCTGTGTGGTATGAAATGGTTTTTATTAGTACTTCTGTGGAAATCAGGGAGAATTTATAAATATTTTTGTTTTATTATTATTAATAATAATAATAATAATAACTTATTATAATAATAATTATTATTATTGTTATTGTTGTTGTTATTATTATTCTTATAGTAAGCTTGTGTTGCATTAAATGTTTTATTTTATTACACCGATTATCACATATTTACAATTTGTTTAGCCTTGTTCAGACTGTCAGTCCAAACCTGATTATTCAAATATTTGATTCATTTGAATCATTTGATTCATCCGTTCAAATCTAATGAATCTAATGTATTAAATATATTGGTTTATAGAAATGAGATTGTGCTGGTATGCCAACAACAGAATAAAAAAAATGGGTTTGCAGTACTTTCAAGGTGAATCGCCATGAACTGTGTGTTCACGCCGAACACAAAACAATTGATCACCTTCAGCAAATTCATCCCAACATAAGAGGTGGCTCTGACCACAACAATGCATTTTGTGGCATCTTCATTTTCATCCACTACACAATATACAGCAGTAAACTGAGATAAAGTATTTCAGATACTCGGATATGCCCAAAAGTCTGTCTATCTGAACAAGCTGATGTGTTCCCCTCATTCTCCCTTTGTTTATTCAGTCTCCTCTTCTCTCACTGTTTGCAGCCTGACGCTTGTCACACAGATTTCGATGCTGTGTCTATAATCCGTGGGGAATTGTTCTTCTTCAAGGCCAGCTATGCGTGGCGCATCAGGGATGGCCGTCTGCAGGCAGGATACCCTGCGCTGGCCTCCCGACACTGGAGTGGCATTCCACAGAAAATAGACGCCGCCTATGAAGACAAAAAGGGCAATATCTGGTTCTTTGAAGGTGGGTGAATGCAGTGGCACTGGCTGACTCTGGTGATTTGCGATTGGAGGACAGGATTAGACAGGCCTGGTTATATACAAATGTATGGTGATGGGTGGTGCGGTACTTCCCCTTGACCCATATCTGAAGCGTCCCACTTTGTGAAGGGCATGACTGAACACAACCACGCTGAACACTCACTACTAACAACTGATAAACACACACGTTGTGCAGGACAGTTCCTAAACAGTATTCTACTCTTGGTAGTTGCTGCAGTGTATATAGTTCATGAGTTAATAAATTTTTCTTAATTACAAGCAATAAAGATTGAAAATGTTTGTTGTAATATAGTTTGTACATTTTAAATCTAATAGCATAGGTTCGGTGAGTCAAGTACTGTATGTGTTCAAATATGCTGTAAATGTACTTCATTTTTTACCCACTAGAGGACACTAGACAGGCAATTTTATAGACAAAAGGCACAAGCTTCACGTTTTCATATTTTCAGGCTAATAAAAGTTAAAAAATTTCATTTTGTGGTCTGTATAATAGTTGAGATTTTGAATTCAGTGAAGTTTTCAAACTATGGCCATAAGGGAGTGCTAGGGAGTCTGTGGAAATGTGTAAAGATTTTTTTTTTATAATTAAGAAATAAAGTAATTTAATACAAACAAGGTTAAATAAATAGTCAAAGTAATAATATAAATACCTAAACACAAAGAAAAAAATGAATATAATACTGATTAAAATAATCAAATAATTTAAATGAACCAAAATAATGAATACAACTATATGATGATTAAGAACATAAAAATAAATAAAATTTTATTAAAATGAATATGTATTTATTAACAAATTATAATATGGTACCAGGGCTGGACTGGGACACAAAATCAGCCCTGGCATTTTGGCACTACATACAATCAAAATGCTACCCATCTGTGCACACCCTTGAATATGTTTCCCAACTGCTGTAAAAGCCATATAAAGGAAATAATGAGAGTTGACAAATTAACAACTTTAAAAAAATAATTTATTATTATAATAAAATTATAATCCACACTAGAAGTCCATCTTGTGTTCCTGTGTGTTTTGAGGGAGCCTATATTAAATAATGAACAACAAAAACTGCCTGCTGACGCACACAGTTAATGTTGATTAACAAAATAAAGTTAAATAATAAAAGTATTGTATCAGAGACCCCTAACAAATTAAAATGTTTAACTCAACAGTGAAACATCAAAACAGAGCGTAACAATTTTATATAGTTAATCAAATGAAATAGGAGTTTGTGCAAAATAGGAGTTTGTGATTGGATCAGCCCAATGTCAATATAGAGAAAACCCAATGGGCTGCAGATTATGTCACATGGGTCGGTCTGTCCGAAAAAAAAACAACTTCTTACTTTCAGATCGTCACGATAGGCTGCTAAGCGTTTTATGGGCGATCAGATCATAAGAAGATGATCAACCCGGCCCAAAAAGTACGTCGGCCCAGCAGGAAGCAGCCCGGTCTGCCAGATGGCCAGTCCGCCTCTGTATGGTACTATAACGATTAGAATAATTAAGTGTTACTTAATAGAAACAAAATATTTTCCAAATTATATTCTTTCTTTCTTTCTTTGTGTGTGTGTTTGTTTGATTGTTTGTTTGTTTACTTTTTATTATTTATCAATTATTTTTTAGAGGATTACTTGACTCTTTATACGAAAAACTTTTTTAGACGCCTTGTGCAGTTTAGGATGAGCATCCCTAATTATTTTTACATTGAGTCAATCTTAAATATTTTTTAGTATTAAATTATTTCACTTGGTAAACTTTCCACTTTCTTTATCAAAGTGGAGTCAAATAGCAGATTTAATATTCTGCTGCCTGCAATATTGTTTCAAGTTCTGCATTGTAACATGTATTTACCATTTATTGAAGTTAGACATTTAGCACCAACCTGTACTGTTCGAGCCACAGGAACAAGAAAATGCATAAAAGAGAATTTTCAAGCATATAATGTGAAATTGAATGAAAGCAGTGATATGTCTAATAAATCTTTTCCTTATGTCTTCTGTAAGGTTCCAACTACTGGGTGTTTGATGCCGAGCACAGGATTAAAGGGCCAGACTCTCTAGTATCTTTAGGCCTCCATGTCTCAAACATTCAGGCTGCGCTGCGCGTAAAGGAGCACCACAGCCAGCACACATACTTCTTCAATTCTGGAAACTACTGGCGTTTGGATCCTCAGGAGAACAGAGTGGACACGGCCGCCCCCCGCAGAATCCAGCAGGACTGGTGGGGTGTTCCTGAGGAGATTGATGCTGCCTTCCAGGAGGCCAGCGGTATGTCCAGATCAGCCTTTTACAGATGTATTAATAGTGAAAGTGAAGATTACCTTGAAAGAAATTAAGTTGTGTGAGTTTTGAATGAATCATTTAAGTGAATTATTCCAAAACTCATTCAAGTCACTTAATCAGGTATTTTGAACCAAACATTTAATTTTTATATTCATTCATTCATTCATTTTCTTTTCGGCTTAGTCCCTTTATTAATCAGGGGTCGCCACAGCGGAATGAACCGCCAACCTATCTAGCACATGTTTTATGCAGCGGATGCCCTTCCAGCTGCAACCCATCACTGGGAAACATTCATACACACTCACTCACTCACATACACTCACATACACTACGGACAATTTAGCCTACCCAATTCACCTATAGCGCATGTCTTTGGACTTGTGGGGGAAACCGGAGCACCCGGAGGAAACCCACGCCAACACGGGGAGAACATGCAAACTCCACACAGAAACGCCAACTGACCCAGCCGAGGCTCGAACCAGCGACCTTCTTGCTGTGAGGCGATTGTGCTACCCACTGCGTCACCGTGTTTAATTTTAATTATTTAATATTTTATTATTTTATTTGTGTTATTTATTATTTAGTTATGAGTGTAATGCATTAATCAGTTCCTCTTTTATATTTCTAAATTATAGTATTTACATCCCAAGTACGTTGGATTGCTGAAAATGAAAGAGATGTTTATAAACTTGCTAAATAATATACAAAATCTTTTTATGATTGCCCTTAAAGACCTTAGGGCACGTGTTTCCTGAGCTGAGCGGGTTTTTTCTTTTGTTGTTCTTTGTAGTGCTTTGAAATCTGCATTTTTGTTCGATGTGACAATTTCAACTGAAACATGAAGACAGGGCGGGAGTAGCTCTTCCTCTTTTTAAAAAGCAGCCAATAGGTTTTTTTTTTTTTATTATATCTCTGCCAGCTCTCAAGTGCATCAAGATTGACTTTCTAGATTCTAGAGAGCATATGATTGGTCAGAAGATTTTATGAAGAATGAACTGACGTAAAAAAATCATTAATCCAGTTAGGCAGAAGGGACAAACTGCAAATTTTAGACATTTACATCTTCTAAATGCGAATTTTGTCCCTGTTTTGGAGCACACTAGCTTATAGATTTTTTTTTAGATTAGATTATATTAAGACTAACATACTGATACTAACCTTTAAACAACGAGTGAGGCGATGAATGTGTCTGATATGATTATCGCTAAACACTTTTTTTTAAAAGCTCTGACAGTTTAGAGAGTTTTTAAAAGATCACTTGCATTCCTGCAGCACAAAACACATTGGTGGACATGTCATGTGCCCTTAATGGGATAGTTTACCCAAAAAGGGTAATTTTAGTTTACCCAAAAATATTGTCATCATTTAGACTACTCATCCTCCAAACTAGTTTGAGTTTGTTTCTTATGTTGAACACAAAGGAAGATACACTGAATAAAAAAACAGCCATTGACAGTATTTTTTGTTCCAACTACAGCTGCATTTTCCAACATTCTTCAGAATTTCAACAGAGGGCGATGTTTCAGCAGTTGTGTTACATGTATATGTGTGGAAAGTTAAAGGGACTTTAACCCTTTTCAAAATTAAAGGGATAATTCACTTGAAAATGAAAATTTGCTGTTAATTTATTCAACGTCAAGCCAACCAAGATGTGGTTCTTGCCACATTCATTTAGTATTAATATCTAATTATTAGTATTTTATATATTATTTTAGTTTCAAAGTGCTGTTGACAACTACAATTTCAGCTAAAAATCTTTTATAATCTTCTGTATATCTGCAAGGTTTGGTCTTTTTTATGTTAAGAACCTACCATTTTTTGGTTGAACTATCCCTTTTGAAAGATAATTGTGACTTCTCTCACAATTCTGACTATATTCTCTCTCATAGTTGCAAATTTACAGCACATAGTTTTTACCTTTTTTTGCAATTATGCATTTATCTTCAATAGTATCTGGATGCAGACTTCGATTTGCAAGCTGAGACTGCATATCTCAGAGATGCAATGTCAGACACAATGCACTCAATGGAGCCAATGACGTCACTGTGAGGGCTAGGGTTAGGGGTGGGGTTAGGTGTGCGCATTAAAAAGCATTGCATGCAGCTAACCTTGCAACTGCACAAAGTCTGCATCCAGACCCCTCTCTTTATTTCACACAATTATGAGTTATAAATTTGCAGATGTGACTTGAAATTTTAAATAATTGAAAATCATTTCTTGATTTCTTGCAAAATGTCTGATGTATAGACCTAATTATAAAGTGATCAGTTTATAAATGCAAAACATTTCGTGTAAAATTATGTTTGCTCCATCCACAGGCTTTGTGGTCTTCATCAGTCGCCGGCAGTACTGGAAGTTTGACCCAGTTCAGCGGAAGGTTTTGGAAGGTTATCCGCGCTACATTGGTGCTGACTTTTTCGGATGTAACATGCCATAAACCCTTAGGAAACCCTCTTGCATCATTCACACACTCTGGTCTGAAGCATACAGTGTAAATTTCGGTAAGATTTTACAATAAGGTTCCATTAGTTAATGTGTTTACTACCATAAACAAACAAAAAACAATTTAATAGATTTTCAAAGGATTTAGTTAATGTTATATTTATTAGTTCTTGTGACCTCACAGTCCTCTTTGTTTGGAAAAGTCCCCTAGAGTTAAACAGTTGATTTTACCATTTTTAGCTTAGGAATATTGTCAAAACTCTTTTTTGAGCGAGATGTTAATAGTCTAATCTGATTCAATGATCTATGCTATGCTAAGCTAAGCTAAGCTAAACGTGCTCTTGCCAGAACCAGAGATTTGAAAATAGTCAAATTCAACTGTTTTACTCTGGGGGACTTGTAAAATAAGCCTCCAAAAATAATTAAAACAAAAATGTACAGTGTTCCTTTAGGAAGCAAAACTTTGGACTCAATAATTGCGTTAGTCAATGTTGAAATTAACAGTAATGGTGATTAATAAATGCTGTGGACATATTGTTCTTTTTTCATGTTAGTAAATAGATTAACTAATGGAACCTTATTGTAAAGTGTTACCTAAATGTACGTACTTGTTCATAAAGATGAACTTTTGTTCTTCTGGGCATTTCACTTTCCCCTCACCTCAAAAAGGAAAAAAATCTCTGATGAATCTAATCTAATTTCTTCTCAGGAAATCTTGCACATCTGAGCTTTATGAACCACGAGCAGCTATGTCTGTTTTTGTTGTATTATCAAGCAATCACTGTGTAAGACATATAAATTCCCTGTTTTTAAGGTGCTAAACAAGGTGCTAAAGCATCTGTCAGGGATCTTTGCACCAGCTTCAATGTCCGCAACTCTCGAAGTTTTTACGATGCTCTGCAACTTGTATTGTAACTTAAACTGTGCAGTTTGTATAGTTTAAAATCAATCAAGTTTATTTCACTCAGAGTGAGTGTGGGATTGGTAATGGTTTAAAGAACACTCTCTTCACACATGAGCATTTTTTTATTATGTTGAGACTATGTTAGACTCATATTTCAACTGACTAACTGGCACTCTTCAGTGCAGGACACTGACAATGTTTGAATTTTTTATGCTTCAAAAGATCAACATGGATTTTTTCACATTATCTGTGTACATTTTTTCTCTATTTTTTTTTTCTTTTGTTAGTTTTTACACTATTATCTCCTGATTTTCATATTTACTGTGTAAATACTTTTATATAAAATGTGTGTTGTATTTTGGCACAATTAAAGGATTCCCAAGCCATTTTGTTGTACTTGTATTTATTTATTTGGTTGGTTCATTTATTAATTATTTAATGTGTTAAAAAGTGAAAATACAGAAAAAGTGTTAGAAAAATTAACTAAATGTTTATATATAATGACGGTGTAATAAAAAATAAATATATACAATAAAATAAAAATGATTAAAATATATTACAAAACAAAAAAACAACTAAACGTTTCACAAACAAAGGAAAAAATGGACAATTTGCAAATTTCTGTTGTTCTCAAAGTCTTCTTACTACATCAGTTAAAATAGTCCCAAAAATAATGTACAAAACATAAAAAAGTGGCTTCTTTACTTTTTTTTTGAACATTTATTGTATAACAGATAGATACATTTGGTCACACCATTTACATGAATAATCATTAGATTATTTACACTGATACCAATAAAGAAAAGAAAAAACGAGCAAAAAACAACTGAAATCAAAACAAATAACAAAGAAATATTAATATGTTATCTGATCTGAGGATAGATATAATAGATAAGGGCGAAATAAATGAAAATAAAATAAATAAAAATGACGAGAACTTACATTTATGTATGCACAGTTTTGTCAACTAGACGTCACTGAAACCGCGCGATCTCATTGGTCCACGGAAGAACAAATATACTTCTTTTATCCACGTGGAGGAGCTGAAGCGACCGATAAAGGGTGTTTGTGTCACTCCGCCCCCGTTAAAAGTCTCATATCCAAACGCAAACATCATGAACCGTTAAAAACGACCAGTTCGAAACAAACACTAAACGCGGACATGGATTTACCGAAGCATAAAGCCTCCTACTGAACCGGTCGGTGTTTATTCGGCGTCAGAGCGGCTGAAATGTGGTATTAGTAAGAGCTGAAGTGTCGAGAAGAGAAGATCATGGCAAACAGCGTCACTCAGGAGTACATGCAGATTCCCGCGGTCACTCGCGCTTACACCACTGCATGTGTCCTGACCACGGCCGCCGTGGTGAGTAGCTAAAACTGCCTTTACAGCATGTCGACTACAGTATTCAGGTTCCAGGGTAAATATAGTGCCGCATATTAATTACAGTAAGTCAGTATGCCTTCAGAATTATGATCTTAAGTGTCAAGTGTCAGTGTAAATGCAACACGAAGTAACACCATAAAATGACTTTATGCGTGTTAGGTATTTTAGTGTCAACCTTTATTATAGCATATAGGCCAATGAAAGTAACATTTTCTACTTTGTTTATATCTTGTATAATTATTGTGTGTGTGTGTGTGTGTGTGTGTGTGTGTGTGTGTGTGTGTGTGTGTGTGTGTGTGT
>CAIGQV010017835.1:9461450-9500105 GCA_903798115.1 Danio jaintianensis | reverse complement strand
TTCCCTAATTAACCTAAATTGCCTAGTTAACCTTTGGATTGCACTTTAAGCTGAATACTACTGTCTTGTAAAATTATGTACTGTCATCATGGCAAAGACTAAAGGAATGAATTGAAATTGGTTGTTTAAACTTTTGTTTAAAAATTTTTAAAAAAAATATATTCTCTCCGTTAAACATCACTTAGGAAATGTTTGAAAATTAATTCATAGAGATGAAACACCGTTAAAATGGTCAGTACAAGACATGTCTTCATTTCAAACAAAACACACAACCCTTAAAATGAGTTTTGCAATTTCCCAGACATTAGACACAGTCTGAAATAACATCCAACTTGGAGAAAGTTGACTTTGCTTTAAAAGTTCAAGCTGTGAACACTTTCCTCAGGCTCTTTATCAGACAAATGGAGAAATACTTCAATGAGGTAAACTCTCTAAAACCACATGAGGACTTTCCTTTGTGTTATATCAATCAGCAGCCACTCAATAGCACACAGACACTTCACTTTTTGCAGTGCAAAAAGACTGCTGCTCAGCAAGATAGTGATAGAGTTTAAAGGAACACTCAACGTTTTTTGAAAATAGGCTCATTTTTCAACTCCCCTAGAGTTTTACCATTTTTGAATCCATTGAGCCGATCTCTGGGTCTGGCAAGATCACTTTTAGCTTAGCTTAGCATAGATCATTGAATCAGATCAAAATTTGTAAACAAAAGTTTTGATACTTTTCCTATAGAAATATATAAAGCTTGACTCCTCTAATGTTATGCAGCACTGTTACCTAGCTGGGGACTCATTTCAGGTGTTGCAGCCATGGTATGGCAGCAAAGTTCCTTGATTATTACGATGGAATGAGTGTAGCTCCTAGTCATATCGATCTAGAAAATAGTAACTTTCCATATTCCGTCAGTCTTAGAACAATTTAACCACAAATGAGTCAAGCTTTAAGTAAGAATATTATCAAAAAAGTGAGATGCTAATGGTCTAATCCGATTCAATGATTTATGCTATGCTAAGCTAAAAGTCTTCTGCCAGATTTGGAGATTGGCTGATGGGATTCACAAATGTTAAAACTTAACTGGTTAACTCTAGGGGACTTGTAAAATGAACCTATTTGCAAAAAAACAAAGTGTTCCTTTAATGTGTGATTTAAGCATGTGAGTGTGTACCTAAAGGCGTAGGTCCTCTGGTGCCAGCTGAGCTGCCCGCGTATGCTGTATGCGATGGTGGTGACAAACTCTCCTCCCAGACCCAGCTCAGAGCACAGCTTCAGGGCAAACTTCTCTGGCGAGTTCTCCTTCTCAGACATGTCCCATTCAAACTGGTCCACCAGAGAGATGTTCCCCACATGGATGTTCAACTACAGAGATATAAGCACAGATATGAGTGTTTTCACGCAAATGAATAATTAAACTGCACACATAACAGTTTGAGGTTTGTAGAAGTACAGTGCAGAGATTTATAATAATGTTACAGGTGACCAGATGACCACTGGGTTTTTCAGCAATGTTTAAAACACCCCGCAGACACAGGAAAATATCTTAACCAAATTTTGCTCGTAGGTTACCAGAACAATCCTGTAGTGATTATTTAGGCAAAACCACACTGATTACTTGGTCTCTGCTTTAGCTTGAACTGAACTGAGCCTGGATTAGAACTAAGCTTTTATTATCATCAGTCATAACCAGTTTTAATGTAATCTGAAAATATATAATTCATGCTAAAATCGAGTATAACTGTTTGAATGTACAATGTTATGGGTCAAAATGCGGGATTGTTTTGAACACTATTTTAAACATTCATGAAACATAAATAATAAATACATAATAAACACACAGCTTCAGTACATTGGAGAAATTAATGATATTAATAATATCAATAAGCTAAAATATTACACTTGCAACAATTACATTAGTAAAATAAGCCCACAATAAAATAAAGGCATTAAGAAGGTGTAATTATTAAATGTTTAAAATAATTGCGATAAAATGAAATTCTGAGCCGAAAGCAAAAATTCTGAATGCCCTTTTTAATAATAATCACCACTAATAACTATTTCATATTTTATTAAATAATATAAAGTAATTTTGTAAGACTAATTTAAGTCAATATCCTAAATTATATAGATTTAAAATTGAAGCTTTAAAAACACAAGCAAATAAAATGTTATTGACAGTTAGAGCCGTTGTTTTACCAGTGTTGCCATGACAGCACAGCAGAAAACAAGTATATTACAGAGAAATGTCCTGTCACTGCACTGTTTGAGTGGCTCATATTTTCAGACGTTTTTCTCTTTCAGATGAAAAACAAAAATACTATTTTTGCCCAATAATTTGTGGCCGAAAATCTGTGCATTCCTTAAAACAAACTGGAAAAAGTAAAAACATTTGAGTGGTCAAAAATTGTATTTACAATGTGTTCTAATGGGCTTACATTTGTGTAATGTGGCTCAGAACTTTGTTACAATATGTAATGTTATTTTGATCTGTTTGCAATGGCTACTATTTTTCACAATGTGATGTTTTGCTAAACTAAAAAAAAAATAAGTTGGGTCAGTTTATCTTGCAAACATCACCATAATTTTAATATCAAAGCCACATCAACACAAAAATTGGTAGAAAATTAAAGAGTGTCCTGTTTAAATTATATTTGGACATGTATAGAAACATTAAATAAGAACTTTTTTTCAAACATTATATCCATACAAAACACCAGATGGTCAAAATACCAGAGCAATGAGATCAAACATTTAAAGAAGGGATCAGTGAAATGAAAGTGTACTTTAATGATGACTCTCTGGTCCATCTGCTCGTCCAGGATACTGTCTGTGGGATAGGACTCGATCTGCTGTCTGATGGCCGAGGCGATGGCTGGAACAAAGGTCAGCGGGCTCAGGTCCAGATCATCACACAGGATTTCAGCAAACATCTCTGGAGTCATCAGTTTCTCTGTTGGGTCAGGAAAAATTGAGAGTTCATAATATTGTGCAACTTTGGCATAAAATTCATTTCAAAAACTAAAAACATCAATGAATGCATTTCAAGAAGTATGCAGTATGGGACAGGCATACCATTCATGTTCCATGTAAAAGCGTCCCGTAGCTTCTGTCCGTCAATTTCCATGTCCAGCCGGATAGGCACCAGGACCTCCTGCTGAGAGGCATTTTCATGGATGACGGCAGGGTCATGATCATCAAAGCTGGAGGAACACACATCCAAAATTAAACCACTCAAATAAAAAGTGACGTATTAAATTTATATTTTGAACAAAACTATTTTTCTCCCTTTAAATGCATTTATATATTGATTATTTAATTGATGTTTATAATATTTATGTCTTGATTTGAAAAATAGACGCCCAATCCATTTTGTATAAATTTTGTCCCTAAATTCTTTAAATTAAATTTTCTAGATACATTTTTAAATGTCATCACTATATTATTACCTAATCACTACCTTTTTAATTACCACCTCGTCACTACATTATTATAATTAAATTATAAGTAATAAATGCATTAAACATTTTACAGTATGAAACAACAACTTCAATCTGTTAAAGTAATAAAATATAATAGAAACTATTCTTTTAATTTTTTTGTAAACACAATTTCTCACAAATTGGGTTTAAGATTTATTAAAATAATATTAAAAGACCCTAAAAAATATAATTATGCCACATTTCATCAAATCTGAATCCATCACTTGTGATGCTGAGCTCAATAATGTGAGGTTTAGATTTTTTTTCATAAACTTTACATAATTTTTTTTTTTAAAGGCTCACCAGAGGGGGAAGGTTCTTTTCTTGTCACGTCCCATTCGGTTTCGGTTGATGGTGGTGGAGCAAGGAACAGCGTCCAGGTGATGGGAGCTGTTGGGAAGAGTTGGAACCCATTGACTGTTTCTCTTGGCTTTCTGCTCCCTGTAAAGAAAAACATGGGCAATAATTATTAATAAAATACTGATTTTGGTCAACTATATATTGTTGGACAATAATATGCTGATTTTTAAACCTACAAGTAAGTGTATTTTTATGATAGTGCTAACTGTAAAGTGACTACTGTAATGGGGTAGTCAAAACAGATTGGTAAATTTAACTTTGGCTTTGGAAAAAAAAAAAAAAAAAAAAAGCATTATTTTAGTTTTTAGATTGTAATTTTACAATGCTAGAAACTCATGCATTTAACTCTTTTCTGAACATAACATGTAGCATTAGGTTACATTCATTAAAATTACTTTTCATAGTCTGTAATATGAACACCGTTTTAATAGATAACGATGAGATAGATGTAAAACAATAAAAAATATATATTTTTAAAAAACACAAATATATATAATAATAATAAGAAGAAGAAGAAGAAATAATATATATATATATAAACTGAAAAATATTTTTTGACGTATAATAAATTCTCTAAAAATTAACTTCAACACTACAAACAAGTGAGGCTAAAGAGCAAAATGTCTTATTTGAATGAACAGAAACACCTAAATATTCTAATAAACGTTTATTAATAATCAATTATGAGAAATGTAACAGTTGTAATTTGTATTGTAAAGAACAATGAGGGAAGCGTGAAAGCATTTTAATGAAGAAAAGTGAGCAAGGTTACCTGAGATATGCTGGAGGTTCAGTGCTGATTGACACGGCCTTGTACTTCTCATCATGTCCGTCAAAGATCTCCTCGACTTCTGAGGCCTTCAGCAGCGTCACACTGGTGGCTAAAGTGGTGTAACCGTGATCTAACACAAAACATTGCTTATACTGTAAGATAGAAAGCTTACTTTTAACCCTCAGATGTTGAAAACTAATTTAACACTTACCGTGAGATGAAGCTACTATCTTCTTTCTCTCCTCAACTGTGGCTAGTCGTCTTGAAAGTGATGGGTAGCGCTTATATAAAGACCCTCTGAACATACGCAAGTAGTTTCCAACCTAAACACACAAATACATGAAATTGAAAAGTATTTTTTATTTAATGTGTTTTGGTAGCATTTTATTTTACAGTGCTGGTTTGATTGTAAATTACTATACTCTTATTATAATTACTAACATAGTTATTAGCATAGTTACTGTCAAAAACTGGGTGATAACCAAATCCATCCCTAAACCTACCTCTGAACCTAACCTAACCTTAACCCACGTAATTATCTTATCTCATACAGTACTTACTTAGATAAGTACACTGTAAGTACACTTATTTTTTTTAAAAACACATATCGATGAAAAATTTTCACATTAATAAACGCTAGTTAACATTACAACCCATTAAACTCTCGATTATATTTTATTGAGGTTTGATAATAATGACGTAATAAGTTCTTTCAGTGACTGTTTATCTCAGGTAAACTAACATTGTGTTTACTACAAACACACCTCAACAAATCTCTTATGGATTTGACTTTGTATTATTTTTCTTTGTTATGTTAAAAAAAAGCAAGTGGGCTCATGTTTATGCGAAAATGTACATTTCTGCTTCATCGAATATTACAAAGAGAGTGAAATCGCTTTATTTTACTAAGTTTTCTAATACTTAATACTCTAATACTATATATTTAAAAAAAAAAAAAAAACGTAATTTACTAACTTAACATTAATAAGTAACGTTACTCGCAGTTCTTTAAGGTTTGACTAAGTAGCAGTAAGCAGTTCTGTCAGTGACTGTCAATGGTAAACTAATATTGTGTTTAATACAACAACACCGGCAAAAATACATCTCTACTTGAGATGTACAATATCCGGGAGTGGTTTCGACATCAATAAAGTCCCCGGTTATCGATCACACCCAAAATAAACACAACATTAGCAAGCTAGCTGGTGTATTAGCACCCATAGCAAAGCCATATACGGTTTATACAGATAAATCTTCGTGAAAATGATCCTCTCGTTGAATTACAAACCTCCGATCCAATCATGTAAAAATCTCCATCTTCTTCCAGTTGGAATTTAATGGGTTTCTGTCCGTATGTCTTGCTTAAAGCCATGTTTGACGTTAGCGCGACTCGTTCCGCTAAACATGAGCAGTCGCGAGCGGCCGACCTGACCTGTGTGTCGCAGGAAAATGACGTATGCAGACGTACCGTAGGAAAGACGGCAGAGGATCTTGGTTTGCATTTATTAATAGTTCTTTAGTTAAATTTTGGCGTTTATTCGACATTTATAAATGCAAAAAGTCAGTGCGGTCACGTTTATGAAAAAAGTATATTTTGGCTTGACTGAGTAAGTTATTATAAAGAGTGTGAAAAGCTTTCATTTTATTTATTTGCTAAACGATTTGACAACTTTCAGATTAATTAATGTACATTTACTAATTAAAACTCCCAGTTTTACATAGACTGTGAGTTCAAAAGATACAAAATATATATTTTAATAGTTTTTACATAATTACACCATTATTATGGATTAATGACATTTTTTGTTTATTCTTAAGTTTTGAAGTTGTTGGTTTTTTTCTCATATTTGCATGCATTTGCTAATAATGCTGAGGTTAATGCTGGGGTTTACAGTCTCAGAGATGACACCATCCTAAAATGTGAAAGAGTGAAGAAATGAGAAAATGTGTCTTAAATATTATTTCTCAAAATAATTAGATTCTAAGATATATTATTAGATTTTTAACTCATTACAGTAGTGTATTCATTCATTTATTTACACATGCATTTACTTATTATGCATAAACACTCACTCACTTTTCTTCATCCGGGGTCGCCACAGCGGAATAAACCCCCAATTCATGTATAAACAGTTATTACAAATATTTAAATATGTATTTTAGTTTTTATCATAATTTTCTTATTTATTTTAATAAAACTATTTATGTATTATTTATTTTCTTTTTCAAAATTTCTTTTAGAAATGCAATTATTCATTAATTATGTTTTATTTATTAAATTTTTTTTCTCCAGACTTTTCCATGGACCTCCATAGCACCCTTTCAGCCCCCAAAGAGTCCCCAGAGCCCAGTTTGAAAACAAGTTAATAGATTACCTAAAATCATTAACTAGTTATATGTTTATGACATCATTTATTAAACGTTGTAAAATGTCTTCAGTAAAATTTAAAGTTGTGGACAACCTCAGAGAAATTTTGTGCCAAATCTATTAAAAGTTCACAATTTAGTTAAATGCATTTATTACTATTAATCCTTTCAGTCAGTTTTTATTCATTTTTTAAAAATACATTTGGTTTAACAAAAGTTGTATTACCTGTTGTACATTAGACATAATCAATACCCTCTTGATTTTAACATGTACCATGTGTGCCTGTTTGACACTTTACAGTTTAAGGAACTACATTTCATACAGTGAAAACATCAAAATGATAACATCTAAATTAAGTGGTTTTATTAAAAAAAATTAACATCACCAAATTAACCTAAAAATATACATTTATTTAAAAAAACAAAACAATAGTTTATTGGATCAATCTTTTAGAAATAACTCCTTAATATATGTTTTTTTTAAATAAATGTTGCTATCTACAATTATGAGACTAATCAAAGAGGCAAATTTTGTGATATTGTTTAGTTGATAAAAATCATGCTGAAAAACAATAACACACAAATCTGCAAAGTCCATGCCACAAAATGAAAAGATAAATGCTTATTTTTTTCCATTTTAAACTGTTCATCTAAATTAGTTATGCTAATATAATATATCATAAACAAATAGTTTTTAACACTCGTCTCAGACTATGGATCCAACCTATTTGAATAAGTATTTCTATGAAACATATTAAACATCGAAATGAACAACAACAACACATTAACATCAAGTACAGGGTCTCAGCACCCCCCACATTTATTTGTAAGTTCTTTAAAAAAATGTAGTGCTTGTTTGTACATACAAAGGTGCATTTATTAATTTATCTTTGCAATGATAAAATTATAAATAAAACAATTATAAACATAAATAAATAAAAACGGGGCAACATTCAAAGTTTGACATGAACATTCAGAGTTAGATTCAGACATACAAAAGGGTACAAAAAGGGGGACCAAAACAAATACAAAATGCAGTGTGAATAGATATGGCACGTGTGTCGAGCGACAAGCTGCAGGCAGAAACATTTCACATCATGTTCGCAGCATCCTGACAGCAAGGAGATATTTTAAGAGGGAAATCACTATTGGCATATCAGTTCTCTGTGCACTTTGATCATTTCATAAATCATAAGTAAAGCACAATCTATATTTTGTTCCAGTTCCATAGTTGGCATAGTAGCAGAAAAGCACCAATACTTGGTGTATTTCTCTCATCGTATGACAATATAAATCCTCTTTACCAAATGAAAACACACTCACACACCAACATTCTGAAAATCTCTCCTGAAGGAAACAATATTCCCTCATCACACTAAAACACATAGTAAGAGAGCACTCATGGATGTAGTTAAAGGGATAGTTCACTCAAAAATGAAAAAATACACAAAAGAAAATGTTTTGAAGAATGTTGGAAACCTGCAACCATTGACATCCATAGTATTTTAGTTCTGACTATGGATGCCAATGGTTACCGGTTTCCAAAATTCTTTAAAATAACTTATTTTGTGTTTAAATGAAAAAAAAACAGTAAATGGTAGGTAAATTTTCATTTTGGGGCAAATTATCCCTTTAAGTTTACAATGCAAAAAGGCGTAGCAAGGTGAAGCCACTCACAGTGTTTGGTACAAAAAGCCTTTCGAGTTTACAGCGTTTTATAATGTGAAACACGGCTGCAAATGAAAGAGAATGGCTTTGGCATTGATATATTTTATATGCATTAAAAAGCATTAATAATATTACTTATGGTTATTTAATAGCCATAAATAACAGCGGGATTCCTGCATCTCAGACCTGTCATCTCCTCCTGCTCAAACACGACTTCGGAAAACCTTTGTCATAAAGGAAACCAAGTCACTTCTATAGCAGTCATAAAAGAATCATTCAGTCTCGAATGAACCAATTGATGCCTGAAATAATGGTGTGCAACATGTCATTTGTTTTCATAGTAATGATAGTTAAACAAAGTTTTGCTGAGTGTGTTGTTACGTTGATTTGTTTGGAATAAATGGACACCAAAACTGCCAGCAGGTGGCAGCAAGTACTTCATTACATCTTTCTTACTGTATAGTGTGTTTAAAAAAACAATATGTGAGCAGAGAACTATTTACTATCCCATAAGGCCAAGGGAGACAATTTATGAATGGAACTAAAACTACGAAAACTGTAGCTTGTATGTCATGTGATCATGCCAAATGGCATCCTGTATATAGTCATACTGTATAGAAAGTCCTTTTTAACTGAAAAGTAAGTATAAGCATTCAGTGACAAAACACTGTAGTGTTGAGACAAACATTGGCCTTCGGTTTTGTTACTTATTACCTATATTTTGCTTTATTTATTGTTATATATTTTGCCTTCCTGAAAATTTTTAGGGTTGTTGTAACTGCATTCTAATAGACTTCTGAATCATTTGAATTATGAATTAAAAATGGCTTATTCATGACACAAGAAATTAAGTGTAAATGAATCATTGAAACATTGACTCAAGTTGAATCGTTGACTCAAATGATTTGTTCAGAAACAGACTCCTTCAGAGACACGAACACTGCAGTGTTGAGGCAAATATTTGCATTTGGTTTTGTTACTTATAACAAATATATTGTTATTTAGATTTTCTGACAAAATATAGAGTCGTACTAAATGCGTTCTAATAGACTTCTGAGTTATTTGAATGATTTGTTCAAAATAGCTAATACATGAAGCAAGTATTAATGAATCACTGAAACATTAACTCAAATTGAATCATTAGCTCAAATGATTCATTCAGAAAGAGACTCATTCAGAGGCAAAACGCTGTAGTGTTGAGACACAAACATTGGCCTCGGGTTTTGTCACTTAAAACATATTTAACAAATATATTGTTATATATTTGGCTTTCTCCAGAAATTATATTTTTGTTCTAACTGCATTCTATTATACTTTTGGATCATTTGTTGAAAATGGCTAATTCATAAAGCAAGAAATGAAGCATTAATGAATCAGTGAAACATTAAATCAAATGATTCGTTCAAAAACAGATTCATTCAGAAACTAAAGACTGCAGTGTTGAGGCCTCAAATTTAGTTTACTTGTGTGATATTACTTAACAATATCATACCCGGACAAAAATATGAAAACAAACCCCATGCAGGGATATTTTTTGCTTTCATAACATGAATTATAGGGTCATTCTAACTGTATGCTTCCGGACTCTCAAGACGTGTTTTTGTTAGATTTTTTTGCAAATAAATTGACATACCAGATAATGTCAGCTCAAATGACAATTATAATATTATTGCAGATGATAAATATTGCACACCCCTTCAGACTGTAATCAGTTTGAGGAAAACAGGCAAGCTAAACTGGCAGCAGCAACAGTCAAAAGGGCCATGTAAAAGAAGAAAAACAAACAAACAAACAAACAAAAGACTGTACACTTTACACATTTTGTACTGTACATGTAATACTGTCACTATTCCATGAGCAGTCCTAATGTTTGAGAGACTGTGACAAATGTTGCTACTGAGTCCAGTGGCAGAGATGAATCAAAAAGTAAATTCGTTTTGAATTTGAAAAGGACAGAGGACCACAAATCTCTTGCTTTAAGGACCGTTCTAAAGTGCTTGAAATGTTTTTGTTTAGTGTGCTCATGCATGAATGTGGCTTTTAAGTGCAGTCTTAAGGTAAACCTTGTAAGAGCCACAGTGGGCGGTTGTAGAGGCTCCGTAGGGACAGGAGACGCAGGGGTCGCATCCTGTCAGAACATAGAAGCTCGATAACGCAACAAATCCATTGGATAAAAGATACAGATAATACTGTGGGGGTTAATAAAGTGTCTCTGGATAATCTTCGACAGTTTCATAGTGTTTTCAGAAGAAGCTCTTGGGGATTTTGAAGCCTTTCTGCTTCATGCGCGGTAGAGTCAGGCTCGGGGAGCTCTTTGAGCGGCAGGTTTTTGGGACGCCACACTTTCTCAACAAGAAGTCGTAGTTGGCTGTTGAGTTCATGGCGTAGAAAACGTTTCCGTTATCTGGGATTCTGAGTTCTGTTGGGGGAAAAGAAAATCAACGTTAGATATGGCAACAAAGCTTAATTTAGAAAATGGAATCAGAATTTTAATGCATGTGTTATGTTTGAGACTAAAATAAATAAATGTTAATGGTTTCTTAAAATATGGCTAAACCTTAGCAGATTTAAAAAATAATAATAATACCAGCCCTTGTTTTAATAAAAATTGTTGATTAGATTTTTTTTTGTCCAATAATGTGCTCTTTAGAATGGAAACACACTCTTAAATATTCAAATAAAGGTTCTAGCAGACTGAAAGAATACATTTTTTTTTTTTTAATTCACTAGGAATGCAGTAAAATAAACAATTCTGGCTGATACCAATGGCCAATTTTTTGTTTGTATTTTACAGCTGAAAAAAATCAAATATGTGGTTAAAATGTATTAATTTGTAATTAATTAATTTCATGCAATTCTTTACAAAGAAAAAGGTTTTTAAAAAAGTAAAATAAAATTTGAATTAATTTTGAAATCTACTAAAATCTCAAGTTTTAAAGTGCTATTAAGTTAGTTGTGTTCTTAAAAGATTAGCTTCAAGACAGCATTCAAGTATGACAAATGTAATTTAACTGTAAGGATTTGTGAGAACGTGTAATTAAATTTAAAAAGGGCAAATAATTGCAAGAAAATAGATAAATTGTGACATGAAAGAAAAATTATTTAGTTTTATCTTCTTGCAATTCTTGCAATTTTAAACTCATAATGTACTTTTTTTTTATTTTAACTCATAATTATTTTTTTCTTTTAACTGCATAAGAGATATTACAAGATATTACAACATATAAAAATGACAAAAATGTCAGAATTGTAAAACTAGTCATAAAAAAACATTTTCTCACTTTCTCACCTCTTGAGAATTACTTTTGGTGGACACGCAAGCTAATATATACCAATAACTAATAAAAAAACAAGCTCTTTAATATTTCCTGTTTCAATTCCTTACCTTTATGCTTTGAGACCCTCTGTAACAATTCATAGTCTTCAGATTTGTCATTGTCCAGGTTGTGTTTGGCCATGGCTTTCCTAATGACCCCAGGGGTTTTGTCCTGACTAGTGACCTAAAAAACATGATCATTAAGATTAATCTGACACTTACCATAATATATAGTTCTTTGCCCAATAAAGGGTTAACGAATGCTCTGATAATATCATGTGTTCGCATCTTCCATAATATCTCCCACTCACCAGGATGCTCTTATACATGTTGCCGTTGTCTGAGTCCAGGCTGACTCTGATGATGCAGCAGTCGTTCGCCTGCTGGTTGTAGAGCGGCAGAGACAGAGACGAGTAGTCTGAGATGCCAGAGACCGAGCGCTTGTGGAAGTTGAAGGTCCGTCCTGTAAAGGCTGAGACTGAGGATGAGGAGGAGGAAGAAGAGGAGGAAGATGTGGAGATGCTGCAGCCAGACTCTAAACATAAGCCTGATCCAGATGCCTCCAGAGATGATGGGGTGGGTGATTCCCAGAGCTGGAAAAGTTGGATTTTAATGTACACATGTTCAAAAATAACTCTGTTTAAATGGTAGAATAGGATTATGAAAGTCTAAATACCTTGGTTGAGGAATCAGACGGGAGCTCTCCTGTGTCTGAGGTTGATGAGTGTTTCACAGTTGGTGTGGATGTCTGGAGAAAGATAGAAAGTCAGGTTAATACATATTCAATATGGCTCAAATGCAAAAAGCAGTTTTCAAGCATCTAAACAATAAAAGTGTGATAAAACTTTACATTTCTGTGCATTACAATGGGTTTTGTTGAATATACGTTTTTTTTTTACATTAAAATGTAGTTGTTGCTTATACTTTTATATATTTTAATAAGTAAGTATAAATATATATGTGACACTAAATGATCATTTATAAACTAAACTATCATTTATAAAATTATTTGAAGCAGCGCGGTGGCGCAGTGGGTAGCGATGTCGCCTCACAGCAAGAAGGTCGCTGGTTCGAGCCTCGGCTGGGTCAGCTGGCGTTTCTGTGTAGAGTTTGCATGTTCTTCCCATGTTGGCGTGGGTTTCCTCCGGGTGCTCCGGTTTCCCCCACAAGTCCAAAGACATGTGCTATAGGTTAATTGGGTAAGCTAAATTGTCCGTAGTGTATGTGTGTGAATGGGTGTGTATGGGCGTTTCCCAGTGATGGGTTGCAGCTGGAAGGGCATCCGCTGTGTAAAATATATGCTGGATAAGTTGACGGTTCATTCCGCTGTGGCGACCCCAGATTAATAAAGGGACTAAGCCGAAAAGAAAATGAATGAATGAATGAATTTTTTCACAAATAATAAAAATCTTTTTATTAAAAAATAAAATGGATCAAAATAACCAAAACATAAAGTATAGCTTTTAAATTCTAAAACTTAATATAAAAAGTAAATTAAAATAAAAATAAGAGACAAAAGCACAGAAAAATTATTAAACATCCAGCCTTAGGCAATACCTACAATTAAATATATATATATTAAATTCTACATTGCAAAACTGATAAGCTTATGTGTTAGCTGCATCACTGGCATATTTATTTTAGTTTATTTCAGAACCTAAACATAATTTCCGAACTTGAATCAAATTAATGTACAAAAAACTTGTTTGATTTCTGCTAGTAAAGCAATATTTCTAAAATATAAAAAAATATTTAAAAATATTTTTAAGTTGAACTCGATTCATTAATATGACTTAAACCACTAATAAACTGAATATAAATCTTAAAAACTGAATAAAAATGACAAAATATAAAACTTAAAATAAACATTACTGAAATAAAAAAAAAAAAAACTCATGTAACCCAGTGACACTAAAATAACACGGATCATCTAAATATTAACACTGTGGGCAGGAACTATAAATAAAATACAGGGCCTTACTCTCTGACTGCCTGATTCAGGAGAGTTGAGCAGGCTGAGACTCTCATCTGCATCTGAGCCGCTGGATCCTGCAGAGGTGAGGCTGAGGGAATCGGCTCCGTCTTTAAAGCAGTCTTTGAACTGGCTCAATCGCGGCTGCTCAAAGGACTTGGAGTGTGACGCAGCGCTGCTGTAGCCCGACTCCTCGCTCATGCGCTTCATGATGCCTCCGTTCTTTTTGCACAACAACTCAGATGGCGGCTCAATATCACACGACATGGAGTAGCTGACACAGAAAAATATGTTACATGTATAAAAATATACAAATAAACATGTCTCTTTAAAATCTTTTGTTTTCATATCCTCCATATTTTAATTTGTGTTCTTTCTCACCTCTCAGTCTCTGTGAGTTTCTCCACTCTCTTAAACCAGTCAATAAAGCGCTGGTTTCTGCTGAAGTTGTAATAATTGCAGGTCAGCTGCAGCAACTTGATCTGAGCGATCACTTCAAATTCCTAAACAGATCAACAAAAGCAAAGCACTTCATTTGTATTCCTTTTATTTAAATATGTTTGTATTTAAGTGCGTTTTTAATATTTAAATGCTCTGAAAGACAAACAACTTTGAAAAACGTGGAACTTTCCCTCAAATAAGTCAATCAAATATTACTAAGCGCACAAGGCTAGCATGTTTTTAGCATAGTTTGCACACTGAATGAATTAGCATGTGCCATGTGCTAAAACCATGGGCTAAAACATGCTAGAATCATGTAAGGAACTTGTTCGAACACCATGCTTATACATCTTAGCAAATAGCTTTAACATATCATCTGTTTGGTAAAACAAGCTAGAAAGATTTTATTGATATTTTTGTGAGTAAAACCTTCAAACTATTTATTTTTATTTTTGTAAATCTGGCTTTGTCAAACCAACACCAAAGTTTGTCATCAAGTATTTTTCTCATTTTTACAATTACTTAGTTTTAGGCAACTATAACAACCCTGTTCCAACAGTTTAGCTAGCTTGTCTAAACCAATCAGCATCCAGGAATGAAACTATTCATTTTATAAAATATATGTTTTGTGAACAAAGACTCACCTTCCTTCTCTTCTCAAAGTTAATCAGTCCGACCTAAAAAAAATTCAACAAAACATTACATAAGTTAGAATATTATTTTCTTACAAAAATATTACAGATCTTCATTTTTTCCACTTTCTGTCCCTCTCACCTCCAGATGGTCTTTCATAGCAGTATCCAACATGACAAGGTCAGTCAGGAAAGTGCCAAGGTATGGAATCGTTCCTTGCACAACACTCTAAACAACGGAGAGGAAAACAGAGACACTTAATAAACAAACAAACAATTTACAATGTTATAAGCTTATGTTTCCCTTCAGTTTCCTGTGAGCAGTAGAAACTAAACACCTGACACTTTCTGACCACAAGAGGGCGCTGTTTTTCCATAAATATCAAGTTTGACTAACATAATATGACATTTATGTTTGTACACACCATGTCTCTTTGCTGTTGGTGTCTCCTCTGTGCTCCTTTGTGGTTAATCTCGACTATGGCAGATTTAGAGGTGCCCTCCTGTGGAAACATCAGGTTCGAATCATCATTTGAGCATTTCACTGACGTAATACTTGCAGGCGTATAACCTCAAGTCAGATAAGGCTGTCAAAGTGGAATCTTAGGACTGCACTGTCATAAAATACCATGACGCAGAATTGACATGGAGTTTAACTGTATGATGAGTTTAATATAACTTTGAAAAGGTTTAGCTTAGAGGGTTTTACTCATGTCATTAACCGACGGCTAACATGTTTTAACATTATTCTAGAATGAATTAAGTTATTGCTAACATGATTCTAGCATTGTTGGCATTCTGCTAGTCTTATTACAGTTAAATGAGTAGTACCATGTTTTTTGGTGCATTAATTACCATTTGTATAACCACAAACACATTGGTTAAACTGTTGTTAGTATAGCAAACCCATCATAAATTTGGTTACTATGGTTTAATTACAAACTTTATTTATTTTTTTGTAAAATTGTATTTATAACCCCATGGCTATTTTTTGTAATAGTAGCCTAATATAAGTTGGCAGGATACTTAAGGTTGTTAGCAATCATTAGACTGCATCATGATATACCATGACGCAGAATGAACAAGGAGTTTAACTATTATGATCAGAGAGTTTTAAAGTTGAAAAGGTTTACATTTGAAGTTTTTACTAAGTCAATCTTACAAATGTTACTAAGACAAGGCTAACATGTTTTAACACTAAGCTAGCATGAATTAAGATGTTGTTAGCATGTTTCTAGCACTGTTGGCACTGTGCTAGCATGAAATAATGTGATGATATATGAAGCATGTAAGAAGTGCTAAAACATGCTAGAAACATGTTAACATTAGCATTTAAGCTAACACTGTTACCCCTACATAGAAAAAATTATTTTATTACAATTAAATAGTGACAATGCTTTTTGGTTCATTGAATAGCATTTGTACAACCATAAACACCTTGGTTAAACTGTGGTTAGTATAGCAAATCCATTGTGAATTTGTGGTTATGGTTTAACTACAAAACTCTATTATTATTATTTATAGTAAACTCATGGTTATTTTTTGTAAAAGTAATACAACTTAGCAGCATACTTAAGACTGTTAGCAATCTTTAGACTGCACCATCATGATATGCCATGACGCAGAATGGATGTGGTGTTTAACTGCATGTACATAAGAGATATGTCAGCCAACACCCTGGGGAAGACCTTCTGTGTTTAGCAGGAGTGTTTATCTGGCAGTACAGAGCAACTATGACCTCATGCCAGGAATTCCCTCATAATGAATGGCAGCAACTGCTAGTTTTTCAGCCTCAGCTCACATACCAGAAATGCTTTCCAACGTTCTGCTCTAGTTTGCTTTCTAACGTTGAATGCACGTAAAGGAAATATTCGTCATGCGCTCTTTCTTTCTATGCAAATGGCAACTTCCGAAAGTTACTTGTGGGGTGGAGATAAAGATCACAACAACGCAACTGAACCTATTATTGAACCTCTCACTTTCTGAATCACTTATGTGTGTTATAGAGCATCAGGTTGCCACAACAAGTTTTCTTGTTGTTCAGCAATTAAATGTTCAGAAGACTTATGCTTAATTCAAGAGAACAAATGTTTAAAAAATAAATAAATCTAAGAAATACTATTATTTAAAAGTCTAAAGATTTTCTTTAATACAGCAATTACACATTGATATGATCAAAAATATATAGTAAAGACATTTATATTGCCAGATATTTTAATATATATTGAATTCCTATTTAAAAATTAAGTTTTGATATATTTACATGAGATCATTTACAAAATATATTCATGGAACATAATCTTTGCTTTATATTTTAATGATTTTTGGCATAATAATAAATATATATACTATAAAGCAAAGATTATGTTCCATGAATATATTTTGTAAATTATCTACTGTAAATATATCAAAACTTATATTTTTGATCATACATATATATTATTATTATTATTATTTTTTTTATTATTTCTTACAGATGCAATGTATTTTTAACTATTGCCAAAACATGCCTATGCAACATAGGACTAGTTTTGTGGTCCAGTTATTTTAAAATATTATTACAATTTCCAGCATCATTACTCCAGACTTTAGCATCACACAATCCTTCAGAAATATGTAATATGCTTAATTTCCTGCCCAATAAACATTTATTAATATTATCATCAGTCTATGTTGTGGTCCTGAATATTTCTGTGGGAACACTTATATATATTTTATGATTCTTTGATAAACTGAAAGGTCAAACATACTGAATTTATTTAAAATATAAACATCTGTAACATTATAAATCTCTTTACTGTCATTTGTTAACACTTAAATGCATCCTTGTTTCATAAAAATATACAATATAATCTTAAGACTTTTGAATGTTAGAATTCCTTATATTACACAAATCTAATAGAATTTACTGATGGTTATGTAAAAAACAACAACAACAAATGAAAGAATATAATATGGTATAAAAAATACCTTACATGATACATATGACTAACCACATAGCTGAAGCCAAAATTACTGTTTAAATTTCACAAGTTGCATAAGGCTTTTAACATTAATTGCTTCTTTTCAAGACATCTATCAAACGCAGAAGCTTGCCAGCTAGTGAAAAGTGCAACAAAAGCATTTGACGCTGTTCTCCAGAAAACTCAGCAGGCCATAGAGCGTCGAGCGTTGAGGCAGCAGGCCACTGATATTGTGCAATTGAATATGGCTTTCTGTTTACCCTGCAGCTGCTATAGAAACATGGCTTTAAAGGTGCTGAAAGGACTAGTAAGTCACTAAGCGCTTCTGTGAATGACAGTGTGATATAACCACATCCCGTCTTCCTCCAGCAGCACATACAGCAAATGCTGGTGGTTTTGTGGTGCCATTTTAAACATTTGAAAAATGCTTGACTGAACACGTGACTCCTGACCAAAGGTGGTCAGAGTCATCAGACTATAAAAGGAAATGGAGATTTCTTAGTTCAGTGGTTAAAATATCAATGAAATCTCAATCTGCATTATCTATAAATTAAAAATGGGAACAATACATTTAATTATTGTGAGTTCTATTAATATTATAAAATTTGTTCCATCACAATCATGAATATTTAGCAGACAATTAATTGTCAAACAAACAATTGATTCATTTTTTAACTTTAACTGTAATTAATGTTTAACCTTTTTTGCCCCACCCCACCTACACACATGCGCACACACACAGATGCATGTACGCACACACACCCACACATAGTATGCCAAACTACCGCTGACATTTCTTCCAAATGTACAATGAAGATATGTAATTATAGTAATTAATATATGTAATTATAATGATTACGTTATTTAATTATATTTCCCCTTGTATTATATAAAAATAGATTTTACAAAACAAATAAAAAGGTAAATTAATAACTTTAAATTTTTACATGATTTTACACTTACACTTTTAATTCTACTGTCCATATAAAGGCTTATTACTTTGCATTTTAGGCCCATTTTGAGAACAAAGTATGTGCTTTTTTTATTGATTCATAACTAAGTGTGCTTAAGGTTAGTGTCTCTGAGTTTTCCTGACTGCTTAAATCTGTGTGGAGAAAAGAAAAAACACAGATCCACAAGACTTTTCCTCACCTTAATGAGAAGCTCTCTGCTGAGTGAGTAATTATTATCATCTGAGAAGATTTCAGACAGCTCTTGGAAAGTCCGATAGCTTTCCCTGCAATCAGAACCAGATTGCTTGAGTCATAATCTGCTCATGTGAAATCCAAACACTGTGATTAACTAGCATTAACTTCTCCACTCCTATATCACTATAACAGAATGTCTTTCATAAAAAGCTGTTTTAGCTGGCAGTCTGTATGACTGCCCACATAAGAAGCTAGCACAAAGAATGCTACCATTAATCAGTGGCTAATGCTAAAGTCCTTCTCCTTAACTCTGGCTAATCGTTGCTGACAGAAATCCAGTCAGACTCTTACCGGGAAACATCATCCCAGGTCCTTCTCAGCCTGTGGATGGCATTACTTTGCAAGGCGGACAGGATGGCTTTCAGAGAGGAGAAGCTCTTCAGGATACGGCATTTCTAGTGTCAAGACAAACAAATGAATGTTTATGAACTGCAACACTTGTGAACTGCTTGAAAAGAAAGACGTGTGCTACTATAATACAGCAAAACTACAACCAGGCTAAACTTGCCAAAACAGTGCTAGGTTGTCATGGGTGCTTGCCAAGGCATTGCAAGTGCATGTGCAACATTTGTGCTCCAAAAATTATGAGATTTGTTCTCTCTTAAAATAGAGTTGTGGATAGCAATTTTAAACCCATTACACAAGCTAAAAAAAGTGGTTGTCAATTGTTCCTTTAGTGGTTTGTAAAACGTGATGTAAAAGACAAGTAATGTCTCACCCTGGCCACTTCTATCCAGTGTTCAATGCGCTTGGCTCTTTGGAAAGGTCTGAGAGACCTGTTGTCCAGGCAGGTGGCGATCACACAGTTGGTCACACTGTTGAACTGAGAAACAGTGGCACGGATGCTGGGTGCCAGGTGCTCTTTGCCCTTTTTATCCCGCTGGGACCATATGCCGCCCAAACAATGATAGGGAACAACCCTCTTAAACAGCTCCTGTGAAAAACAATGCATTCAGTCAAATTCACCCAGTTTTGCAGGATGACTTTATTTACTACATTTATGCTATTTAATGACTTAGAAAAGTAGTAAAACTGCTGACAGAAATATTTGAATGCTTCAAGTCAACAGTAACTTGCTGACTGGCACATACTGGGGGCATAAATAAGTCCATAAAGCAACGTTGTACGAAGGTTGTGACACAGCACTGTCCTTATTCTGTCTAGTTTGTCTACATCTTTGCAACCAACTTAACCTCTAACCTTTTAACTACCAGCTCAGATCCTCAACCACTAGATTACTGAAGCCCTCTTTGAACTTGGTAGTAAGATGCACTTTTGTCGATCCATCTCCATTTACCTACAATTTACATACCAGAATATTTAACTTACTGAATCAATGTACTTTATGGCACTTTTAAGTGGATGTTAATATTGCATCTTGGAAGACCACTTGTGATCAGATAATCAAAAATGCATGTTAAAGGTCCTGTAAAATTAAAATATTGTTTTTAGATGTTAGCATCAGTATGTTAAGCTAGAGACAAAATTCACATTTAGAAGACATACACCCAATAGAAACATCCAAAGCTTGCCGTTTGCCACTTCTGCCAAAATGGATCAACGATTTTTTTGACATCACCTCATACTTCAGTTTCCCATCAAATCTTCTGACCAATCAAATGCTGTCTAGTATCTGACATGCCCCGCCCTCTTCAAGACTCTTCTCATTTGCTTTTCATTTGATGCACTTGAGGTCAACCACTCAGAGAGCAGAGCTGTTATATAAACAAAACGCTATTGGGTGTTTTTATAAAGGGGAGGAGCTACTATATGTCCTGCCCGGTCTTAATATTTTAGTTGAGAATACATCAAAATTGAAATACAAAAATGCACACTTCAAAGCACTTCACGGGACCTTAAATATGGATAGAAATGACATTAAACTTAAATTGACAGCTTTAAACTGACGTCTTACCGCATCCATGACTGTTAACTGCTCAGCGACTAGAGAAGGACTGAAGGACATGAAGTGTGAGGGGGAGAATTCATCTTCCAAACTGCTCTCCTCTGGTGTGGCAAAGGGGCAGAAGCACAGATCACCTGTACATGAGACGCAAGTCATCATAAAGTTAGTTTGAAAGTGATATTTTTATGTAAAATTCAAATGCATCATTATTGGTGGAAATCATACCTTCAAGCTCCACCTCGCACTGTTGGCGATGCTGGAAATGCTCCAGCAGGTTTAAAGCTCGTCTCTCCAGGTCCGATCCAGAGAAGTTGAGTTGTAAGTAGGATATGAGGCTCTGCAGGCATTCATAATCTGGAGGACTCCAGAAATCCTCCGAGTATTGATCCAACCAGGCACCCAGGATAGATGACACAGTGCTGCCAATCGTACAAAAATATTGCATTGATATTATGAAATTCTGGAAGATATCAATAAGCCAATCAATATCAATATAAGAACATTTGACATATAACTTATAAACTGACAATATCAATATTATAATTTTAATTGTTAAAAAATTATGTACCATTTTTTGATTTTATTACATGCAAAATCTAAAAATGTTACATCAATATATTGTACTTTTTAAACAATTTATTCAATAAATGTGACAACATTTTTTTACACACACACACATATATATACACATATACATATATATATTTTTACAAATTTTAAATGTATTGTTAGGTTAGTAATATTAGTACTTAATACTAAAACGTATTTCAGTAAGCTGGCAAATCAACATTTTTCATATTGTATAATATAATATTGTAATATTTAATAATGTCTATTTTATTTAAATATTTAGATTTTTGTATTTTATTTTAGTTAAACATCAATATTTGTTTTATCTTAGTTTGATGATTTTTTATGTTATGTTTGTTCACTAATCAAAACATCATAATTTACAAGATAGCTGATATTTATTATTAATGCATTTTAAAAATAAATATATATTGTTTCATAAAAGATTATGAAATTATTGTTTTTTTAAGATTAACCAAGTAAGCATTTCAAAGTCATCCACAAAGATAATTGAGTCTATTCAATCTTGTCTGATACACAGTATATCCAATATTGACAAAACAAATGAATATCATCTGATCTGATAACCGATGCGGTCAAATTTTACAAAACCAAATTTTAACTGCAGATAAATGAATTGAGTTCATTTAAACAACATGAGGACTTACTTTTTAAGCTCTGTGTGGTCTTCTGCTGAGACTTTTGTCTTGCCTGAGACTGGCAGTTTGGCATATCTAAGAAACAAACAAATGCATTTTAAGTAACATCATAGTGTTTGATATAAAATCTCTAGAAGTACTCGTGGTTGAAGGCTGTTTACTTGTTAAGCAGCAGGTCCAGCACTTGTTTGGTGGTGGCAAATGCTCTGTAGGTGCAAAGGAAAATAGTGACGTATGTGTAGTCTTTCCCTTTGAAGGCAGAGACCATGTACTCCACCAGTTTCTCCAGTGTGCCAGCCTTAATGGTTCGACCCTTGCATGTCTCGTACAGACTGAGGGCAGAGTCTGTCTCCACACCCAGCCATCGCTGGCCCTTACTGGCCGTCTGGTGGAGCTGCACCTTGCGGAGTGTGATGGTATAGATGGCACCGTCCTCCACCTCCTCTCCAATCTCCTGAACTGAGCTCTACAGATATAGAAAGAGAAAAAACTGAGTATTCTGGGTTTTTATTCTTATCTGAAAACACACATAAGGATACTGTTCAAATGTAAGTAAGTTTTTCACACAAACAGTTCACACAAAAATTAGAATTTGCATAAACAAACACAAAAGAAGATATTTTGAAAACTGTTGGAAAAAAAACATGGAAGTCAATGGATAGCTATATATATTATACAAAATAGATCTATTTTAAGAAGGAAAATCATATATAAGGGCGACGCGGTGGTGCAGTGGGTAGCACGTTCGCCTCACAGCAAGAAGGTCGCTGGTTCGAGCCTCGGCTGGGTCAATTGGCATTTCTGTGTGGAGTTTGCATGTTCTCCCCGTGTTCGCGTGGGTTTCCTCCGGGTGCTCCGGTTTCCCCCACAAGTCCAAAGACATGCGGTATAGGTGAATTGGGTAAGCTAAAATTGTCCGTAGTGTATGCGTGTGAATGAGTGTGTATGGATGTTTCCCAGTGATGGGTTGCAGCTGGAAGGGCATCCGCTGCGTAAAACATATGCTGGAAAAGTTGGCGGTTCATCCCGCTGTGGCGACCCCAGATAAAGGGACTAAGCCGAAAAGAAAATGAATGAATGAATGAATGAAATCATATATATTTGGAGGTTTCAAGTAAACAATGGCAAAATTAGTGAGCTATCTGTTTAATGTTTCAAATTATTTCATAAATTAACATAATAAATCAATGAATTAAATATAATAAAATAAGTTTAAAAAGCAAGAATATACAGTTCTGCAGTATAATTATGTAAAGATATTTGCCTACAAAATCAACCTAAGTAAACAATGGCAATTTTTGGGGGGTGAAGTACCCGTTTAATGTTTAAATTATAAAAAAAATAAATTAATAAATCAAATAATGATCAAAAACAAGGGCGACCCGGTGGTTCAGTGGTTAACATTGTCGCCTCACAGCAAGAAGGTCGCTGGTTCGAGTCCCGGCTGGATCAGTTGGCATTTC
The DNA here is from genome assembly GCA_903798115.1 of Danio jaintianensis. Classification (NCBI taxonomy): domain Eukaryota; kingdom Metazoa; phylum Chordata; class Actinopteri; order Cypriniformes; family Danionidae; genus Danio; species Danio jaintianensis. The sequence goes on along the minus strand of CAIGQV010017835.1, from coordinate 9,476,335 downwards.
TGTGTAGAGTTTGCATGTTCTCCCCGTGTTCGCGTGGGTTTTCCCCGGGTGCTCCGGTTTCACCCACATGCGCTATAGGTGAATAAACTAAAAATTGGCCGTATGTCACGGTGCGCTCTGCACACAAAGGCACGAAACACGGGAGTTATCAAACACGAAGATTTATTAACAAACACTTACAGGCAGATGGAGACACGGGAAGACGGTGACACTGGAACATGGACAACACATATGGCAATACAATACTGGACAAAGAATGAACTAAACAAAGGGGTATATATACACAGGAGGGATAATGAAAGACAGGTGAAAATAATCAACATTAGAAAACGGCGGGAAACAGAACAAAGGGATCACATGACGACAACATGGAACAGACACCTGACATTACCCCCCCCCCCTTTGAAGGCGCGACCTCGCGCCTTCAACATAAAGTAATATAAAGGAGGGTGAGAGGGGAGGGGCCAGGGAGGAGTTTCAGGAGGGAGGAACCAGGAAGGGAGCTGGAGCAGGAAGACCCAGGACACAGCCAGAAGGACGGCCCAGGGCGGAGTCGAGGAAGGAAGGGACCATGGAGGAGGAGTGGCTGCCGACTCCAGGGGGCCGACGCCGCTGATGGCAGTGGAGCCCAAGGAGGAGACGGAGAGCCGTAGGGTGAAGGTGACGCTGAGGTCCCGGAGGGCCGGGGTGGAGCAGACGGCTCACCCGAGCGAGGCGACGGCGGGGGTCCGGAAGGCCGCGGCGGAGCCAGAGCGACAGAGGACCAAGGCATAGCTGGAGGGAAGGAGGAGCTCAACGCAGCTGGCAGGACGGAGCGACGAGGCGCAGCCAGAGGAGTGGAGTCCAGAGGTGTAGGAAGGGCGACGACTGACCAAGGCGGAGCCGGAGGGACGAGGGAGCCTGGTGAAGCTGGTGGACTGACGGTCCACGGCGGAGATGAGGGAGGAGGGAGCCAAGGCGGAGCACAAGGGTCGAAGGGCCGAGGTGGAGTCCGTAGCTCGGAGGCTGAAGGAGCTGACGCTGGGCGACACCCTCCAGAGGGCGATGCTGGCAGGCAGCACCTCAGAGCGAGCTCCACCTCTGGAGTTGAGGGCGAGCTGGGGGGCTGGCTGACTGCAGCAGCGCTGGAGCTGGTTGACTGGCTGCAGTCATAGGTGTGAGTAGAGGTGAAGAGGGTGGGATGGGTGGGAAGTTACTCACGACTCTGGAGCTTGGGGCATCGGGAAATTCAGGAACTAAAAAACTGTGTGGAAACAGTTGACGCGGAGATACGTCTTTGCTGTCTGGAAAGAGCGGAAGGGGCTTGACTTCGCTCCAGAAGTCGGTGAGCAACTTCCCAGTGTCCAGCGGTTGCACATCTGCAGAGGGGGGGTGGACGGGACTCTCGCATGAGCCGCTGAGGTCCACCAGGACTCCCCCTTTCGGCGATGTTGCCGGCTCACACACCTGGTCAGGCGGCCTGTTGAGCTCCTCCTGCTCGGTGTAACTCCGCTCTGTCGCTCTAGATGGCGATGGCTCGTACACCGCGGGTGGCTCTCCGTCTGCGGTGGGCTCTGGCAAACGCTCCCTGCAGGTGGGTGGTGTTTGGCTGGTCACTGGGTCGGGAGTGGCGCTATTGCCCCGAGGACCATCTTCGGACGACCGTCTTGTACGGTCCTCGAGGCTGCTTTCCCCCTGCTCCAGCAGGAGGGGAAGAAATAAGGGGCTGTCGATGGGGTCCATGGGAACACGAGGGAGAGGAAAAGAAAACACTGGGGGAAAAAAGACTAAAAAGAAAAATGGGGGAAAGTACGCCGCAAACTGTTTGTGGTCCAGTATTGTATTGCCACAGTGTGTTGTCCATGTTCCTGCGTCTCCGTCTTCCCGTGTCTCCATCTTCCAGTGAGTGTTTATGAATAAATCTTCGTGTTTGATAACTCCCGTGTTTCGTGCCTTTGTGTGCAGAGCGCACCGTGACACCGTAGTGTATGTGTGTGAATGAGTGTGTACGGATGTTTCCCAGTACTGGGTTGCAGCTGGGAGGGCATCCGCTGTGTAAAACATATGCTGGATAAGTTGGCGGTTCATTCCGCTGTGGTGACCCCTGATGAATAAAGGGACTAAGCCGAAGGAAAATGAATAAATGTATCAATCAAAAACACAAGAATATACTGTTCTGTGGTCGTTAAGCAAAAATATTTGCCTACAGAAATAACCAATCAGAATCCAGTTTCATCAGTCTCACACACAAAATACTATACCATCCATAACTAGCAGCAAAAATAATGTTTTATTATTTAAATAAGCACTATTTAGTTTCACAGCATGGTTTAGTGAATTAGCAAGGGCATACAGATCTAGCACACCAGAACAGGGGCTTTAGGGGTGAGTCTCGGATTACTGCTGATTTCCCTACTAATCCACATACAGCCTTAACACTAAACGCACAAGACCAAGAGGGTGGCTCTTTATCAGCCACCGTCACATGGCTAACCCAGCCCTTAAACTACACGTCACCTATCAGTGTCAGTTGCATCACTTTACTACCATTTATGAATCTACTATTGATGGATAGTAGAATGTCCATTGGATGCATACTTGTCGGTCATAGAGGTACATTTTCTCTGCTCTTTTACAAGAAGTGTAAATTCAGACATACCTATTTATCTGTTTTTCGCCTGCTACTTAAAAGTGAAGTACTGTATTTAATTTAAGATGTATCCATTGTTTGCGCACTAAGCAGATAGGTTTCGCTCATTGATATGACAGCATTTTCAGATTTATACTGACACCTATAGGCAGGGGAGCCGCTGGCCAATTCGGGCCCTATGATACATTTTTGTAATTTGCGTTGAAGTTTCAATATTTAGTAAGAAACCGATCACAGCGAACACTCTTTTTGACATGAGAGGCGCCTTTTTAAAATGATTTTCTAATGACCACAAGTGTTTTGCCTTGCATATTGCTGTTGCACCAGCAGTTGAAAAAACTCTGAGTGGAAAAAGCACGCTACGTCAGTCGCATCTTTTTCATTGTCCAATCAAATGAAAGCAGAGGCGGAGAATCCATTGAGGTGACAAAATTGTTTGAGTTGTCAAGGCGACTATGGAGACTTTTAAAGATGAAGGAGAGACTAGTGGTCGCTGTTTCGAGTTATTCGGAGCTGTATGACTTCACAAATTGTGAATATCACAATAATATTACAAAGCAGCAGGCCTGGAAACAAGTCCAGCATAGAGATGACGGCTAATATCAACAGCAGCGCTCACTCGCAATATGCATCTGATTTAGTGGTTGCCTAGCGACACAAAAAGCACAGCACACTTCTTTTTTGTCTTGTCAACAAAAAATGCAGTACGGTGCTACAGTAAAAAAAAGCGCGTTCTACAGTATTTTTGATGTTGTTATTGTGGGCACTTCAAAAAAATTTATAATTATTTATTATTTAATCTTTTAGGGATATTCAGGTTGTTTGCTAACACTTTACAATATGGCTCCATTTGTTGACAGACATTACGTAAAACATAAATGATGATGAAAAAAATCCTTGTGAAACATTAATCTAAGTTGATGTTGATTACTTAGTTAATGTTTAATAACTAGCCAATAAACTAATAAAATTCAGTAGTATATTTATCTAATCAAACATTAAGAAACATGTAACAAACAGCCATTTTTCACTGTTAGTTCATGCATTTCAAGCATAAGTTATTGTTCTTTATAGTATAAAGGAAAGGATCTCAGTGAAATATAAACACAAAGGTGGAAAATAAGTTAATGTAGCTATTTTTCACTGATGATGTTAGATAAGAATGCATTTACTAACGAATATAACAATGAATCCATTTCGTAAAGTGTTATCCGCTGTACATTATAATCTTCTCACAATTTCATTAGTTTGACTTTTGTTTAGTCTGGTTATTTATATGGAATAAAGTTCATTTGTTATTATACCTGTTCAAGTAACTCTTTTTAGAAGCTTACATCTATTGCACAATAATACAGCAATAACCGTTAATAACTATTGCAACAAAAAAACAGATAGTAGTATGCCTATAGCCTAGACATAATTGTGATTAATTTATTATTTTAATAAAAGTCAAAACTTTTTCTGTCTGACCAACATAAAACATCATAAAACCAGCGTGATCTTACAAGGGAACTTAACTATTTGACATGTTGTCAGAAATGTAGCTAATTCATGCAATTTAATTTGTACAAAAACAAACAATTTAGCCACTAAATCAAAAAGGTTATGAATTGCCATAATTTTGTTGCATAAAACACATCAATGCTCATAACTGTATGGGTTAATTCACCGGGGATCTCATATATAATGCTAAATTAAAAGAACCTGCAGTCAGTACTTTGCAAAAGGCTTCTAAACCAACTACTGTTTTTGACGTCATAATGGAAACAAGAGGGAACTCCCAGAGAACTGTGGGAAGTGACTGTGAGCAATGCCTTGGGCAAAGAGCCAGAGGTGTGAAGATATGTGAGTGTGTGTGTGTGTCTGTGTGTGTGAGTCACTACAGCAGCTTTCTCTACAGGAGACTGGTTAAACAGATAACATAAGGCTCTGCACAGCGGCTGCTATGGTAACAAACACACAAACACACACGCAGCAGAACAGCTTCTCTCAAATTAGGTTGAAGTGGTATTTCTGAAGTGTTTCAATTGGGGGAAAAAGGAACCGTGTTTGTTTTGCTTTCGAGCAGAAATTGCACAAAACAGTAAAACACAAGATGTTAGATGTTTCACTTTCATGGTCACAATGATGATGGTGGAGAATGAAGATCTCAGCATATTTTATGTTTATATTTCTTTAATACAGAAATATGTTTAACATTTTACATCCATATTTATTTAGATATTACATTATGTGATATTATCTTCAATTATTAAGCAAATATGAACTTCCCTAGTATATATTATATTATATTATATCATATTATATTATATTATTCATTCATTTTCTTTTCGGCTTAGTCCCTTCTGGGGTCACCACAGTGGAATGAACCACCAACTTATCCAGCATATGTTTTACGCAGCGGATGCCCTTCCAGCTGCAACCCATCACTGGGAAACATCCATACACACTCATTCACTACGGACAATTTAGCTTACCCAATTCACCTATAGCGAATGTCTTTGGATTTGTGGGGGAAACCGGAGCACCCAGAGGAAACCCACGCCAACACAGGGAGAACATGCAAACTCCACACAGAAATGCCAACTGACCCAGCCGAGGCTCGAACCAGCGACCTTCTTGCTGTGAGGCGATTGTGCTACCCACTGCGCCACCGTGAGGCCTTATATTATATTATATTATATTCATTCATTCATTCATTCATTTTTTTTTCGGCTTAGTCCCTTTATTAATCTGGGGTCGCCACAGCGGGATGAACCGCCAACTTATCCAGCATATGTTTCACGCAGCGGATGCCCTTCCAGCTGCAACCCATCACTGGGAAACATTCATACACACTCATTCACACACATACACTACGGACAATTTTAGCTTACCCAATTCACCTATACCGCATGTCTTTTGGACTTGTGGGGGAAACCGAAGCACCCGGAGGAAACCCACGCGAACACGGGGAGAACATGCAAACTCCACACAGAAATGCCAACTGACCCAGCCGAGGCTCGAACCAGCGACCTTCTTGCTGTGAGGCGATTGTGCTACCCACTGCGCCACCGTGGGGCCTTATATTATATTATATTATATTATATTATATTATATTATATTATATTATATTATATTATTATAATAAAGATGAACTTTGTGTTCATCAAAAGAAATTAAGAAAAGGGCAAGACCACTTCAAAATTCGGAACTATCCACTATTCTATTCTATTTACATTTGAACATTATTATGTTTAAAAAGACAAATTTGGTGTAAATAATTAATGAATAAATAATACAAAACATAAAAGCCACCTCATCAAATGGGGAAGACCACATCAAAATTCTAATCTATTTTATTCTATTCTACTTACATTTCATCATTATTATATTTAAAGACAAACTTGGTGTAAATAATTAATAAATAAATAATAAAAAACAAATAAAAGTAAAAGTAGACCACCTCATCAAAAGACCATTTCAAAATTCTATTCTATTCTATTCTATTCTAATTTAAAGATATTTTAATGTTATTATATTTAAACACAGACTTGCTGTAAATAATAAATAAACAATAAAAGTGAAAGCAGACCACCTCATCAAAGCAATAAAATGTTTCCCCGCACACACACAATGGGAAGCCCCTCGGATTCAAAGTGAAACTACTGGCCACAGAAATCTTAAGAAAAACAGCCTGACACAACTGACTGTAAGAGACCAGCTTTGACATATACACTCAGCTATAGGGAAAATCCATAATAAAAGCATAACAGGAAACATATATGGTAAAAGAATATTGTTTATCACTAATCACAGGCTTGCTTTTCACTAAAATACACTTGGCAAGTCACAAAAAGCCCAGACTGCGAGAGAAATGCTTTAAACACTCCTCAAACTCAGCTGCGAACCACCTCTGATCCACTAAAGCCACAGGGTTCCCTGTGAAAAGACAAAGAGTGCTGAAAAATATCTGCGTAACAGCTTCCTAGACAGATGCATCCTTCACAAACAACACTTAGAACACACACACATGCACACACGTCAAAAAACAATGCACAATAATCCTGTCATAATAATCAGGGAGGAGTTAAAAGACCTTCGAAGACAAGCCCTATTATGTGTTCTCTTTAACTTATTTACATTAAGAAACAATGAGAGAAAACAAGACTCATATGTTAAAAATGGATGGTTTTGCTTACATAAAAACAGCATCTTATAAAAAACACCTATTTATGACATTTTTACAAGATTAATTGAAGTCTCAGGTGCCCCCATAAAGTGCCATAAAGTGCTCAGCTCAAAATGCCTGACATAAAATTCATTGTAACATTCTTTATATACTCATTATTAAGCAGAAGCAAAAATGCTGTTTTTGTGTGTCTCTTTAAATGTAAATAAGCGGCTACTCCCCGCCCCCTTTCCAGAAGAAGGTGGAGTCTTTACAGCTTCTGCCTCAGATGCTGCCAAAACAAAACTGTTTGGTTTTATCATGTATGCAGTTCTTCATCATCATGTAAGTTTACATGCATTTTATAGCCTTGTCAGTTTAAACTCCTGATCTACTTTTAACTACTTATAAATTGTAGCTTGAAGTTAGCTTGACATTTTAGTACATTTTTATTTGTTTTTTTTAATGATTTTATTTAGATGATCTGTTATTTTAGTATTGTTGAGGTACAGTTTTTTTTAAAATTTATTTATAATTTTTTTTTTTTTCCATTATCATTTGAATTGTTTTATTACACTGGTTGTGTTTGTTTATATACTTATATATAGATTTTAATGATTTTTTATCCAGAATTAATTATTTTAGTAACTTAGTAGCTAACTATTTATTAATTAATTTATTATTTATTGAAAGTATTAATTATTTAATACTTTTATATTTTTAAAAATACAAATTTAAAATATTTTCTTGATAAGTGGCCGAGCTAAAATAAGTTTAAAATAAATGTTTTTTATTCATTTAATTTCATTTAACATTTAAGTAAGAAAAAATGTTTTTAATTTATTGGAATTAGCTTCATTTCAACCCTGAAAAAAAACATACAAAAAAAAAAAATTCTGAGCAACCTTGCAGTTGTAAAACTACAGTAAGAATGCAAATAGATGAGATCAGATTTAATTATTTTAGTACACAGAGTTGCTAAAACAAGAAATATTTTCTTGATAAGTGGCTGAAATAAATTAAGCTTACAGTTTTTTATTCGTATAATTTCAGTCAACATTTGATTAACAAAAAATGGTTTTAGTGTAATGTTTTATATTTCACTTAACCACAATATGATAACCCTGACAAATGCAAAAACACATCTGAGCAGCCTTGCAGTTGTAAAACTCTACAGTGAGAAAGTAAATGGATGAGGTTAGATAAAAAGAATTTAAGAGAGCAGTAATAAATCAATGTGTTCTCTGCTATGTGTCCTCCTGTTGATCATTAATAAGACTTGCTTCAAAAGGCTTTCATTCATTCAATTTTTCAAAATGTGTCATAACATTGCTTAAATACCTCAGTACACGTTTGCTTTTATTGTTTTGGCTGGGTATGTCATAGCTGTGAAAAAAACTCTCCCGTACACAATATTAATACATGCAGATCACCGTTTAAGCCAGTATAAAACCTACGACCAAATTTCTTTTTCTGTTTAATGGCCAAGAGCAAAACAATGCTTATTTGTGCTGTGAGAGTTACGGATTATGGATGCGTTTCATAAGTTCTCGCGAGATTGACACTCCTGTTCGAGTTATTAATCTAGAGAGAGATGAGATATGTTGAGTAAAGCTGCAGTCTGTGTATTTTGGCATTGCTCAGTAGGTTTTCCAGCACATTCGGTTACAGCGCATTAAACCTCAGCAGAGTGATGGCCAGATTCACTGCTGCCCACATCGACAGTGGAAAAACTGCATGCAGAGAAAGTTGAAAAGGTGATTTCTCTTTAATCCACCTTATTCTGGAAGTTTCCAAGCTCTTTTTTTTTTTTTTTACCTATGACAGATTCTAACCAGGCATAATGTGTTTAAAGTATGAGAGCGACCAAAAAATAATTACAGTCTGCAGGAAAGTTTGGACTAAAGTTTGGTAAGTACATTTTTTTTTTTTAAATCAATACTTTGACAACAAGGATGCATTAAAATGGTTGAAATTAAAAGTCCTGCATTAAAGGAACACTCCACTTTTTTGGAAATAAGCTCTCCCATTTTTTTTTACCATTTTTAAAACCATTGAGCCAATCTCTGGGTCTGGCGGAAGCACTTTTAGCTTAGCTTAGCATAAAACATTGAATCAAATTAGACCATTAGCATCTTCCTAAAAAAAACGTTTGGATAATTTTCCTATTTAAAGCTTGATTCTTCTCACAATGATATTATGCAGCACCTGAAAAAGGTCCCCAGCAAGGCAACTAACAGCACTGCTTAATATCATTGCTCCTGCTGCAGCAATGGTACAGCAGCAAAGTTCTTTGTTTATTATGCTGGACTGAGAGTATAGCTCCTAGCCATATCGGGCTAGAAAATAGCAACATTTCATTTTCTTTTGGTTGTAGTACACGATGTAACTACAGAAGTGTCAAGCTTTAAATAGGAAAATGATCGAAACTCTTTTTTTAGCGAGAGGCTAATGGTCTAATCCGATTCAATAATCTATGCTAGGCTAAAATAATTATTAATTAATTATTAGGCTAAAATGATCAAATTCAACTGTTTAACTCTCTCTCCTATTTTAAAAAATAAGTGGAGTGTTCCTTTACATCCAGAAGCTAATGCGAATATTTGCTTTCTCTTGTCAATTGAGCATTAACTTCCACTAAAACACTGGATGAAATCCAAACTGAGCTGTAATCATTAACCTTTTCTGTATTGTTTACATACTGTTAAACATTTTTAACTTTGATAAATGGCGTTATCAGTAGTTTTCTGGTTCGGACGCTGTTAAAAATAACAGCTTTTTGCTTGTATTTTGGTTGTATCAAGGTTTTTGTGAAATCTCCTCCAGCATTTCAGAATGAGATTAGCAGAGCTGGGGAAGGAATTCTACAATATAAGCCTTGGAAAAAAGATTTATCTGACTCTGAACTGCTGAGTGCAGTTGCTCCCTGGCTCCAGAATAGCACAGCTCTTGGTATTAGAAATGCATGGTGCTATTCAGAAAACAACTATTTTAATGCTATTTAACTATTTTATACTCACTGATCACTGTTTTATTGCTTTTATTTGTTAAATGCTTCTTTTATATTCTGCTTTCTTCTCTGTCTTTAGTACTCCTATGTACAGCACTTTGGTCAACTTTGGTTGTTTTTAAATGTGCTTTATAAATAAATAAATATTGTAATTGTAATGCAACACAGAACTGTGCTTATTTACATTCTATAAATGTAAAACACAATAAATGTACATTTTTGGTCAGAATTATTTTCTCCTAGGATCACAAGTTGCTACCTTTTATTTTATAATGATTGAAAATAAGGACTGGATCTGGGAAAAAAGTATAATTAAGGTTTTTCTGTGTCTCATGATCAAAAGTCATTGATGTTGGATAGCTTCAGATGACTTAGTAGGGCACAGAGACTTCTCCTGACTAGTCTGAATAATCAGAATAGTCCAAATAAATTTGATTAGCCACGTAGCTGAATGTTTGGCAAATGTAAATATATGAATAGTATTTTAGTGCTATTTGTAAACATTAAACCATAAAAACACAGTTTATCTTTGTGAATGAAAATATTTTTAGAAAGTAATTAAACCATTGTTTTTATATTAATTTTTCATGTTTCAAACTAATTTACTCTAAAATGTCCATAAAAGTCAATAAAAATAAGAATTAAAAAAAGAAAATAAACCAAAACCCTAAGCTAACCCTAACCCTAAAACCAATTTGATGAGAAATATGGCAACCCCAATCCAGCGATTCAACAATAAGAGGCAATACACACAAGAAGTATACAAATGAAATATTATAAGCAAAAGAACAGGCAGGATACTTTTCAAAAAAAGTCACTTCATATAATGTTCTATGATAAAATAAATGTTGGATTTGAAACAACATGAGGCTGAATTTTCATGTTGGGTAAAATCATTTCATTAAAAATTGTCCATTTTACATTAACTTGTGGTGTTCCCTGTTAACTTAACCCATGATCTTGGCATCAGCAACACCATGTTCTGCTAGTTGAGCTGCTTTTTTTTTTTTAATTTAACCTAACAAACCTGATTTAATGGTAGCTTATTCAACATTTGTGTATTACTCATTATACAACTCTTTAATTACATCAATGCTTACCAACTGATGCCTTTTGACTCTGCCATTTTCCCTTTCCCTGCCTCTCACATCCATGTTTTCTTTTCATCACCATCCCACTATTCCTCCCTCTCATCCCTCTCTTTCCATTCAAGAGGTCTTTCACGACAAAAGCGCCTCTGTATGTGTCAATGTAACCCCTGTCTGTTCTTCTCATTATACAAAGCTCAGCTCCACTGGCCCCATTATGACGTTCTGAGTGCCATCTATTAAACAAAGGCCTTTTTAAGGAGAATGCAAAATTTGTACACACTTTTAACAAACACAGGAGAACAAAGACAAAATGTACTGAAGCGATAACCCAGTGACAAAAGTGCCAGTCAATTCTTTGTTCATTGTTTGCTAATACAGAATCAAAGTACACCAATGTTGGGTCAAATATGGAAAAACACTTAGGTTAACTGTAAACCCCAAACTGTTGGGTTAAAAATTATAATTTAAATTTAATTAAAAAAAAATATATATATATATAATAGAATAACCCAACATTGGGTTACAACAACCTATCATTTAACCCCTGAGTAATGGCAGCTAAAATTCTGCTTTATCCCAACAAGAATAAATTGTAGGACTAGGTTAAACTTAAAAATTCTTTAATATCAATTTAACAAAACAATTACTGACTCGAGCTGTACATCAGAAGACGTGAACATTTTCTGTACTACCTTTTCATTTTTTAAGTTCACTTAAAGAAATGTAACAAAATATTTATTCATTCATTCATTCAATTTCCTTTGGCTTAGTCCCTTTATTCATCAGAGGTCGCCACAGCGGAATGAACTGCCAACTTATCCAGCACATGTTTTACACAGCGGATGTCCTTCCAGCTGCAACTCAGTACTGGGAAACACCCATACACTCTCATTCACACACATACACTACGGCCAATTTAGTTTATTCAATTCACCTATACCACATGTCTTTGGATTGTGGGGGAAACCGGAGCACCCGGAGGAAAACCACGCCAACATGGGGAGAACATGCAAACTCCACACAGAAATGCCAACTGACCCAGCCGGGACTCGAACCAGCGACTTTCTTGCTGTGAGGTGACAGTGCTAACCACTGAGCAACCATGTCGCCCCATTTAAAAAAACAAACCAAACAAAAAATCTAAAAAAAAAAAAGATCATTTTCGAAAGTACTCAACTGATGCTAGTGGTGCGACATTAAAGTGTGACATGTAGAAGAATTTAATGTGCAATATGATCTCTAACACAAGACATGAGGGGTGCTGCTGTTTGTTTTAGCAAAAGGTCCCAAACTTTTGACTTTGAGTGTATATGAAACACAATTTTGGCATATTGTACCTTTTTAATTTAGTGGCTAATTCGTATGAATTTGTACGTATCTCATTTATACACTTGAGCAATGTGAGCAACTCCCCCAATGACAGTTGGGTTTAGGGGTGGGGTTGGGGGCACATCTACTTTTAAAAATGTTATACTTTCATACAATATGCAGAAGTATGCGGAAGGACTTTTAATTTTTCAGTAACCTGGGTCAAGCGCTTCCGGTGAACTGTATTCGTTACAAAATCGGCACGTTTAAGGTCTGTTTTCTTTAAAAATCAACGATCTTCACTGCCTGATTGATATACGATAAGTGGGTCTACATGTCATCATGACAACATAGGTTTTTATCTTTCTTTAACTTAGTTTAGTAAGTTAAGTAGGTCTCAACTTTATTTTTTAAGTTAAACAAATTATAACTTTATGTTTTAGTCATTTTAATTTATGTAAATTGAAATTACTGATAAAGTTAATTTGATTCAACTTAAAAACATAAGGTAGCAACAATTTTTTACAATGTGGCACGTATGACAATTTCTGACAATAACACGTCATTAATGTGCTCTTATACAAGCTCTCACACTGGATCCTTTATGGCAGTTGTTGTTACGTTAAGAGATTAGCTGATCTATGCACTGAGCTCGTAATGATCCATTATACAAGGGCACTTTTACATCTGGGTGATTTGGTTTAGCTCTTCAGGGCTGATGCAACCAACTCTGAGCTCCTGCCAAGCCATCTGCAGACTTGAAGCACTTTGAAAGCAGAGATAAGTGCCTGCAGTGCCCTTTTTTTACAAGCTATGCCATAAAAGAAAGAGGACGAGAACTATAGAGATAAGAGAACGGGATTTATAGCACCATTACTCCATCCATCACTCATGGTTTTCCCTAAGCCAACTTTTTTAAGGCATTTCAGTCAACTGCGTTCACATCATAATGGATGAATAATGAATTATGGTTTCAAATAATGAAGAAAAGCAAACAGCACCCATATAGGAGAAGGGCTTCACTTCTGTGCTGGAATGCAATGGGAGATTTAACCATCACTAATGGTGTAACGAGAGCAGATTAGATTTAGTCCAGTGAAGGTTAGCAGCTGCTGACACACTGGAACCTTCTTTTTTTGTGTGTGATTGGAGTAAAGCTGTAACGTCGTAAACAAGTTTTGGTGTGAATGCGGTTTAGGTCACAACAATGTGCTTTTTTGCACTGAAACACAAGATAAAAGAGGACAAGTTGTTCACAAACCATAGATAGACGCTTCAGGTTTAAGAATAACAACTGTAAAATGTGTGGCTGCCATGGTGATAAAATCATTTACTCGCCTTCAAAAACAGCCTCAGAAAAACATCATGCACTGCAGGGTTCGAGAAGCCACGAATAGGAAATCGATAATGAAAGTCTTTCATCAGATCTGACAAGAAAATGTGTTGTCATGTATTATATAAGTGGCTCTCAGATGCGACCATTCATTTCCAGCTGACACATCAGCACCATTGTGAGTAATCTCATCATAAACGGCCCCTGTTAAACTCTGGAAATAACACACTTCAATAACATCTGATGGCATTTAACGGAGGGTCAGTAAAAATCCTTAGATAATGAACACCATAATGCAGCATTTCTTCCCATGTCTTTGGCTAAATCATACTGAGAGGAGATTGTGTTTTCATTTAATACCTGAAGGGGATGTGATTCTCATTTGACTTTTATTTTCCCATGGCTCTTGTGGGGGAGAATTTAGAGAGAGGAACATTGTTTCCAGTAATAGAGAAACAGAGAGTCTCATTATTTTTTTCCCCAAGATTATGGTGGAGACTAATCTCGAAAGAATTATAAACCATGCTGGTTATCGAAAACTAGATATTCGTGTAAATGCATTGAAGCAGACTTTTTGTAGGCTAGTAGTTGATTCAAAAGGAGATTATGTCGCATCTTTATAGTTTAAAGATAACATAAGTCTTATACAAGACAAAGAACATATAAAGTCATTTGTACTTTGTAGTAGAAGTATCTGTAGTAGAATCTGAAAATGTTCAAGCTCCAATATGTCCATAAAAATGACAAAGCACTACAAAACCACATAGAAAAGCATCTGAACAGACAACAAAACAACTTTTTGCTGATAAATGTCTACAAAACTAAAAAACGAAGTACAATTCCAAAGCAAACTTTAACAACAAACAAGTTATTAATATTAAAAAATTTATTTCGGTAACTTTTTTCCATACATTTATAACATTGTAGAAGTTCTCTCTAATATGAGTTAATATCTGATGTCATGCTCGTTTAAATTACCTCCAGCATTGGCAGATCTGGATCCAAATGCGTAAAACTATTTAAGACCACCGGACATCCATCTCCAGCCGCGATCTCCAGCTTCACCCCATCCCATATGTTTTTAATTCTCCATGTACTGGACTCAAACAGCTCATCCAGGGACGTGGGTTTGACACCCAGGGCGTCCGACTGCATCCCCATAATATAGACCATTACTAAAAGACTGTCACCTCTGTTTACTATCTACTATTTTATAACGAATTCCATGTTCTGTCATCTAGACTTCTGCTGTGGCAACGAGCGTTTGACTGCATCAGTGCGGGTGAAGGGAATACCCTGATCCGCTAAGCCCCGCCTACAACAGAGCGAGCACGTGGCCCCGCCCCTCCAATGACTAATGTTGT
>CAIGQV010017835.1:9393368-9427349 GCA_903798115.1 Danio jaintianensis | reverse complement strand
ACACACACACACACACACACACACACACACACACACACACACACACATATATATATATACATACTGTGTGTGTGTCTATAAATAAATAAATAAATATATATTTAAAGACATATACATTTTTTTAAAGACTTATTTTATGCATTTCTCCAGTGTGAAACTTGCGGTGCAGACTTTGACTGATGTGTTTCTGTCATCTCTTCAGGAGGCTCAGTTAACAGAGGCTCTCTCCAGTGCTGAGGAGCTTCAGCAGCGTTTCTCCAAACAGAGCCGAGAGAATAGCCAGCTGGAGCTGCAGATCACCACCTTAAATAAGTCAGTGACTCTTAACTCGCTTTGTGCTCAACTGAAGCTCGGTCTAGACTTTGTGTTTATAATTTATTATTTTTAGTGTGAATTGTGGATTATTCCCTGAGTAATTTATGACTCTTGGGTCTCCACATCAGTGAGCTCCCATCAAGTTTACTTTATTTGTCTGTCAAATCCTTTATAAAAACAGGTTTGTTCTTAAGCGAAACTCACAAAGGCTGTCAAGGAAAAGTTTGGTCATATTTTGTCTAAACATTTTAGATTTTTTCTGCAGAACAAAAATTAAACCTAGCATTGTGACTTTTTTTGCAAGACTTTTAAAGGAACAATCAACTTTAATTGCTAATAGGCAAATTTTACAAGTCCTCTAGAGTTAAACAGTTGAGTTTTACCTTTTTTTAATCCATTCAGCTGATCTCTGAGCCTGACGGGAAGCACTTTTAGCTTAGCTTAGCATAGATCATTGAATCGGATTAGACCATTAGCATCTCACTCAAAAAAAAAAAGTTTCTCAAGGTTGTTTTTTTTTCTTTTTCCTGGTGAGCAGGGTCACCTACATCATTTAGCAAGTTAGCAAAATAAAGATGGCGGCATCACAGAAAGATGTAAACAACATTTTATGACCGGTTTTCATTAGCGTTGGTCAGTTTATCCGCAAGACAATCCCATTTTGGACTGCAACAATAAAATTTAACTGAGATACACAAACTGTAATTTTTTAATTTGGATAAAATAGATGTTACCAAAGTTGTTTATCAGGACATCATTTGAAAAATGTAATAAATTGCAATTTATCGCAATATATTTTAAATCGCAATATTATACTAAGTTTTGTGATAATATCCTGTTGTGGGTACTCTGGTGATTCCCACCTCTATTTCCCAGTAACATGCACCCCAACTTGAAAACCTCCTTTCATGTTCATCACCTTTAATGATGTATGATATTTCCAGAGCTCATAATGGCCAGTGACTGTAGTGTTTTCTCTTTGCAGTCGTCTCAGTGAGTTGAATGATCAGTTGTGCAGTTGTGAGCAGAAGTCCTGTGCTGAGAGAGAGGGTCTCCTCAACCGTCTGCACTTCCTCACTTCAGAAAACACTTCTACCAAACTGGAGAACCAGAGACTCAAGGCAAGAACTCGGTGCAGAAAGACTTAGCTCTTTCGCATACAACCTTTTATGCTTTCTTGCTGATTGATATTACTTTATTCCCTCCATTAGAGCACTCTGTCAGCCGCAGAGGACAGGCTGTGTTTGTCTCAGACTGAAGTGCAGCAGCTGAAGGTCTCGCTCAAAGACTTTGAGAGTCTGGTAGAAGGCTACAAAAGTCAGGTGCTTTCAAGTTTAGGGATAACAATGATGCTGTAAATTATGTTACCAATATACACTTGTGACTGTTGCTTGGCAACCATTCCACTATCAGTACTGAAACTGTATTATTTGTTTTGTTTTATTATGTCAAACCTGGCTATCTATATGGAATAATCGTTTTATGAAAGCAGTAATCCCCCTGACAGTTAACTTCTTTAATCCATTTTTTTTTTTTCTTTTCATGTTCAGAACGCAAATTGAGATATTTTGGATGAAGTCAGAGAGCTCTCTCTTCCTCCATATACAGCAATGGTCCAGAGATGTTCAAAGTTCAGAAAAGAAAAGAAAAACATGATCACAACATTTCATGTGACTTCGGTTGTTCAACTATAGTCGTACAAAGCTCCATGAACACTTTTGTAGGCCATAAAAGTGTAAAGTTCTTTATGGAGGGTCAGAGAGCTCTCGGATTTCATCTAAAAGGTCTTAATTTGTGTTTCAAAGATGAACAAACATCTCAGGAATTTGGAATGACATGAGAGTGAGTAATTAATAACAGAATATTCATTTTTGGGTGAACTAACCCTTTAATTCCAGGTGCAAACAACTTTCAATAGGTGGCAACAAGGTAAAAGTGTGATTCATTGATTTAAATTTTTTGTTTAAATAAAAAAGGCAAATTTATTGTGAAATCAAGCAAATGGCTGTCTTTATGAATGGTTCTGTCCATGGATTGGATTGTTGAATGGATTATCATTTGTTACTTGCTTAATTTAAACACAGATTCATTCAGGAACACAAAAGTGCAGTGCTGTTCTAAGATGTTTGGAACTTTTTTAATTGGACATCAGAAAAAAAAAAGACAATATTGTGTTTAAAATGTAGCGCACTTTGTGTATGTTCAACTGTTGTGTAAAATCACTATCACATTAGCGATGACGCAAATTTCTGAATGAAAATTGTTGTTAATTCCTAACCCTCATGTTTTTCCAAAACCCTGAGACCTTCGTTCGTCTTCTGAATACAAATTAAGATATTTCAGGTAAAACCTGAGAGCTTATTATAGAAAGCAACTACAAAAAAATAGGTCCAAACTCCAAAAACATACCAAAAAACATTCTTCAAACAGACCATATGCCTTCAGTGGTTCAATCAGAACATTATCAAGCTACAGGAATACTTTGTGCGCACATAAATAATAAAAAAAACAGCTTCATTCAACAGTTTCTCCTCTTCAGTGTCAGTATAGGGTGCATATTCATATTTTTGCAGGCGCCTGTGCTTTGTTTTAAACAAAGGAAGTCACAGGGGTAGATCTGTGCACACTGCTCATGAATGTGTGCAATATACTGACACTGAGGAGAAGAAACTTTCATTATTTTTATTATAATAAGTCAATAATGTTTTATGTGCACACAAGTATTCTTGTAGATTGATAATATTCCAATTTGATTTGATTTCATCTACATTGAAATCGAATAATATTCAGATTTTATTTCAAGCTCATTTCAGTTCATCTACATTTAGTCATAATCATAACCCTTAAATGTCTCACAGCTGCAGAAGACGCGTCTGGAGTCTGAAGAATGGAGGCTGAGGCTGGAGATGATGGAGAAGGAGGCAGAAAGGGAGCACATGGAGGTAGACAGAGAGATGGAGCGTGGCCGCAAGGAGCTCCAGGCCCGGATGAAGGAGATGGAGAAGCTACGCGAGGCTCTGAAGCTCCTGGAGGACGAGCTCCGAGGGACCAGAGAGAACCGGATCATCCAGGACAGGAGAAACACTGAACACAGCTGTGCTCTGGCTGAACTCAGAACAAAGGTGAGGGGTTGTGAAGAACAAATTTATGGCTATATGATTTTTATCTCAAGACATATGACTGAGCCAGGTCACTTGGGTTCACAATTTTCACACAATTTGGTTGTAGGTGGAGCAGCAGAGCAGTAAAATAGAGTCACTCCAGGAGAAGAATTTATTTCTACTTGAAGAAAATATGCAGCTGAAACGCTCAACGGAAAGCATTGAAAGGTCTGCTGCACATTTACCTACTGGTATTATTATTGATTTGTTTTATAAAGTTCAATTTAATTCTCTTCAACAAAGTAAACAAAATATATTGATATTTAAAAAATATATAGATCAAAAACGGTCGCAGTTTCTGGTTCATGCGGACTTTAACTTGTTCTGTGCCAAATAACTATGAGTGTAATGAAAAAATATTTATGTAATGTAATCATATAAATAATACTAAATGAAAATAAAGTCAGCTGACTCAACAGTTTCAACTGTATTTCAACATTGTTTTCTTTCTTGTTGTTGCTACTCAGGAAGATGGAGGACACGAGCGCTCAGAACAAGGATCTTCTTCAGCTGGTCTCCAAGCGTGAAGAGACCATCAAGAGCAGCCAGCAGCATCTGGGGGAGAAGAGCCGTGAGTGTGAGTGTCTGTTCAGACAGCTGGAGCAGAGCAGAGTGGAGGTGCAGAGACAGGTCATATATATACACACACACACACTACAGTCTGTCAGTCTCCACATGCCTTGTCAGACAGCAGAACTTCAACTGCAATGTTGTGTGCTTGCGGACAGGGGGAGCAGAGTCTGGAGCGGCTGATTTCTAAAGAGCGATCCACTCAGTCCAGAATGCTAGATCTGGAGAGCCAACTGAGCCTGGCCAAAAATGAGCTGAGTCAAACACGCCGCAGCAAAGACGATGTAAGTATTCTATGAAAATATTGAAGACACTTGATGAAAATATGACAGGAATAGTTCACCCAGAAATGACAGCTCTGTCATTAATTTTCAAATGTTTGAGTTTCTTTCTCCTGTTGAACACAAAAGAAGGTATTCTGAACTTAAGAATGTGGGAAACTTGTAGCCATTGAATCCATAGTATTTGTTTTTCTTTTCTTCTATTAAAGGAACACCCAGTTAAACATTTTTGAATCCATTCTTGTACATTATGTAACTACAGATGAGTTGAGCTTTAAATAGGAAAATTATCAAAACTATTATTATTATTTTTTTTTAACAATTTGAGCAAGTTGCTAATGGTCTAATCCAATTAAATGATTTATGCTAAGCTAAGCTTAAAATGCTTCCACCAGACCCGTAGATCGACTGAATGGATTAAAAAGGGCTTGTAAATTTAACTATTTTCAAAAAGGTGGAGTGTTTCTTTATTGTTAATGGTTTCTGGTCTTCAAAATTCTTCAAAATACTTTTTGTATTCAGCAGCAGAAAGAAACTCATAAATGTTTAAAACCACCTGTGGGTGAGTAAATGTTCATTTTTTTGGATTATTAATATGATCGTTTGGCTACAGCATAAAAAAAAAAAGCCAAAGTCTGCAAGCAAATGAAAGTCAATCCTTTTGAATGAAAATTGACATCTTCAAATAAGAATTGCAATATGATTTTCCATTACCATGTCCATGTTTGGGGCTGTTCCAAGAGATACAGTCTCTATAGCTGCTTTTCCACTGCTCGGCACTTTAGGTTCTGCACAGCTTGGCTCACTTTGGTTTTGCATTTCCACTGCAGTTTAGTACAGCTTGAAGTGGACCAATCCAGTCATCAGCAATGTGTGTATGTCATGTTTTGCTAACAGTACAGCTCGCTTGGAACCTCACCTGAGATGGTACAGAAAGCAGTGGAAAACCCCTGAAGACTGTGGCGTACAATGCAGTAAAAAAGTGCTTTATATTTCCTTCCCAGTGGAGCTCCAGGGAACAAAAAATTATTATTGTTTTTGTTATTTGCATTTTAGAAACAGTTGTACTTTAACCCTTTCCCCACCAATGACAATATATCTTGTCAATTAGGAGAAGACCCTTCCCCAATCCCCACCATTGACAAGTTTTTACAATAATCCATCTTTTAGGTTTATTACAGTAAGGGAACCTCTAGCGCATTTCCTGAATGAGTTGCAAAATATAAGATCACATGTAAATTGAAGACTTACACAACTTGCCTTTGGCTTACTCCCTTCTTTATTAAAACTCACCACAGCAAAATGATCCACCCCTGTCAATCTGGACAAAGTTATATGTATGTATGTATGTGTGTGCGTGTCTATATAATAATAAAGTTTTATTTTTATTTTTTATTATTATTATTTTAAAGCGGTTCCCTATTTTAAGAATTATCTAATTTTGAGGTTCTCAGGTGAAGGCACTGCTTTATGGGGTTCCACAAAAACATACCAACAATGGAAGTCTATGAGACAAATTTATTACAGTTGCATTTAGACATTTATTTTAAGCACTACATTGCATACAGTGCAATTTAAATTGTGAATTAAAATAGGAAGGCAAAAAAATGGAATTGATATAGATCTGCAAAACCGTCTGTGATAGAACAGAAGACATATTCATAGTTTAGAACCACTTAAGTGTGAGTAAATGGTGAGGGGAATTTTTGTGTGAACTGTCTCTTTAAAGGAAAAGCTCTTTGAAACAGTTTGTGTTTCCTTTTTCAGATGGAGAAGAGATTTCAGTGCAAACTTCAAGACATGAAGAATCAGCTGGAGCAGGTGAACAGCTCAAACCGCAGCCTGCAGAACTACGTCAACTACCTTAAAGCTTCATACACTGATGTGTTTGGAGACTCCTCGCTGACCAGCGCACTCAATCCACACATCTGAACATGATCACTGAACCACTGATTAAATGTTAAAAACAAAACTGTCATTTGCTAATCCTCACGTCATGCCAAAATTTGCATCTTTTGAAGAATTTAACATTTTATTTTCATTGTAGACAAAAATATATACATCTCTGAATTTTTTTTAATGAATTTACAGTATCTATTAGGCATGTGTTGTAGTAAAATGTTAATAATCATTTAATTTTATGAAGGCTTTTTTTATTACAGAAAATGGCATTTGGTCAATGTGTGTTTTTATTTGTTGTGGCTGGAAAAAAAAAAAATCAAGGTTATTCCAACAAGTTGAAGATAAAACATGGGTATTTTTAATTGGGAAGAAATGGCATTAGTAATTTGCAGGGATTTTTTTGTAAAGCTATCGTAAAATTTAATCCAGAGAAACTGGTCTTTTTAGCTGTCCATTGGAAATAAGGAAAAAAAAAAAGGTTATGGAATAACATGAGGATAAATAAATGTCAATCTTTTTTCATGATGCAGTTCTTTTTACACAATGTACTTGAATTTCTTTTGTTGACTTTTTAATAAAACATCATTGCGACAACTCTCCAATGTACATCTTTATTCAAATCACAATGAACTTAACATTCACGTTAATCCTCCAAAAATATATATAAAAAGAGTTAATGAGCTCAAACCGTCCGTTTACTGTGGGCTTAATCACTGTCGCTGTCTCCTTCACTGTCGGCCTCCTTCACGTCTGTGCTGAACTTGTACTCCTGATCGCAGCCCATGTAAGCGTCGCTCATGAAGTACAGAGTGTAGTTGTGCACACCGACCACAGGAGCCACAAAGTCCAGCTTCACCTGTGGAGAGAGAGAAAGAGTACATTTTAGCTAAAGCAAATTTTAAATGGTATATTTAGACAGTCTAAAATAAAATGCGAGAATATATATTCTGCAGGTTTTTTCTGGATGCAGGAGCAGGACTGACCTTGGCCTTCTGCTGCAGAGTTAACCTCTTGATTGAGATCAAACTGTTTGATTTGGGGTCTCCGATTACAACCCACCAGCCCTCTTCACGTTTCTGCACAAACAAACAAGGGATTTTTTAACTTGTATATAAATGTACATTAAATCTCAAAGATAGATTAAATTACTGTAAAAAAAAAAAAAAAATTGAATGGAAGATTGACTTATTTGCTGATATTTGCATATTTGCTGATCTTATATTTGATTATTCAGAAATCCTAGAAAAATTTATTTTCCCCTGCTCTTTTAGTACATGTATTTATATTTTCACATTTTAACTGTGCGATTATATCTTGCTTTTATTTTAATTTGTTTCGGTAATTCATTTGATATTTTATTTTTATTTTAAAATGCCTATAAAATAAAAACTGCTCACCACTAACAACAACATGTAATAAAAATGTTTTTATAGTTTATATTTTACCATTTTTAACTTAAGTTATAAAAGGTGTCAGACAATGCTGCATTAACAGTAGTAATAAATGTTTCTTGAGCAGCAAATAATCATATTAGACTGATCTCTGAAAGATAATTTCAATTGCTTCAGACGAAAAAATAACTTTACAGAAAAAATATATCCAAATTGAAATTTTAAATTCTATATTAGTGCAAGGCAAAGATTAAATCACATCCAAAATAAAAGATTATTTTTACAATAAATGTGTGTATCATGTATATTTATTTTGTATACATAAATAAACACGTGGATGCACATATTTGAGAGAATTTTTATTTATATATAAAATATATATGTATGTGATACAAATTAAATATAAAAGTAACTATGTAACAAAATTGTTTTGTATAGTTTTGTTTTTATGCATGTGTGTATTACATATACACATAAAATATACACACACATATATTGTCAAAATAATCTTTTATTTTGGATGCGTTTAATCTTTGCCCAACACAATGTTTTTCACAATATTACTACTACTATTGTACTGGTGAGAGAAAAAAACGAAATAAACTGCCTCTGTGAGCATGACGGACTCAATATCCCAACCGACACTGACCTGTGGGAAGAGAGGAGCGATGACGGGGCCGGTGACCTCTTCTTCTCTCTCCAGCTGCACCTGCACCACCACTGGACTCCCACTGCAAACACAAGACCACTCATTCACACCTCTGTTTCATACAACCACACTACATTTAGCATGTTAAAATAATGAGTTTGCACCTTTTGATGTCTTCTTTGTCGGCCACTTCATACGAGAGCTCAATGTTGGGGTATCGGTTACAGAAACGAGCCACATCTGCCACCTGGACATCCGAGAGCTGCAGGAGCCCAGTGCGATCCTCATCCTCCATCTCCATGATGTCAAAGATACTCTCCACACCCTACACGCACACACCAACCAAACAGTCAGTCATGCAAAAGCTTTCATGCGCCTGTCAATATTGGGATTTTAAATCAATCTGTGGTAGATTTTGATTACAATACGTATTTTTAAAGGTCCCATGAAATTAAAATAAAGTTTTTTAGATGATAGTATCAGTATTGTTGGCTTTTAGAATATCTATAAGCTAGTGCACACCAAAACAGTAACAAAGTTGGCGTTTAGAAGATATAAAACTAATATAAACATGTAAAGTTTGTAGTTTGTTACTTCTGCCTAAATGGATCAATGGTTTTATTCACGTCACCTCATACTTCAGTTTCTAATGACCAATCAAATGCTCTCTAGTATCTAACATGCCTCACTCCCTTCAAGATGCTTCTCATTTGATGCGCTTGAACTCAACCGCTCTCACTGACAAAGCGGTGATAAAACAAAACGCTATTGGCTGTTTTTAAAAAGGGGAGGAGCTACATTATGTCCCACCCTCTCTTCATTTTTCAGTTGAGATTACATCAATCAGCAAATAAAAAAAAGCACATTTCAAAGCACTTCACGGGACCTTTACGTTTTTTGTGTGCTCTTACATACACCAATCATCACAATTGTATCAATATCTGCATTCTGAAGAGTTTTACACAACTATATGTTCATTGAATATAAAGTCTTATGTAAACAGTTCAATTATGTATGAACATATATTTGAGTAAAACCCTTTAGTATTTTCAGCATTTGTTGAATTATGGAGAGATATAACATTTTCACAACCACCTCTGCAAAACCTGTCAACTGTAATATGATAGTATCAAAGGATTGTATTAAGAATTTGGAACTTGACCGAAAATATTAGCAATTATTAATGTAATTAATCATCTGATGAAATGTGGTCGTAACTTTTTTTTATCCTATTCACTTGTTTCCTGCCTTAAACGGACAGTTCACCCAAAAATGATCATTTGCTCATGATTATGATAATTTAATCATCCCCCACTGGATACACTGAAGAATGCCGGGGAGAAACAGCCATTTATTTTTGTTCCTACTATGGATGTCGATAGATGCTTTTTTCCCAACATTCTTCTTTAAAAGAAAAATGCTGGGTTCCACACAATTCCTTCATGTTGTCCCAACTCAAATTGTTTTTACAAATTTAAGTGGACTGAACATGAAACAATTAAGTTGTCTCCAAAATTAAGTAGTTTCAACTCATTTTAAATAAGTTTTAAATCTTGTTTAGTGTTCAAAAGAAGAAAGAAATTCATAAAAGTTCAGGACCACTCGAGTGTGAGTAAATGATGAGGACATTTAGATTTTTGGGGGTAATTATGCCTTTAAAGAGTTTACTGGAAGAGTGTTGTGATGATCAGATCTGCTTCTCACCTTGTCTGTGCAGCGCTTGATAAGTTCAGAGGTGAAGTGTGGCAGCTGTCTGAGGTACGAGTCTTTGGACCACATGGCTTGTGTGACCATCTGTGCCAACTCCATAGCAGCCAGTGCTGGACTCAACCAGCCATTACTGGAGAGCACATCCACACATGCCTGGATCAGGCGCACTGCCTGAAGACACACACACAAACACCAGGACTTCAGAAACACTGAATACATAAGAATTGACAAAGAAGAAAGAAGAAGAAAAAAGAAAGAAAGAGGAATGACGGTGCTTGAGATGATAAGTGGAGGGACTGTGTTCAATGAAGAGTGACATCTGCAGCTGGAAGTTAATGGTAATTATTTATATTATTACAACAATAAAATTACCGTACAACTATATTTATCATTTTTACATTACTCTTACAGTGGTCTGCAAAAGCACTTCTCTAGTGACATATATGGTAGGCAAATTTCATTTACATCGTCCATGCAGACCAGACGACTTATGTGTACCCCTGACTATATGCCTATACTGTTGGGTATTTATCTGATAAAAATGAAATTATATACACTTTGGGTCAAAAGTTTGAAATAAACTTTTATAAGATGTCTCAATGTTGTTTTGGTGCTTCAGAAACAATTCTTGTTATCAATGTTTTGCTGTTATTAATGTGGAAACGGTGATATACTTTCAAAGGTTTGGGGCAAGAAAAAAAAAAAAAAAACGAATTCATATTTTTTCAGCACAGCTGAAATAAACTGATCAAAAAGTGACAGCACAGATATTTATTATGTTACTGAAATTTGTACTTCAAACTAATTCTGTTGTTTTGAACTTCTTATTTAAAGATTAGCAGCAGAAACGTTTTTTCAGCATTGATAAAAATAACATTATAGCTATTATAACTGAGCAACAATAATAACTGACAATAAATGAGCAGCAAATTAGAATATTAAAGTGATTTCTGAAAGATCTTGTGACACTGGAAACTAGTGTAATGCTAGCATATTAAATCATGCAATACTGAAGCGTCATGACTGATGATAATTGCTGTGGTTCAATTAAAGATATTTTTTGTTGCTTAAAGTGAAAACATTTTTTAGATCTTGGCAGAACACTGTAACTGGATCACAGAAAATAGCAGGTGAAAATGTGGTTAAGACCTTGCTGAGGATCTCCTCGGTGTCAGACTGCAGCTCTGCGCTCAGCTGCATGCGGGACAGGTGAGCCTGGAGCAGCAGGTTGGTCTTCACGTGAGGGTCGTTGAATTTGGGGTTGTTCAGTTTGTGAGGGACTTTCTGAGCCAGCTGTAAAAGTAAAGAGAGGATTAAGCGCTCTGATTATGTTTTTTTTCTAGAATTTGTATTAAAGGTGCACCTTTCTTACCTGTCGTAGCAGGGTGTCTTCATGGTGCCTGATGGGAATGTTTTTATACTCTGCAGCATTGGAGATGATCTCGATGAGGCCACGCACCTTTGTCTTGGCGTTCAGAGACATACTGAACAGCTCTGGAGAGAACACAAACAGAAGAGAACAGAAGAGCTGAATCAGATGAGACGGATATGATTAGAATATCAATAAGCAGCTGAATAATTTTTAGTCATGATGCTTTGAAATTTCAGCAATTGAAAATATTGAACAGAAACGGAAAAAAAAAAACATGCCATGGCATTCTTTTATTACATTGATTATTAAATATTTTTGATGAACTTATTTTTAAATTTTTGGCCTTTGGAAATTGAAACTTAAATGTTAGTTTAAGTTTTAATTTAAATAAATAAATAAATAAATAAATGGACAAAATAAAATTTTAGGGCATCACAAATTTCTTATCATGGTGGTTAAATTATTTCCATGATTAAGACTGTGAATTTGATCATGCAATTACATCAGACATGCATGTATTTTTTAGGATAACTGTCAAATTCGCTTGAACTGTCACTTCCAGTCTAGTTAACTTTCATTCATCTTTTAGCCATACAAAACAGCTAGTTACGCTGCTTATTGTTGTAAACTGCAATTTTCATATATTATTTAATTATAATGCATTGTCTTAAGCATGTTGGTTTGAAGCACAAGTAGTCTGACCGTTTACTGCTTTTTATTCCTAGTCATTTACCCATAGTGGCGAATGAATCAGAGGTCTAACACAATCACAGAACAGACTTTACTTCCAAATTGCAAAATAAGGTGAATAATGAACAGAAAAACTGTTGTGTTGAGCACTGAGCAGACACAAAACAATGCAGTATTTTAACTGCATTTGACTTAAGTGATTGATAAGCGCTACAAGAATAAAATAGACTAACCCTAAAAAAAAGGCAAAAATGTGAAACATGAATAAAACAATCACATTTTGATAAATGGAAACAGAAATTTAAAACAAGCACAAATCCCTGTTATTAAATTACTTAAATATTCAAAATATAAATTTTTTAAACTTACAATGTCTGGAAAAGACTTTAAAACATTTCTGCTTAACAGCAGTTCCTTTTTCTATTTAACTCAGATCTGCTTGCACCCAAAATACATCCAGAGCCAATACCAGCCTACATTTTCCCCAATTAATTATTTTCACTCATATGTAAAGCAGAATACAGAAAAAGCCACGGCTTCTGTTCTATTGTAAATGAAGTGTGCTAAACAGAGAGAGTCCTCACCAATAGTGGTGTAGTTGATGTAATAGTAGGCAGCAATCATGCCCAGATTCAGAGGTGCCACGTCCATCTCATCCTCAATGCTGATGCACTTGGACTGTTCCAGATCCTGCAAGGTGTTTTCCACCAGCTCAGACAGATGATCCGACAGGTGACGATGAGACATACCTGCAAATGCCATCAGGAAGGAAAAAAAAAAAAAAAGAAGAAAAATTTTTTTTTACTCATTCGAATATTTTTACATGCATCACAAACAGTCAAATCTGCATCATAAAGTCTAGATTTAGTGAAGATGTGCAGGCCTCTGTGCTTCCTCACCCTGCAGATTGTAGTAGTTGGGATTCTGGGTCATACGGCGGTACAGGAAGGTCCATGTCAGGTAGTCCACAGCATCCTGTTTGTTCTCCACTGTCTTGGTGACGATCTCAGCGTTGAAATGGTCATGAAGGCAGTGGTCCAGGTGAGATTCCACAGGCAGAGGCTCATAGAGGAACTTCTTGAAGAAGTCCTAAAGAACAAAGAAGCACAATATTATGAGGAGTTGAACAAACAAGTAAACAAAATGACAATAAAATGTGTGGATCAGAGTAAACTTTACCTTTTTGGACCCTTGACACATGATGACACAGCGGCCCTCATCATCCTGAAGAGGACGGTTCGCTTTTCCTACCATCTGGAGCACATCATAGATTGGGTAGTCCACATATCTGATCAGAGGAAGACAGGTGCACAGGGTTAATACTGGTGATGTCAGCAATGGTCTGAGGTCAGTAAGTATCAGTAAGTAATCTTACGCATGGATTTTGCCATTGTAGTACTGTGTGTCCATGACAATAACCAGGTGGGCAGAAATGTTAGTGCCCCAGCAGAGAGAGCGAGACGCAACCACCACCTGAATAGCACCTGCATGAAAGGGAAGAGGAGGCTTGGTCATAGCTTAATCACCCAATTAACCGTATACTGCAATTTTAAATCAATTAATGATTTGTGTATTTCCAGGTCTGTTTGAAATGAATTATGGAATTATGGCTCCATGAATTCAGTATATGTGAAAAAAACACAAAAACTACTCAGGAAAACAGAATGCAAAATAAATAAACAGAGAACAATAGAACTTGGGGGAAATAAAACAGGATCATACTTAACATACACTAACTTAACTAAAGTCATATTGTACTGATCAATAGCTTCTCATTAATAAACAAAAGTGAAAATATTTCTTTCTGAATATTACTGTTTTAATGTAAATTTAACTAAATAACAGAGCAGCAGTTTTTTTTGTTGTTGCACATAATGAAAAAGAAGATTGATAATTCATGCTAAAGTTATCAGGCATCCATATTAATGCGTTTAGTTCAATGTAGCTAAACTTTAAGAAATACACTGAAATGTAATTCAAATGTATAAAAAATATCATAAGCAAAAAGAGAACCAAAATGAAAGTGTAGTTTTAAATTGGTTATAGACCATTTTGAGGGATGTAAACAAAAACTATGGTCCTAACGCATTTCCTGTTTTACATTTTTAATTTCTATAGCTTCCGAGAATCCAAAAACAGCCACATATTGATAAATAATGTTATGATAGCTGTTTTAACATTAAGTTATGATTGAATTGCCTCTTGTTACAGTTATAAAAAAGTTTGATAACAAGTAGGAAATGTTCATGGGTCAATGACATGACCACATTGAAATGGTCTATAAATAAGTATTTTGACAGTTTTGGCATGTTTGAACGTTTTTTTTCAACTTATTATATCCAAAAATATATATTTTCATACATGCATACATAAACAAGCATAAGATTAAAATTTTAGGTCTCATGTATCTTACCAGAAGTGAACAGATGCTCTACAATCCTGCGCTCTGTAGGTGAAAGGCCCTCGTGAAGATAGCCCACCCCGTTAGAGAGGGTCTCCTTCAGTGTAACATCAGAGAGATTCTCCATGAATGGAACCAGATCTTTCTCTGTTGAGTGCAGGAACCTGCAGAGACAAACAATAATGTGGATAAGATGTCTGATGGGAAAAAGCTGACTAAATAATATATAATAACCAAATCAATCTTCTTTCAGCACCTCTGGGGAACCACATCTGCAGCACAGAAGGTGAGGATATCAATAGCTGTGAGACGTGTCTGGCGTCTGGAAGGCACAAACACCAGCACTGGCTTGGACGGGGAATGTTTCATTATGGCGTGATACACCGGTTTAGCCATGGACAGCAGACGAGTCTGTGTGTGACTCACGTTGAAGCCCTGAAAAAATTATGAGGATGATAAAAATAAATAAATAAATAAAAATAATAAATAATAAAAAACACTTCTCAAAATGTAAACATCAAGACCTCTGCCTGTTTACTGCTAGTATTAATAGGTATTCCTATTGATCCAAACACAAGTTAATGACACAAATAATACTGGTATAAACGGTTCTGATACTGCTTCCAGTGGTAGTCAAAAACATATTTGAGTTGATTATTTTTGTAGTGTAAACACTCATGTGGTTGAATGCATTAAAATAGACACAAAAGGCCAGTTACTCTCCGCCTACTGACCTAATTCTTGAACATTGTATTGTGTTGTTGAAATGAAAAATACACAAATTGCAAGTTTGGTTTGAAGACAAATCTAAAATGCACAATATTTATTTATTTATTTTTAAAACAGAGTAAAAATTAGACAGAGGTTCAGACTGACCTGGATGTGAAGCTCCAGAGGAACTGGCCTGACATTGGGGTGGAAGTTGAAGGTGGCTGTGGTGCTGCAGCCGAGCCAATGAGCCACATCTTTAGCATTAGACAAAGAGGAGCTGAGGGCCACAATACGAATGGGCCGCTCAATCTGAGAGGAGATGTACCTCATCCTGGAGCAAATCACCTCCAACACAGGCTATGAGAGATATGTGAAAATTAGAGAAGAAAAAAAAAATTGAATAATTCACACTAAAAACAAAAATGAATAAACAAACACTTACTCCATTGTCTCCTCCAATGAGATGAACCTCGTCTATAACGAAGAGGCTGACGTTTTGCACGTTCTTCCTCTGTTTCCAGCGGCGGGACAAGATGTCCCACTTGTCTGGGGTGCTCACGATGATGTCACCTTTACCCAGCAGCTTTAGGTCAGTGCTCGTCTCACCGGTGAGTAAAACAACCTTCTTATTCAAAGTCTCCTGGAACTTCTGGTGCCAATCAAGGAAGACCTGCACAAAAAAATAAATCAATTATGATATTTACACTCAGAAACTATAACATTTAAAGTATTAGTTCACCCCCCAAAAACGAAAAAGATATATTCCCCTGAGTATTCCCCCTTTTCTCTGCTGAACCCCCAAAAAAAGACATTTTGAAAAAATGCTGAAAAGTGGTTACCACTGACATCAAAAGTTTGAAAAATAAATTATATGGAAGTCAATGGTAAAACAGTTTTTAACATTCTCCACAATACCTTTCTTTTGTTTAACATGCAAGAATTAAAATCAGGTTTCAAATAAGTGGAGGGTGAATAAATGGACAATTTTCATTTTTGGGTGAACTGTCCATTTGAGACATTTAAGATCATTTGTGCATGAACCAATAAAAAAATAAAAGTACTGTTTTTTTTTTTTTTATATATCTGATGGCACCTCCATGCTCATAATAAAGTAATCAAAAATAAATCAAACTCTTCTCCTTACTGCCCGATTTTGGCAGCCTTGCATTTTCAACATCACATTCCAGTGTCTTTTATGGGATCTTTACTGGTTATGTGTGAATGCATGCACAGAATACTTTGCTTGCACTTGTGGAAATACCTGTTCAGCCAGAGCCTCCATAGGTGTGATGTAGACACAGCGGCCCTCTGCGTTGTGGAGCAGCATCCTAAGAATGGCAAACTCTGCACAAATGGTCTTCCCGCTGCCCGTTGGAGCGCCAACAAAGACATTGTCATCACTGTTGTACACAGCATTGAACACTAAGGCGAAAAAAACAGTTTTATTTACAGGGAAGACTTGGATCAAAAACAGAGCATATTATGGGGTCTGTGAGGGCAGATACCTTGAGTCTGGATTGGATTGAAAAAGGGAAAGTTCTGGTAGAGGCTCTCGAAGGCTCCGTTTCTCAGAGCAGACACAGGTAAAGGCTGCAGGTCCAGCAGCTCGGTGGGAGGAGGATATTTCTCTGGCAGGATCAGGTGACGGAAGGAAACAGGCAGCTGTGTCTCACATGCTTAAGAAAGAAACAAAAAATTTAACTCCAGAAAACACATTCTGAAATACTGCAGTACCTCCAGTACTCAGATTTATTTATTTTGCTCAAGTGTTTGGCAATATTTATAGATCAATAAATTCAGTATAAATAACAAGAATAACTTACAAAGCCAGCGGTCTGAAGCTATGCGAATGAAATACTGTGGTGGCAGTGGCTCAAACACAGGCACAAAAAAAGTCACAAGATGTTCATCCTGAGCATACTTGGCCTTCAGGAGGAAATACTCGTGATGAAGGACGACCTCACTGTCCACATCCTCCACCAAGATCCAGAAGGCTTCAGATGAGCCGTGTATCTGAAACAAGCCAACAGTTAGTCTAAAGCTCATATTACAATAAAAAACCTCCTGGAGTTATTTACTTCTTTAGTTAAAGACTGACCTTGTCATCCCACTGAAAATCAGGTGTGATTGTGAGCTCCACTTTCAGAGTGGAGCGTGTGATGGGCTGCAGATGAACTGCCAGGTCCAGCTTAGGGAACTGATGGACGTACTTGTGAATGGTCTTCCCCATCTTTGGCATGCGGATCAACTCACCTGAAATAGACCGTGAGGTCATTTTAAAAATGCCATATGGATATAACAACAATGCTTGACTATCACAGCAAAATAATTAGCAGTTCTCACCAATTTCATTGTGGTTCAGATCATAGAGACGCTCGAAGGGGAAGTTTTTCTTCTCAATCTTCTTGATGACCTCTTCTGGAAGCTTGCGGAACTGACGCAGTGGAGACATCGACTGCCACCTTGATGGCAAAAACAAATCAAAGGATAGAACATCACATTGCATGAAAAAAAGTATATAATTATTCTTTCCAAAGTCAGCATCAAGACAACTCACATCCTTTTGTCAATCATCTTGCAGAGGTTCAAAGTCTTGTCGGTAAGTTGGGCCCAGCCTCTGCTTAAAACAATCTCAAAGATAGCCCTCATCAGCCTGCCAGCACTCTGCAAAAATCAAACACAATGTTAATAGAGGAAATCGGTCAGATTGACGGGAAAAATCTTGTCTTTTATTATAAGACAAAATTTTGTTCTACACTCACCTGCGTCACATAGACCATGTCAGCCATTAAAGCAAAGCCCTCCAGTTTGAGCTGCGAGATATATGCCTGCAGCAGCACGTTAATCTGAAAAACAGACATAACGTTTAAGATAAAAAGGATCAGCCAGCTTCATGTACAACAGACATATATTCTTTAAACAAAAAAAAAAACAATTCTAACTTACCTTTGCACTGGGCTCTTCAATGCTTTCCTTCACTGGAATGGGGACTCTCTCGAGCAGTTTTTGAAGCTCGAGTTTTTCTTCCTGTCAATCAGAACGTAATAACCATGCTTGTTAAATCCTGGAAGCAGAGATTTGTTAAACCAATTCATCTGGTTAAATTAAACAAGGCACATACCTCTCTGACAGTAATGTTCCTAAACTCAGATGAAAGCGAGAACACTCTGAAGAGCTCTATCTCACTCAGTGTGGGCTTCAGCAGCTGGTTGTAAGTCATTATGGACTCGTGGGTGATGTAGAAATGACTGGCGATGCGCCCTAGGTCTGTCACCTTCAATGCAAACACATTAGACATCATTTAAACCACATCTGTTGCTGCCATTTAAATGTTTAATCAATGGATTCAGGCAGCCGTGCTGAAATCCATTATGCCATGCTGGGGGATTTCAAGCTGGTACAAACTCTGCATTGATTGTGCATATAAATCATCTGGATGTGCCAAGAGCTGTTTAGAGCGGTGGTTAATGTGACAAGCACGAACAGTGTGTACCTGAAAGCTGCCAGATCTCTTGTCGTATTTGACCAGGTTGTTCTTCTCCAGGACGGTAGCTGCCGTGTGCACCAGGTCCATCCTGCGACGCTCCAACAGGGGGTCTGTGCTGCGGTCATCATGGGACACACCGTATAGTGTGGGGTTACGCAACATGCGCACATACAGGTATGTGTATCCCAGCCAATTTACAGCATCCTGAAAAAATTAAAACAACAGAAGATCAGTCACTGCTACAGATGTTGAATTTATAGAAAAATACTGATGTTGAGCATGTGCAACATTATCTGTATAAATTAATATTTTCAACTCTATGCTGTAGAATAATGACAATGTAAAACACTTTAATATTGGAAAAGAATCTGGTAATTGATAATAAGGCTCCAATAGTAATAATAATCTCAATATTCCAATAATAATATTGAGAAATACATTAGGATACTCATTAATCTTCACTTACATTAGTTAATACAAATCAATGCACAAATATTTTTAATGTAATAAATTGAATATAAAGTAAATATTTTGGCAATTTACTATAGTACAATTAAACAACTTTAATTTTGAAAACAAATACTTCAATATATAATTTATAATAAATCAAAAACTATAATTTTGAAAAGAAACAGTAAGCATTAGCAAAACAACATTTTCAACTTAATAAATATTGAGTTAAAATTTGAAGACTGTTATGTTTAAGATTAGTTACAATGCTATATAAAGATTACATTCGATCTTTTTCCCCAGAATTATTGGAAAATATTAGGTATAATGGTATCTTTATATAATGATTATTATTCATAGCACAATATAAAATTACAATCTATATATATTCCACATTTTATAAAGGGGTCCCACAAGTGGACACTTCAAAAAACCCCTTTTTAATGGATCACCAAAAAACTAATTAAATTAAACTAAACCTATAAAACAAACAAACAAAAAAACACCTGCTATTGAACTTATCCAAATACATTTACACATTACCTTGGCATTCTGCACGTTGCCCAACACAATCTCTGCATTCAGCATGTCAGCTAGTTTTCCCACCATCTGGCTCTCGATGGGCAGCTGCTGATTGAGCAGGGACAGGTAATACTGCAGCTCTCCATGGGAAGTGATCAGAATACCCTCTCCTTTAGAGTCATACTGCGGCCTGCCAGCACGACCCAACATCTGCACCAAAAAGTCTGAGTTATTATCCACAGTTCAATTATCTTATCAAAAGATGAAGCACAGATGAAAAACACTGACCTGTAGGATGTCCAGGGCTCCCAACTCTGTCCATCTGCCTTTCTCTGGGCTGTAAACCTGTGTGCCTTTGATTATGACAGTGTGTGCTGGCAAGTTCACACCCCAGGCCAGAGTGGCTGTGGAGACCAGAACCTGCAAAACACACATTCATGGTTATTCTGTTTTAGAAAATGAAATTAAAAAATGTTGTTTGTTTTCCTTACGGTTACAAACTAACCTGGATGTGACGGTCAGCAAACAGATCCTCTACCAGCGTTCTGTCCACTCTGGTCATTCCGGCATGGTGAATAGCAAAACCATACGGCAGAAGATCCTTCAGCTCCAGGTTCTGCAAACAGGACAAAAAAAATCAATTAATTGCAAATGTGTGTAAGGGACAATTAATTGCTCCAATTTTAGTGAAAAACCTGCACTTTTGCACTAGAGGGGTGTTTAAACCTAGTTTGAAAATGTTGGTAAATACTAAAGGAATAAATTCCTATTATTCCTCTAAGGAATATCAAAAATGAAAATTTGTATGAATCAACAACTAATATCTCAACCCAAGTAGTGTTCACTTCTCTTGGTGTGTCTGGTCCAGACTAAAAATAAAAAGTCGGAAAATGCCAGAAATTGCTTTTTTCCCCAACTATTTAATATATGAAAAAGAGTATGTGAGACCAGTAGTATTTCTGAATTTCATAAGACAATTCAAGACCAATTCATTCATTTTTTTACAAATCAAAACTGGTAGGAAAACCCTAAACCATACTGTATCCTGCGCTAAATGCACTCCTTGTATGTGTGTACAGGTGATTTTCTTTTATGAATAAACATTCTAGTTTTTGTGGCCATATCTTGTGACATCATGGCCTGTTTTTGGTTTGTTTAGATGTCTTCGGTCTGTTGCATTGACATTTCAGCTTAACCACATAAAAGTTGGACAGACCTTATAAGGGGCCTCAGTTCACTTGTTTGGTGAAAACAAAAAAAACAAAAAAACCGATTCTGGTGCATAGCAGGGTGCAACACCACACTAACAATTGCACCAGATTTTATTTCTATTAAACCAATCCTGCCAAGTGCAAACAAACCCTAAACAAATGATTGAGCTAACCTTGCACTGCTCTGCCTCAGTCCTTAGGACCTCAGTGGAGGCTGAACCCTCCCTCAAGAATAACCCCAGAGTGTCCTTCTCCAAACACATGTCCCTGATCGCTCGAGCTGTCTTCCCGGTCTCCTTTCTCGAGTGCACAAACACCAACACCTGGGGAAAACAAGAGAAAACAAATATTAGGGAAGACACCATAAATGACTGAAAAACTGGTCTGATACATTGAAGTACACAGAACTTATCTGGTTACTGTGTTGAGTTCACACCTGATTCTTTCCAGCATGTTCCATGATCTTCTCATAGACGATTTCATTCATGATCTGAAAGCGCTTGATGGCCTTTTTCTCTGTAATTCCCACATAGGTTTGTTCCAGAGGCACAGGTCGGAAACTACAAAAAAAAAAAAAAGAAAATGCCAAACATTAGTTTATTATTATTGTAAAAACATATTCAGTGTTTTCCAAAAACTGTTGAAGACCACCATTCACAATCTCACAACAGCAGCCCATTTCTCACCTGTTGTCGAAATAAAATAGTCCCTTTGACGGATCCACACGAAGGCAGGTTGCCACATCGTCATAATTAGGCAGCGTGGCGCTCAGGCCGATGAGCCTCACATCTTCCTGCGTCAGCTCCACATTACGGATGGTTCGAGCAATCAGTGACTCCAGGACTGGGCCACGGTCATCATGCAGCAAGTGGATCTCATCCTGAAGGTGAACACATATTTACACAACTCAAAACATATGGACAAACACTAAAAAGAAGTTAAAGTGAAACATTGATTTGATTACTTACAATAATGATAAGGCGCACAAGCTGTGTATAAGTTCGTTCTCCTCCTTTCCTTGTAATGATGTCCCATTTCTCTGGCGTGCACACAATAATCTGAGTGGCGTTTATTTCCTCTTTGCACAGCTGATGGTCTCCGGTCAGCTCAGAAACAATGATGCCATAACTAGCCAAGCGCTGCAGACGTAAACAACAAATGTTTAGGAAAATTTTATACTTTATCAAAACATTAAACAAGTATAAATGTGTCAGGCTAATTTTAAAACTGTAAATTCATCTGCCTCAAGATCTTCTCTGTTATTATGACTAGAAATCACTGGAAATAAAACTAGCTTTTCAGTTCAGAAACTATGCAAGAGATGAAATCAAGTTGGTAACACTTTTGAATAATGGTCCATTAGTTCATGTTAGTTAATGTATTTACTAACATGACCAAACAATTATTAATACATTTATTACTGTAATTATTCATCTTTGTTAATGTTAGTTAACATTAAGTTAAATAATGTTAGTTCATGTTAACTTACAGTGCATTAACTAATGTCAACAAGCACAACTTTATATTTTAATAATGCATTAGTAAACATTGAACTATGATTAATAAATGCTGTACACGCTTATTCATACTTAATGTTAGTAAATACATAAACTAATGTATCATTATTCTAAAGTGTTAGCAGAAATTTAAGATTTTTTCCCTCTATGTTCAGTACTCCTACCTTGCCAAAGCTGCCCACCATCTCCTGTACTAGTGAGCGCATAGGAGCGATGTAAATGATCTTAAAATCGGCAACATTGATGGTGCCATCCATGTTAATGTGCTTCCCGATCTCTCTGAGCATTGCCATGAGAGCAACATTAGTTTTACCAGCACCCTACACGTCAGAGAGAGGGACGAAAAAAGAAAAGTATTAACTCAAACTAAAGTCATCTTTAAGTAAAATGCACAAAAAACAGTTCTACATTCTATCGTTTTCCAGTAGACTAACCGTTGGAGCGCAAACCAGAAGGTTCTCATCGGTCTCCATTGTGGTTTTGAAGAGTTTACTCTGTATGCGATTCAAGGTTTTGAAACCCTCAAAACCAGCTTGAGCGTACTTGGGCAGTTTCTCAATACCCATTAATGTCTGTAATAGAAATGAGGGAATGGTGAAATACTGGCCAATCAACCAGCAATTCAAATGACACTAAGATATGTTACAAAGTATTACTATTTCAAATCAATGGTGTTGATTTAAACATTATATTGATTAAAGAACAGTGAAAAAAATCTTTCTTGCTACACAAATATAGCACAACCATTTTCCTATATGGATTTTTAGCATATTAGAAGGATTTCTGAAAGATCAAGTAACACTGAAAAGCAGAGTCATCGCTGCTGAAAATTTAAAGTTAAAATATAAATGTCGTTTTAAATAGCAATGTTTCCATAATATTACAGTACTATATTTGAATAATATTTTTTTGTCTTTCTTAGCCAACTGGATGTAGCAATAAATTAACCGAACAAGCAATTCTGGCCTGCTATAAGAAAAGAAAAACTAGCAGGAAAATACCTCTTCATCACCAAAGGGTTTGGGTTTGAGTGCAGGCACATGAACCTCCTCATAGCCCTTCCTTTGTTTGCGGAAGGAGCCGTCAGGCAGCTGGCAGCGCTTGTTGGCCATGAAGTGACTACCTTGAGAGAAGGTCAGATCTTCCAGGTCTAATACCTGCCTTGAGGACACAGACTACGGACAAAAACACAGAACAATAAAGCTTTCAGAGTGTCACATTGCACATTAAGAGTGGGAATCAAACTGAAAAAAAAAATGACAGGAATGTTTGAGGTAGTGGACATAGCATTAAGTGCCATCTACCTCGCCATGATCAATGTCCATAGACTCCAGATCATCCACACGAGACTTTCTCATTCTCTCCCGGCGAGATCTCTCC
This sequence comes from Danio jaintianensis, assembly GCA_903798115.1. Taxonomy (NCBI): domain Eukaryota; kingdom Metazoa; phylum Chordata; class Actinopteri; order Cypriniformes; family Danionidae; genus Danio; species Danio jaintianensis. Next base: position 9,403,629 of record CAIGQV010017835.1, on the reverse strand, counting down.
TCCTGCAAGGAAACACAACATCATAAGTTTACAGATGGACATTTTTATTCAAATGATTAAAATCTCAAACATTCCAACACTAAAGCGAATAAAACCGGAGGGGAATTCCTGACCCGGATGATGTCCTCTTTCTCAGTCTCCTGCAGCTGGTAGAGAACTTTGGAAAGATCCTGATCGGCCTCCATTTTATTAATGATCTTTTCCTTCTCTGCTTCACTTTGAGCACTGGCCAACATGGTGCAGTACAGGACTGGATATGACAAAAATGCAACATATGATTAATATCTAAAAATCTCATGAATAACATTAAGTCACATGGGGGCCACATTCTCAAAAATCCCAATCCATTTAATCCAACGCAATCTACTTACTCATCCGCCTGTGCTGGCGCAGGACCTTGATGAAGTCGAATGTGTTGAAGCCCAAAAGCAACACCAACTGGTTCTCACACTCTCTGTCATCACTGGCAGTCTAACAAAAAAAAGAAAAAAGTAGTGATTCAGCAACTCAAAAACAAAACAATACAAACAAATCCCTTAGTCTCTAAGGACATGAACCCCTACCTTAAGGATCTCCAAGACTTCGTCTGCTTTTTTCTGGGACACGATGGCATCATTGTAGAAGCGACTGAGCTGTCGCTGGAGCCAGAAGGCATCGATGTCTCGAGGGTGAAGATCCTTCTTTTTGGTCATCATTACGTCTCCTGTGTTTCCCAGCTATGTTGAAAAGAAAATGATAAGCTGGTGGTTGTACTCTATGTCAGTGGTTTTCCAACTTTTAAAACCCTATTATTACTTATTATCGACGTTATAATTTCTTATAATTTTTTTTTTCATATTCTTAAAAAAACATTGAAAAAATTGAATTACTGGCTGATTCACTGTATGCATTTAAACTGATATATATAAAAAAAATTAAGACAAAAACATAAATCCTTGAAAAGGTCAAAATGAGGGTCCAGGTGTATTTTGCATTGATTATCTCTAAAGTCTTGTTTCCAGGATTAGGCCATAGTTTAAATATAAAATGCAAGTCATTTTTATAAATGTGTCTTAAAAAAAAGTAGTGTTCATCTAGAGACAAAACACTGATATATAAGACCTGTTAGTGCAAGCTTCTTCCAGTTGAAACAGCTTAGACTTACATTTTAGTCTAGGATTAAACTGGGGGTAAATGTCCTACACAATAATCCTGGTTAACTGTGGTCAATTTTGTGGTAATTGTTTCTTTTTGTTTCTTTTAGTTATTTAATCTGCAATAACGTTGGACTAAATGAAGGAATTTTGGCATCTTGCATTTAATTCAACCAACTAATTATGCATTTGCAACAGTAACAGTTTATTATAATGTTTATTATCTGTAAACAAATGATTGAATTATTGACAAATTGAAGCAGAAATCTTTACAAAGGTAGCTTACTTAAAATGTTAAAATAACTACATTAGAATCTAACCTTAAAATAAATAAATAAAAATTACACTTTAATCACTAGGGTTACACTAAAATGTTGGGTCCCAGTTACCTGCGTGAGAGTAACTGCTTTACAACAACATGCAGAAACATATGAAGCATGCGACTTACATTCGCAGTCAGTGTGCTGCTCTCATCTGCCTCTTCTCCCTCACTGTCGTCAGAGCCTTCATCCCGAACCTCTCCATACTGATCCTCATCACCCTCCTGCAGAACAAAAGCACAATGATGTCACTAAAAGAGCAAAAAAAAAAAAAAAACTAATCTGACCACAAGCAGCCAGCATGCTGAAGCTCACCTCCTCATCAGACTCAAACTGCACATTGACTCCATAGGTTTCATCAATATTGTCATCTGCAAAAAGACAGACAATAAAGCACACTCTGCCTGAACATCATGTTGAGGAGAGTTTGGACAAACCAGAGTTTGAAATATTTACCCATATTCTGGAGCTCTTTGTCTCCTCCATAGTCTGAGATCTTCTTGCCCAGATTGACCAGGACATGGTAACGTGTGTCATCTGTAGGACCCAACAACTGCTCCACCTCCCTCCTTCTCTCTTTGTCTCTCATCTTGTCATTTTTCAGCACAGCCAACACCTCGTCTGCTGCTCCACACAGGATATCCCTTGGCTTAGATGAGAAAAATAAGTAGTTTATAATGTGATATTTCAACAAAATGCAATCCATTTCATACATTCATAACATATAAAATCAGCCCAAATTTCTAATAAAACATTGTCATATTACACTTAATGGATTGTTAACTTTTAATTTTTCAACATGTAATTTTGCAATTACACAAACAAAGGTTTCGATCAGCACAATTTTTTTTATAGATTTCTGGAAAAAAAACAGCCCGTTTCTTTGATACATGTTTATTGATTTGAACAAAATAAAGGTAAAAAAATGTAATTAATAAAAAAAAGATTAAAATGAATCAACATTTATACTTTATATAAATATATACTTTAAATACAGATTTTTATATAAATCTGTTACCAATAACAAAAAAGCAATCATCAACCAGAATTTTTGCATCGCATCCCAAGTAAAATTTACAGTAGCTACATTCAAATTTCATATTTATAGCACATATCAACAAGGTCACTGTTCCTACCTGATCTCCAAGAGCGGCCTGAATAAAGCTGAGCAGGATTTCATATGTTTCTCTGGTCTCTTTGGTCTTAGGCTTGTACACAATGCCCACCATCTCATCAATGCCCTCAGACAGCAGTGTAAAGCCCTTCATCTTGTTGATGTCATGTCTGTCCTCATCTCTCTTTCTCCTCCTGCATCACACAATGCACCAAATGTTTTTAGTAAATCCTTGACTCATTTAAGACATTTTTAAAAGCAAATTCCATGCATTTGTGATCAGACTGACTTTGCTCTCCTCTCCTCCAGCATCTGGGGTTTAGTTCTCTGGCTTCTGTCTCCCATTTTGGTCCCCTCCAGTTTTCCGACCAGAGACAGCACCTCTCCGGTGGGCTCATCTCTGCGGGTTCGGTCAATCAAAGATCTGTCCGCTTGCAACACCAAGTTAGAGTTCTGTGGAAGAAACAAACACTCACGATCAGTTTGACAGTTACGTCTCAAGCTCAAACTTGCTATATGCATAATAGGTGATGCTATAAATGTAGTTGCAATAATTGCTGAAGCTTTTATAACAATATATGATATTATCATGACATTGACAAAATAGGTTTATTCAACAGGTATATAAGAAAAAAGAACTCATTTTGTGTATTACTTTATTGAACAATAATGTTCAGGGTAAACAAATTATTCAAAAAACAAACATTTTAATAAATTACATGCACAAAAGAAGGATTATAAAGTTCAATAGTTAACACTTTGCAGTAAGGTGCCATTAGCAAACATTATTAATGCATTATGCATCTTGGTCACGTTGTAACGTTAGGCCATTACACGTTACATTATATTATGTTCATTATCACAATATACTGTATATTTTGTATTGATATATTGTATGAACATCAGCATGTCTAATGCTTACTGTTCTGCTAAAACACAATATCATTCAAAGCTAAATTACATCTACTAAATTAATAAAAATACTATCTACAAAGATAACTCTAAAGAGTGTTTTTTAAAGGGATAACTTTACTCACCCTTAAGTTATTACAAACCTTAATGAGATTCTTTTTTTCTGTTGAACTCAAAAGACAATATTTTGAAAATGTTGGAAACCGATAACCATTGACATCGAGGTAAAATTGTTATTATTTTCACACATTCGGACTTTCTCCTTAATAAAATTTCAGAAAAGTATTCTTTGAAAATTCTAATTAGTGAAGTCATATTAGCACCCAATGACTATCAAAGTACAACATTGCTTTCAGTCAAATGAATAGTGCTAATGTTGTTTTGAAGTCATACTTACGTGTGATTTCAGACCGAATATTCAAAGTACTATGGTAAACAATATAGGGAGCATGTCACAAGTTGTCACTGAACGCATGTGCCAACATAAAACCAGCTTTACCTCGATATTGACGTCCATAGTAACATAGTAACGTAGCAAAAACAAATACTATGGACGTCAATGTTGGTTACCGGTTTTCAGCTTTCTTCAAAATATCTTATTTTGTGCTCAATAGAAGAAAGTCAAACAGGTATGACAGACAGAATTATAATTTGCGGTGAACTATCCATAAGCTGAAGTACACCAAAACAAACCACTGAACTAAACAACGCGCTAAATGACGTAATTTAGCTACCAAGCATATCAAAGGTAATAACAAATTACTAGACATTTTATAAAACTCACCGCCTTGTATTCATACTGCAAACTACGTGCAGTAACATCCGCCATGGCTTCTTGTTACTGTAAACGCGCTCGAAATGAAAGTCTTCTGTATTAACCAGCACACTCGGTGCTAGCTGAGAGAGAGACTGCTAAACAAACCACACAGCACTCATGTATGGAGCTAGTTATGCAAAACTAGCTAAGTGTGCACGGACAGCACGTACACAACAATAATAATAAAGTTTAAAAAAAAAACTCTTTTCTTTATGTGTGTATTCGCACCATACGCTCGAAACACGCACGACGGTTTCAAAACGTAGTTTGGTGTGATTTCCGCTTCCGGGTTCAGTCGCTCTGGAGTGTAGTGTGTGGAAAGGCTGCCTCTTCTGGATAGGAATGTTAAAGATAACTGACTACTAGAAAAGTAACTATCAAGTGACTCCAAGGCCACACATTGTCTAATATATAGATATATGCTAGTCATTTTCCAAGGTTTCTAGCCACTTGGCATTTTCACTAGTCACACTTTTGTTGTTGGGAAAATGTATTTTATATGCTTAAATCGGACTTTTGCATGCTAAAGTACTTGATGTACTTCACAGGACTTTTAATAAAACTACAATTTAAAAATTACATTCAACCCACCAGAGTGGCCGGCTGTCTGACCTGCCACAGCTGAAGTCTACCTGCAATTGGCAGGTAATGTCAAACACTGTAAAGTACATGTTCATACCTATTTATTAAAAATGTATGCCAGTAAAATACATATTCATATATTTATAAAAATATATCAAATTAAATATATGTTTTTCCCAGTGATGGGTTGCAGCTGGAAGGGCATCCGCTGCGTAAAACATATGCTGGATAAGTTGGCGGTTCATTCCGCTGTGGCGACCCCGGATTAATAAAGGGACTAAGCCGAAAAGAAAATGAATGAATGAATGAATAAATATATGTTTTTATATTTATACATTTATTTAGTATATTTAGTATATTATATATTTAGTAAAATACATGTTTATAATTTAAAATATATAGATATATACACATATATTCCAGTAAAATACATGTTCGTATATTTATAAAAATATACACACAAAATATGCCAATAAAATATGTTCAGAAATGTATACAAAAATATATAGACAAATATATACCAGTAAAATACGTTCATATATTTATAAAAATGTACACATAAAATACATGTTCATGTATATGTAAATGCTCTCTTAAACAAATTATGTTTAAGAGAGCAAGACATTTTTCCACAGTATTTTCTATAATATTTTTTCTTCTGTAGAAAGTCTTCTTTGTTTTATTTTGGCTAAAATAAAAGCAGTTTTAATTTTCTTTTTAAACCAAATTTTTTTATGTCAATATTATTAGCCCCCTTAAGCATTTTTTTAGTTGTCTACAGAACAAACCATCGTTATACAATGACTTGCCTCATTGACAATGATGGCAAAGATAAAAGAAATCTGTTATTAGAAATGAGTTATGAAACTATTATGTTTAGAAATGTTGAAAAACATCTTTCTGTTAAACAGAAATTGCATGGGGAAAAAATATACAGGGGGGCTAATAAGTCTGACTTCAACTGTATAGATTTTATAAGTATATGAACATTATATTTTAATGGCAAATATGTGTATATATGAACAAATATGTATATATATATATATATATATATATATATATATATATATATATATATATATATATATATAGGTGAAAATGTCACAACATGCATAAAGCTCCTATAGTGACCTTGTAATAATCCCATGTATAAGCAGAAAACATGATTTGAATTCATGTTAGAAAGCCAACTTACCTGGTACATGCATTATATGGCAGAGCTGCTCTACCAGGATATGCATGCACCGCTGTGTTTACATTTCTATTTTTTTTTCTTTGTGCTATGCAGTGATGTCTTTTCCTTTCTGTATCACAATGACATGGTCTGTCAACAAATTACAGAACAAACAGTAAAACCATAAATGCTAATCTTGTCCAGTCTCTTGCAATCAAATGTCCACATAAGGTGTAACCTACAATTTACAATAATTGTCATCAAAACTGTACACTGACTAGCTATTTGACTATTTTATCTGTACACAGTGACATGAGGACTTTCCATTCTGATGACACAGACATGTTCATTGACACAGATATTTATTTTTGAGAGATGAACTAAATTTCGAGCAAGATTGTTTTTGTTTTTTTTGCAGGTAATTCGTGTTTTGCTATTTGTACACTTTGTTTTGAGAAATACACTTACTGTTTTGCAAATTTCAGTTCTGATCTGTAATATTAATTTTAAAGTAAACAGAAAAAAAGACTTTTACTGCTTGTTTAAACTGCTTCTTTAAAATAAGTTGAAACAACACAATTTTTTACATTTTTTGGAGGTGGGGGGGGGGGGGGGCAACTTAATTGTTTTATGTTCAATCCACTTAAATTGGTAAAAACGATTAACTCAATCAATTTGTGTTGGGATAACAAAGAAATTGTGTGGAATCCTGCATTTTTTACAGTGTAACATCATTTTTGTTGTGTGTTCATAGACATTTTTCTTTTGAGTGTAAAATATGTCCAAGGTATATGTACAGTTTATATAAAGGATATGCATAGATTTTATACAGTACATATATGCTTATTTCAATAGGCTGGCTACTGTATGTGTAGATTTAGACTGTTTGGAAGATATACAGCTGTTAGCTTTGTCTATACACTTTTGTTAAATATTACTGAACACTGGACTGAAAACATGAAAAGATTTTCGAAAGAAAGCATCATTTATGTTTTATAAAACTGGTTTATTTACAAGTGTAAATGAGCATGCAAAATCTCACAAGAAACGTGATTTATTTCAAATATCATGCAAATATATAGACATGTTTTATAAATAAAATATTGCTTTTCAGCTCAAAGTATACATTTTCATTTTCGTTAAAACGCCTAAACAGAATTTAGTCTAACCTAACAACACTTTTTCTTTAAAAAAGGCCCAAAATAAAACTAAAACACTGTCATACTACATATCTCACACATTTACAGCTGAAAAAAAACTATTATTAAGCACCTTGAGCGTACAAAAATCACAGAGTAAGAGTGTGATGGGCAAACACACAGAGTCTTTGATTTGCTATGTACAGTACATTTGATGGCACAAGTTTGAAGGGTATTCCATATTATACGAGTATCTGGTCAGTTTAAAAAGTATTTACAAAGGGTAATTGGTTTAACATAACACATTAGGTCAGAGGCAGTATAACGTAATAGAAGAGTGCCATTATAGCAGCACTGATGAGACCAGAAATTGGCACGGTCACAAACCAAGCAATAAAAATATTCCGGAAAAGATGCCAATCGACGGCCTTCCTGGAGCGGAGCCAGCCAACAGACACCACTGATCCCACCTGTCCTCAAACACACAAACAAAACAACACAGTACGGTGTGTGTTATTATATGTTAAATATGTTACAGATCACCCAAAAATGAAAATGTACTTAATTTACTCAGGCCTTTTTTCTTTGATAGAACATTAAAGATTTTCAGCTGAAATTATGGTGCTTAAAATTATATATGAAAAAGCATATATACAGGCAACACCAATTAATAACCTTGTCTCCAGATTATAAAACATTGAGGTCCTAGGAAGTGTAATGATTAGTTTGTGCAGGAAACTGAACATGATTCATTACTACCTTCAGTCCATAACCTCAGAAACTGTCATAAGTATGTTCACTACAGTCTGCATCAGCTTTTAGCATTAGCTTTCTGTCACAAAATGATGTACGTGTGCATGGAAACACAAAAACACAGCACATGTTTCAAGAAAAGAAATATGAATTCACACAAAAAAGTGCTATAAAAGTGTGTCTAATATGTTTTAACAAGAATTGGAATGTGTTAGAAAAGAAAATGAAGATCCAAATTATATTTATGGAACATTTACCTATTTAAAGTTGTTTTTAATTATTCAGTTTGAGTGAAAGTATGGTATATTATATTAAAAAACATTATGTTTATCTAGCCTATAACTGTTATAAGCTTTACAATGTTAATTATGTTATTTCCATAGCAATGAATGAGGTTGTATCTTGATTCAACATAAAAAGGATGAATATTATTTCTAGCTGTAGTCAGCTATTTTAGATTTAACCTTAATCTGTCTCATCTGAGTTAATTTGACTACTACTGTCTTTTCTGTTGTTAACGTGTTTCATTAAAACATGTAATTTACTCCTTAAATTATGTATAACAATATCTTGAACATTTTGTTAAGTTCAATATTCTTTTTGTGCAAAACCGCACAGAAAGTACAAATGACTTTGATGGCATGTGTAATAATACAATCTAGACATTTTATTAATGACATTTTATTACAATTTTCAGTAATAAATTAAGCTGAAAGAATGAAGTTATTGAGCCAACGTTTGTTTTTTAGTGCAGTTATGATTATGTGAAGCTGACATGAAACTTACGTGTGTGGTTTGAAACCAGGGTTACACAAAAGCTGATGATATTTGTTTACAACGAAAACAAACAAACATCAACAACGATGGATTATGGCATGTGTAAAATTAAAATCTCTAAATTTAATAAATGATGAAAAATGTTCTCATATGTCTGTCAATAAGTCTTGCACACTGTAAAAAGTGAAAACTTAAACAAATTACTCATAAACAAAGGAAGCTCTCGCTAAAGACTGTAATGAACAAACTCAGGACTGTTTACTGAGGCTGTGTTTCAAAGGTAATAATGCTGTAAATTGTTGAGGCTGTCAGTCTTGCGTCATAACACCTCAATGTATCATCAGGAGCAACGAGTATTACTTTTATTACTCGTGTTTCATTTTATGTATCAACAAGGATCCTATACAGAAGAAAAAAGTGACCAAACATCTTAGATGACCTGAAGTTCAGCAAACTCTAATTACTATCCCTTTAAAATGGCATGTATTTAATTTACTGATAAACAACCCACCTTGCAATGAGTGGTGCTGACTGGGAGTCCGATGTTGGAAGCGACAACCACAGTAATAGCAGAGGCGAGCTCAATGCTAAACCCACTGCGAGACAGACATGATGATTATCATAAGCTCTGTAATCATCTTTACACACAGCACAACATTGTTTGAATGACAAAAAAGCAGTATGGCCTTGTGAAAATGTCATACTACTGAAGAGACAAGACAGATTTTCCCTACTGAGGGACTTTCCACGAGGTTGGGAGTGTTGTTAAACTGTTTATTTACACTACAAAGTCAACAAAGATAAGAAAGTGGGAACTGGGCCCTTAAGCCCCATGAGAACCGATGTGATAAAACCGAATTATGAAGTCTGATCCCACATCTTATGGGTTCTTACTGAAGGTATTAGTGTTTTTTTTTTACTTGTTTTTACCTAGAGGGGGTGATGGGTGTCAGGTCTTTGCCCATGGTTTGAATGACCCTGCGACCCCAGATCCAGAGTCCTGTACAGATGCCCACTCCACCATATAAGAGAAGCCAGATGGGTGTAGGAGCACTGGGGGCCACTGAGGCGCTGTCATAGATTAGCCAGAGGGCCACCAGAGGGCCAATCGCATTACTGGAACAGAGGGATGATGGGTAGGGTTATCGTTTAGAGATTGCAAACTATAAAGAGAAGATTAGAGATTAAAGCAACGTGAGAAAGGAGCTGGAATGCATGACATAAATTATGGTCTAAATGCTTGGGGTTGGTAAGGTTTTTATTATGTTTTGAAAAGTATTATCAGTCTTCAGTGTCAAATAATCCTTTAGAACAGCATGTATTTGAAATATAAATCCTATTATTATAAATCCAAAAGCCATGCTTTGACACATTTAGTGCATTCCTTGGTTAACTAAAACCCTAAAACAAACAAAAATGATACATGACAAATTATATATATAAAAAATATTATAAATATTATATATATATATATGCATTCTCCTATATATACTTATCTATCTATCTATCTATCTATCTATCTATCTATCTATCTATCTAT